>CM038678.1:40670902-41119802 GCA_021605205.1 Aegilops longissima | reverse complement strand
TTACATATTGAGCATCAAGATCTATAGAGATAGATCAAGACGCTTGATAAGTTTTTTCAATGAGTACATACCTTGACAAGATTTTGAAGTAGTTCAAAATGGAACAGTCAAAGAAAGAGTTTTTGCCTGTGTTACAAGGTGTGAAATTGAGTAAGACTCAAAAACCCGACCACGGCAGAAGATAGAAATAGAATGAAAGTCATTCCCTATGCCTTGGCCATAGGTTCTATAAAGTATGCCATGCTGTATAACAGATCTATTGTATACCCTACACTGATTTTGGCAAGGAAGTACAATAGTGATCTAGGAGTAGATCACTAGACAGCGGTCAAAATTATCCTTGGTGGAACAAAGGATATGTTTCTCGATTATGGAGGTGACAAAAAGGTTCGCCGTAAAGGGTTATGTCTGTGACGCCCCCGATTCAATCGTACACTAATCATACACGCAAACGTGTACGATCAAGATCAGGGACTCACGGGAAGATATCACAACACAACTCTAAAAATAAAATAAGTCATACAAGCATCATAATACAAGCCAGGGGCCTCGAGGGCTCGAATACAAGTGCTCGATCATAGACGAGTCAACGGAAGCAACAATATCTGAGTACAGACATAAGTTAAACAAGTTTGCCTTAAGAAGGCTAGCACAAACTGGGATACAGATCGAAAGAGGCGCAGGCCTCCTGCCGATCCTCCGGTCAACTACTCCTGGTCGTCGTCCGCGGGCTGCACGTAGTAGTAGGCACCTCCGGTGTAGTAGTCGTCATCGACGGTGGCGTCTGGCTCCTGGGCTCCATCATCTGGTCGCAGCAACCGGGTAAAGAAACGGGGGAAAAGGGGGAACAAGGCAACCGTGAGTACTCATCCAAAGTACTGCAAGCAAGGAGCTACACTACATATGCATGGATATATGTGTAAAGGGCCATATCGGTGGACTGAACTGCAGAATGCCGTAATAAGAGGGGTATCTAATCCGTCAAGACTACGCTCGCAACCTCCGCCTTGCAACATGTAGAAGAGAGTAGATCAAGTCCTCCAAGTAGCATCGCATAGCATAATCCTACCCGCGATCCCTCCTCGTAACCCCGAGAGAGCGACCACCGGGTTGTATCCGCACTTTGAAGGGTGTGTTTTATTAAGTATCCGGTTCTAGTTGTCATAAGGTCAAGGTACAACTCCAAGTCGCCCTGTTATCAAGATCACGGCTATTCAATAGATTAACTTCCCTGCAGGGTGCACCACATAACCCAACACGCTTGATCCCATTTGGCGGACACACTTTCTCGGTCATGCCCGCCGCTGAAGATCAACACGTCGCAGCCCCACCTAGGCTCAACAGAGAGGTCAAGACGCCGGTCTAAACCTAAGCGCACAGGGTCTGGGCCCATCGCCTTAGCACACTCAAGACGTTATGACGCTGCCGAAGCAGACCTAGCCCACAGCGTTCCGGTCCAATCCGGCGCGCCACTCGCCGCCGACGTCACGAAGTGCCGCTGATACCACGACGCCGGGATACCCATAACTACTCCCGCGTAGATGGTTAGTGCGTATAGACCAAATGGCGGACTCGGATCAAATACCAAGATCTCGTTAAGCGTGTTAAGTATCCATGACGCCGACCAGGCCAGGCCCACCTCTCTCCTAGGTGGTCTCAACCTGCCCAGAAGCCGCCACAAAGTAACGATCGGGGCCGCCGGAACCCAGGCCCACCTCTACCGGGATGGAGCCACCGTCCTTTCAGCCCCCATCTCCGAATAGTATCACAGGTAATATAATAGTGTAAAGTATATAGTATATGCCCGTGATCACCTCCCGAAGTGATCACAGCCCAGTAGTATAGCATGACAGACGGACAAGAATGTAGGGCCACTGATGGAACACTAGCATCCTATACTAAGCAAGAGGATAGCAGGTAAAGATAACAACAAGAGTAGCAAGGACAAAGGCTATGCAAAGATAGGATTAATCGAAAGCAAGAATATGCTACACTACTCTAATGCAAGTAGTATAGAGAAGAGTAGGCGATATCTGGTGATCAAAGGGGGGGGGGGGCTTGCCTGGTTGCTATGGCAAGAGAGAGGGGTCGTCAACTCCGTAGTCGATCGGGGCACCAGCAGCGGCGTCGGTCTCGGTGTTCACGGAAAGAAGTAAAGGAGGGGAACACAATAAGTAACAGAGCAATCAAAGCATCACAAAGCGTAACATGGCAATACGCTGTGCTAGAGGTGACCTAACGCAGTAGGAGGTGATACCATGAAGGGGAAAACATCCGGAAAGTATCCCGGTGTTTCGTTTTCAAGCGAGAGGGCGGAGGGGAAAGTTGCGAGTTTGATATGTTAGGGGTGTGTGGCGGATTTAACGGGCTGCGATCCTGATTCGTTTAAATCGTTCGAGCAACTTTCATATATAAGGTATTTTCATCCGAGTTACGGTTTATTTTATATTAATTTCAAAGTTTTAAACATTTTTTTGAAATTTCTGGATCTAATATTAATTCGAAAATACACCTAAAATACTAGATGCACCCGGTCCAGTGAACCCAGCAGTGCGTTAGAGGTTGACAGTGGGGGCAGGGGTGTGCTGAGTCAACAGGGTGAACATTCAACATTTCCTGGGTTGACTGGTCAAAACTGGACAGTGGGGCTCATGTGTCATAGGGCCATTTGTTTGACAGATTGTTTAATTAGCCTAATTAGTTGTGGGGGCTATAAGTCATACACTAATTAGTATCTAAGGTTAGTACTAATACCGGTTTGAGGTTAGCTAAGTAGGATTAAATCCTAATCTAATGGCCGGCCGTTTGGCAGTGGCTCAAGCCATGCCGGCTAGCACGCATGACACAAAGGCTACGGCGGCCATGGCTAGCCAAGAGTGGCTGCGTGCAAGAGTGGCACTCTGGAGTGTGCGGCAACAGCAGCACTAGCAGCGTAGTAGGCAACGGCAGGGAGCGAGCGGCGGCGGACAGCAGTGCAGGCAGTGGCAAGCAGAACAGCCCGGCGGCAAGCAGCAGAGCAAAATAGCGACATCTAGCACATGAGAGTAGCAGCAATGGCAAGCAGCATCAGTTCGCAAGGAGAAAAGGCAGAGCAGCGGCAGTACGCACACACGTACACGTACGCAAAAGCTCAGGCACGACGGTGACGGCGGCCTACGGCGTACAAATCGAAGGGGAAAAGGGTGGATCCGAGGGAGGAGCTCACCTTGAGTCCGTTGGCGTGCTCGGGAGGACCGGGTGGATCGAGCGACGGCATCGACGGCGAGGCCGCGGTGGCCGTGATGGAGAAAACTGATGAGGGTGGCGTCGACGTGGTTCCCGAGCTCGATCCGTGAAGTAGTCGAAGGAGAAGAACGGACGGAGCTCTGGACAGCACAGACGGAGGACGGTGGCGGTGGACACGCCGCGACGGGGCCATGGCGACGACGGTGTCCGGCGAGCGTAGGGGAGAAGGAAAGCGGCATGGGGGAAAGGGGGAAATGGTGCTAGGGTTCCAGAGAGGTGCAGGGACGACCTTAACCACGCGGGGAGGCGTCGGATGCTCGACACGCGGCCATCCGAGCCATGGACGAGCGCTGCTCGTCCAGCACGCCCCCTGTGAACAGAGATAGGAGAAGGTGCAGGGGTGGGCTGGGCCTTATACTGTAGAATTAAAGCCTAAGTGCACAGTAGGTTCTACCTCTTCTAACTTTTCTTTTTCTGTTTTGATTTCCCTCACAGTTTGCATTCCTTTTGGGCACTAAATGAATTTAGTAAAATGTATAAATTGCCAAAATAATTATTATGCAATATTCTGCACTGCCTCAAAAAGTTCAAAGATTAATTGATCTCATTTGAGTTTTGTTTAAATAGAAACGATTTATTTTGGGGCTGTCTGGACCAGTTTAAAATATTTAAGGGCATTTTAATAACTCAAATAATGTTGGATTATACATAAGAATTAGTTAGTGAATTTTTGCAACCCAGCGAACATTTTTGTTCTACCGCTTGACGAAATAATAATTTGACTTTATTTTAAATTTGAATTTGGACGGGTTTTGAACCAATGCGAGGTTAGCAACAGTAATTGAGGTGATGTGGCATCATTAGCAGGGAATTACTGTAACTGAATTATCCGGGCGTCACTATGTCGATGCAAGTTTTTGACACTAATTCAGATGATTCTAAGTCTCAATCTGGATACATATCGAAAGAGGGAGCAATTAGCTAGAGTAGCTCCGTGCAGAGCATTGTTGACATAGATATTTGCAAAATACTTACGGATCTGAATATGACAGACCCATTGACTAAAATTATCTCACAAGCAAAACATGATCACACCTTAGTACTCTTTGGGTGTTAATCACATAGCGATGTGAACTAGATTACTGACTCTAGTAAACCCTTTGGGTGTTGGTCACATATCGATGTGAACTATGGGTGTTAACCACATAAAGATGTGAACTATTGATATTAGATCACATGGCGATGTGAACTAGATTATTGACTCTAATGCAAGTGGGAGACTGAAGGAAATATGCCCTAGAGGCAATAATAAAGTTATTATTTATTTCCTTATTTCATGATAAATGTTTATTATTCATGCTAGAATTGTATTAACCGGAAACATGATACATGTGTGAATACATAGACAAACTGAGTGTCACTAGTATGCCTCTACTTGACTAGCTCATTAATCAAAGATGGTTATGTTTCCTAACCATAGACATGTGTTGTCATTTGATTAACGGGATCACATCATTAGGAGAATGATGTGATTGACTTGAGCCATTCCGTTAGCCTAGCACTTGATCGTTTAGTATATTGCTATTGCTTTCTTCAGAACTTATACAAAGTTCCTACAACTATGAGATTATGCAACTCCCGTTTACCGGAGGAACACTTTGTGTGCTACGTGACTTCACGACGTAACTGGGTGATTATAAAGGTGCTCTACAGGTGTCTCTGAAGGTACATGTTGGGTTGGCGTATTTCGAGATTAGGTTTTGTCACTCCGATTGTCGGAGAGGTATCTCTAGGCCCTCTCGGTAATACACATCACTTAAGCCTTGCAAGCATTGTAACTAATGAGTTAGTTACGGGATGATGTATTACGGAACGAGTAAAGAGACTTGCCGGTAACGATATTGAACTAGGCATTGGATACCGATGATCGAATCTCGGGCAAGTAACATACCGATGACAAAGGGAACAACGTATGTAGTTATGCGGTTTGACCGATAAAGATCTTCGTAGAATATGTAGGAGCCAATATGAACATCCAGGTTCCACTATTGGTTATTGACCAGAAATAGTTCTAGGTCATGTCTACATAGTTCTCGAACCCATAGGGTCCGCACGCTTAACGTTACGATGACAGTTTTATTATGAGTTTATAAGTTTTGATGTACCGAAGGTTCTTCGGAGTTCCGGATGTGATCACGGACATGACGAGCAGTCTCGAAATGGTCGATACATAAAGATCGATATATTGGACGACTATATTCGGACACCGGAAGTGTTCCAGGTGATTTCGGAGAAAACCGGAGTGCCGGAGGGTTACCAGAACCCCCCGGGAGGAGTATTGGGCCTTATGGGCTTTAGTGGAGAGAGAGAGAGGGGCAGCCAGGATAGGCCGCGCGCCCCCTCCCCCTCTGGTCCGAATTGGACTAGGAGGGGGCGCGCCTCTTCCCTCTCCTCTCCCCTTCCTTTCCCTCCTAGTAGGAGTAGGAAAGAGGGAGTCCTACTCCTACTAGGAGGAGGACTCCTCCTCCTTGGCGCGCCCATTAAGGGCAGGCGGCCTCCCCTTGCTCCTTTATATACAGGCGGGGGCACCCTAGAAAATACAAGTTGATCTTCGTGGTCGTTCTCAGCTGCGTGTGCGGTGCCCCCGCACCATATTCCACCTCGGTCATATCGTCATGAGTTTAGGCGAAGCCTGCGTCAAGAGAACATCATCATCGTCACCACGCCGTCATGTCGACGGAACTCATCCCCGACACCTGCTGGATCGAGTCCGGGATCGCCATCGAGCTGAACGATGTGCGTAACACGGAGGTGCCGTGACGCTCGGTACTTGGATTGGTCGGATCGTGAAGACGTACGACTACATCAACCGCGTTGTCATAACGCTTCCGCTTTCGGTCTACGAGGGTATGTGGACACACTCTCCCCTCTCGTTGCTATGCATCACCATGATCTTGCGTATGCGTAGGATTCTTTTTGAAATTACTATGTTCCCCAATAGTATTTAATTCACATAAGACAAAATAAACAATTTAAAGAGCCAAATCACATCATAAGTTGATATGAAATAAAAATCATATTATATATGAAATCATCTTAGCTAAATCATTCTTTAAACAAAAATGACGATAAAAAAATAACACTGTCTCAAGTTTGACACATACAGTAGAAAAAGATGAAAACTAATAATTAACTAAAGACCACATGTGTTGTCCCAATGATTGCAATGTTGGATTCAACAACTATCTTTCCATCACGGAATGATGGCATTCATGCACCATCTGGTTTGGACTCGGACTACTGAGTTGCTTAAGCCCTCAAGAAGAAACTAATTAGATTATCTGTCTCTTGTTGCTTCTTTGCCCAGGCTTCATTCTTCTCTTGTTGGATCTTCTCTAGAGCATCCAATTCTTCGTGTTGCTTCTTCTGTATCTCTTCAAATGGTCTCTCTTGTGCTTCAAGTCTTGCGGCTAACTCCTCCCGATGTTGTACAAGGACAGGAAGTCCCCAAGGTGAATAGAGACTCCTTCTAGCCGCCGCCTCCTCCTCCAAGAAAAGTTAGGGTTCGTGCCTCTCGCCGGGTCCGCCGCAGGTCCGCCTCGTCTTCGCTGACCCTAGGGCCATGGGGGCGTGGTGGATCCTGGCAAGGGCCGGCGGGAGGGCTCCGTTGTTAGTCGTTCCTTCAAAATTTGTTAGGGTTTGTGTCCTACTCAGGAAGACGAGACGGTGGCGGCTCCCTGAAGATGGAATAAAGGTCTCCCCGCCTAGTCCCCATTCCGGTGGTGCGTCTAGCATCGTTGGTGGGCGTGTGGAGGTGTGTCTCCGGCGGATCTATCCTCGGTGGATTTACTCGGATCTGGTTGTGGTTCGTCTATGTTCGTGTGTCTTCAGGTTGGATCCTTTCGATCTACGTTATTCTTCATCAGCGGCGGTTGCTGTTCTGATGCGCTGGTCCTATGGGGCCTTAGCACGACGACTTCCCGACTGTCTACTACAACAAGTTGTGCCCGACTCCGGCGAGGGAGCGGTGATGACGGCGGCGCGCCTTCGGCTTGTTTCAGTGATTGTAGTCGTCGCTAGGTGGTCTACGGATCTGGATGTAATTTTTATTATTTCTAGTGTTCGTTGCACTGCCGTGATGGAAGATGAAAAACTCCTCCCGATGCCTATAAATAGACAATACACAACAATGTTGCATCGTAATGAGATGAAAACGGACAAGATAAAAGGGTACCAGAGTACCACTAAGAAGCCTACAATCTATCAAATGATGAATTTGAAACAGAAAAATACATTATTAAATATCAAGGCAAACATGTCGATGGGCCAATGAAACAGTAAACTCAAGAACTTATAATGTTTAAAACAATGCGTAACCAAGAGCTTGATTACAGGAAGCGTCACAAATAGGATGTCAAGTCAACAACCCATGTTAAAAGAAGCAACTATGCTAGGACAACACATAAACAAATGAACAAATCATATTTGATTTCTGGTTTAAAAACCATGCATTGAAACCGTGCAACAAACCATGTATTTATCATTACAAGCATTTGTTTTTTATGCCACTTTGGCTGATTGGATAAGGATCATACCATACATAAATTCGCTATAGGAACTAAAGATGGATGTCTTATTTGCACAATTGCACTGTGCACACAAAAGCAAGGAAAAAAGAAACAATAATAACACAAAAAGAAACAAGATAATTACCTGTCATTTGCATCGCTTGCCTCTCTATCTTTCTGTTCAATTATTTCTTCTAGAACTCGAATCTGTGTTGATGAAGTAGAGCTCCCAGACCTTCCAGATATTTAGGCATAACGCATGAGAAAAAATAACACTAGCTACATAGCAGCCTGATGCGACATGTACCATCGATAGATAACATGGACTAGATTAACAAATGAGTATTTTTCCTCTTGAACATAACTGAATAGCCCTCCTCGTCATCAGAACAAGGAGCATATGCTATTTTCCTCTTGTCGTGACTTCTTGAAGGAATCAACAGTTGTTTCAGTCCTTTGTCCATCCGTACTTCTTAAAATATGACTTGCACCATCATCAAGCAGAGGGTTAGAATTTGCAACGCGAATATTAACATATTAGTAACTGAAGATATTGGTCCCTATAAATATTAAAGTTGTCCTTCAAAGTTAAATATGCTGACAATGGTAGCCCGATAAAATACGGCATACAAAGTATTCGGTAACAGAAACTGCAAGCAACATGCACGACAATATCAAATGAACCGATTCAAAGCGAACATACTTAATTGATATAACCTCAGTTGTGGACAAGGCTGCAATCAGGTAATGAATCCAACTGAGAACAGATAAATACATAACCATCTTTGCATAAAAACATACTCCCTCCGTCCCATAATATAAGAACGATTTTGAAACTACACTAGTGCCTAAAAAGCTCTTATATTATGAGACGAAGGGAGTATATCTCTTGGCTTGTTAGAATATAAATTCAGTACTTGCTTACTATGTCAAGAAAACATGACTAGTATTCAGAATTGTTAATAAAGTCACATGTCTTTTCTATTGAGAACACCGCCAACTGCAAAAAGAAAAAAAAATGCAGAGAAGCAGACTGAGTTAATTCGTCCACGCCAGACACCAGCGGCAGCCATGCTCCTTCAACAGAAAAGTATAACTTAGATACAGGTTCAATTAACAATTCATGGCCATTTAAAATAATCAGATATGTGAAGTATACCTTCCCGTGGCTAGCTAGGAGACCTGCTCCCTATTGAGTGCGGAAGTCCGTAAGTTCAGAAACAACGTAGCACCAAGGCGCCTCGAGTTTCTGTTTTGCCTCATTAACACCAAGCACACTGAATTAGTAGGGACTAGAGAGCACTACCCACTGCATGACAAATCAATTAGCACAACTCTGCCTATATGGACTTATCAACTTTACTCTCAAACATGATGCAAATATTGTACAACTACTTGTTGCTGATTAGAAACCACAGTTCAGGCATCAGGCAGCAGTAAGCTTAGATGAACAACTAGCAAAAAAGGCCTCTCCAGAAATTAGGCACATCAATGTAATATATGGAAAAAATCATGCGAAAAACGTTGAGATGTATAATACATTAATGCCTGAAGCTGTAATATATTGAAATATTACAACAGTTTGTTTGTGCAGCACATCAGTTTTACTATCATCGCTTTGAGAAATATACAATTCTAGTGCAACCACTGGTTGCACTAGAATTGATAGTAAAACTGATGTGTTGCACAAACAAACTGTTGTAATATTTCTCAAAGTGCCAAGCATCTATGCACACAAGTGCCCCAAATCTATATAACACAAATTCTAACAGTATGAATTGAGTGTTCATTAACTTATAGTAAGTAAATTAGTTCATCAGTTTCACATCACCTAGTTCATCAGTAGATAAAAACTTCAAAAATTCACTGGATATCCTACAAAAAAGGGAAATAGATAGATGGAAGTCATAGTGCTCGTTGTTGTAGAGGTTGCCGCGAACCGTACATATGCCGACCATGCGAGGGTGTAGGCCCTGGACGGCGGATCTGACGGTGAGGCGGGCAGTGGGGTGACCATGGAGGATGGTCGTCCTCGTAGCTGTGGTGGCCGATCCAGTCGCCGTGGAGGTTGGCCTTGCTGACGGTGGTGGCTGGTGCCGAAGAGCAGACGCCGGGAGGCGCGGGAGCGCGGGAAGGAGGTGTCCGTCTTGGCCGGGCTGCACCTCTGCTCCCACCGCGGTGGACGCTGGAGGAGGACCGCGAAGGTGGTGACGCGGGCGTCAACGAGCTGGATGGGTCAGCCGCGTTCGGGGGCGCAACATCGGGGAGGAAACGCGGCAATGGAGATCACTCCATGGACGGGTGGTCCGACAGCGTCGGGAAGAGGAGGCGCTCGGAGGGCTCCCCCTGACGTGCCCGACTGCCTGCAGCGGCGGCGGCGCTGCAGTGGCTTCCTTCGGTCTCTTGATGGTGATGGTTGTTGCATATATGGTGGGGGCAGCGGAGGTGGACGGGGGTGGGAGCATGGGAGAGGAGCGGCGGAGGGGATTGGAGATTGGATCGGGATTAAGAAAGGAAGAGGACGGCGCCAGATGGGAAAACGAGGATTAGGGTCGGCAGTGTATAACTAAAATGGGCTTCGCTCCAAAAAAAATTGAAATTGTCATTCTCTGCGCGCCGGACGGCAAACCGATTCTCCCTAAAAAAATGCCTTTGACACACTTACATCAAAAAAAGAAAAAACAGTGGGGTTTTTTTAACACAAAAAGGTCATTTTGACACATACAATGTATATGTACTCCTATAATCTGATAAAAAAAATTAATATGGCCTCTACCATGTATGTGTATAGTCTATAAAAAGGTAAAAAGCATGTGTCACATGCCACGTACCATGTGTGCATATTCTGATTAAAAGAATTTAAAAAGCACATACTAGACACCATATGTGTACAACTGCACCACCATATTCATCGGCTCACGAACACCAGCAATAAGCTTTTCTCTGACCAATAATTTATATTAGATTAGTATATTAGACTGAACAAAATAATTGCATCGCTCAATAACTTGTGAACAAACTATGGCAGATCCAACTACAAGCATTGAGCCATCAACACATGGGACCCATAAACATTGACGCGTGGTCCTACTGCTCAATAACCTGAAGCAGCTACGACGGGTCCCATTGCTAGTAGTTACACGATAAAAAATGAGCATCATACATTTGTAATGATTGGTGACTGTAGTGGGTTCATCACATAAATTACCAAAACGTCATACAAAATGATAGTCAGGTGGCACTCAGCTGCTCACATGATTCAGTGACATTAACTGTCACTGGCGTATAGTAATCGGTGACGCGACCTCCAGAACATCACACATTAGATAATTTTGTGACGTTGTCAACCATCATCACAAGGATTTTCATCACAATATCTCAAATTTCTTGTAGTGAGCCTCACGGAAGAAAGTTGCAAGACTCACACCGATCTAGTCCAACGCAACATTCGGAGATCATCGTGATCTGAAAAGCACCCTCATGAAGTCATCGTTGCAGCAGTGGCCGAGCCGACCTCAGCTCCGACTTCTCCGACACAACATGAAACTAGCATAGGCGTACACATTGGCGCACCCAACCATCAACACCAGAAGGACAAGCCGCGACCCAGCTCTGCTCGCCACCATCGTTGTTGCCACATGAGTCGCGACTCCAACCACCCACATTGTCGGATGGACACCAAACCGCAATGTCGTGCACTTCCATCCCACAGGAAGCACCAATGGAACCAAGGTCTTCAAGATAGCACCCTAAAGAGGGGAAACGATGCTGAAGACGCCGCCGCCGCCAGACCAGGCAGCAGGATCTTGGTTTTCGCCCGAAGATCTTGATCCAGGAGTTGAGGATGCGCAGATCTTCCCTGATGACGCCTCCAAGGAGCACAACGACGCGTGCGCCATCCCTGCCGGCCAACAAGCATCGGCCAGGCATTCACCCGGATTAGCACAACCACCACTCCCTCACACCCGGCCAAGGCCAGCGAGAACCTCAACTAGTCCGCGCACCCCTAACGTAGCAAGCATGCCAATGCTGCACAGGGCCACCACCTTCCTTGCCGCCAGCAAACACAGGCAAGCCAGAACAGACCGAGACCAGTCAGATCTAGTGGCCGCCCTCATGTACATTTTCGTCTACGAACGTGCCCGCTATTGCTTGCTTCCTGACACAAGAGGCACCATATATAATGATCAAAGGTAATACTCATAGTATGGTGAATAGTAGCATACACTTTACCAAATTTGACAGGTTTAGCACCTAGCTTTTGCACCGCTAGCTTGCATGTAAAAAGAACAAATAAGCAAAGCACTGATAACTCCCAAGGCGTGTCTGGAACCAATATTGGACAGGGTATGCAATCGGCTGCAGCCATGGATTGCTCGTTGGATCAGCGTGGTTGGTCGCCTCATGCTAATCAAGTCGGTCCTCACATCCATCCACGTGTATCACTCCATCGCGATGCAGTTGCCCATGTGGCTGATCAATGGGTTTGAGAAGAGGATTCGTGCCATCTTTTGGAAGGCGACTGACGTCGTCAGCGGTGGCCATTGTCTGGTGGCTTGCGAGCTAGTGTGCAAGTCGTTCGAGTATGGCGGACTGGACATTCTGAACCTCAGGCTATTGAGCTTTGCATTCCGGGCACGCTGACTATGGATGTAGCGCACATCTGATTGCTGCTGGGCGGGCTTGTAGCCAGCCATGGAGCCTGAGGTGCAGGCTATTTTTGACTCATCCATCAAGGTGATGCCGGGGGATGGTAACAAGGCTCTTTTCTGGGCGGATTTTTGGCTCCATGGGCGTTCCATTCAGTTTGAGGCCCTGAAGCTATTCCTAGCGGTGAACAACGGTGCGCGACACTGGCGAACGACTCATGAGGCCTTTGGTGGACTGTGCTTGGATCAGGGTCATCACAGTAGTGTTGACGGCTAGAGTGCTAACGCAATTCCTAATGCTCACTGACTTGCTTCTCGAGGTACACCTCCTCCTTGAGATTCCGGGCCGCATAATTTGGAAGTGGACGTCAATTGACATATATTCTGTGAGATCGGCTTACCAGGTGTTCTTTGCTGGTCTCAAGAGGTTCCCGTGCGGTCAGGCCCTTTGGAAGTCTTAGGCTCTGGCCAAGTGCAAGCTTCACTTCTGGCTAGCGATGAGGCGTTGGATTTGGATGGCGGACATATGCCTTCGGCACGACCTGCAGTCCCACGTCATGTGGCTGTTATGCGAGCAAGAGGCTGAGACTGCAGACCACCTAGCTCTGGGCTGTGTATTTGCCAGGGAGGTATGATACTCAGCCCTCTCGTGTTGCGGCCTCGGTCAGTTGGTGCCCACCATGGATGCAAATCTTATGGAGTGGTGGGTAGCCAGTCATGCGACGACCCCAAAGGAGCGGAGGAAGGGTTTTGATTTGCTTCCCCTCCTCCTGGATGCTACGGAAGGAGCGTAATGGTCGCGTCTTCCAGCAGTCAGCGGTCGTTGCTCGAGAGCTTTGTCATCACATCAGTAATGAGGTTGAGCTATGGAGATAGGACCTTCTAGCACGTAGGGCATTGTTGGGTGCCCCCTGGTGTTAATGGCTGCCCACCATATGCTGCTGTGGGGATGGTTGTAACGGCTGCAAGCCGCCGGACTCTCTGCACTTCTAGTTCTCTTCTTCTAATACATCGACGCGCAAAACTTTTGCGTGTTTGCAAAAAAAAGACTCTCCGAGGAGAGGTTTCAACACTTGTTGCACTTCCCGGTATCGGCTTTAAGGGGTGGTCTGTTTTATCAATAAGGCAAAATTGTAATAAGTGTGACATTCTTGACTATTCTCTTAAAATATAAGAGTGGCAAAATAATATGCACATAAATATGGCACAAGGTATAGTGTACGTAAAGGATAAATCACTTCAAGCCTTCCAAAGTGACATGCGACACAAAAAGCACAACCCTTGGGCTGGACTCTAAGAGAACAATATACAGAGAAATTGAATACTAATGCAAAAAGAACTCACATATAGCATATGAATAAAACTTTTGACAGGTGCCCGTGCGGATGGTAAACCATTTTGCCTACAAAAATTAAGCTCCATGTGAGCTTTTGAAAAGTTCTGTTGTTTATTTACAATAGCAAAAGGGCATGTGCGTTGCAACGGGAGAAAAATAATCATAATCTTCAATAGCGATGACCATATTTTGTTCACATCTGATCGCATGATTTTGAAAATTTGTTTACAAATACAAGAAAATGTTTATTTTTAAAAATTTATTCACAAATTGAAGCAATGTTCACATTTTTAAAAAAACATCGTGATTGTCAAAAAACTTGGTAATTCAAAGAATTATTCTGAATTTCAAGAAATGTTTTTTTTTTAAATATAATATAATATTCTAATCCACCCCGCCAGTTAATTCTTCAAAATTCACGTGGGTATATAGTCACAAAGACTCAGAGGCGTTACTATTTAACTACATACCTTTGATCATTCGTGAACAATTTTACAAATTTGGGAACATTTTTAAAAAGCAAGAACATTTTTTTACTACTTACAAACATTTTTCTAAAATTTTGATTATTTTTTATATTGCGAAGGTTTTTTTAAGCATTTCCTTTTGAATCGGCGAACAATTCTAGAATAGATGAACATTTTTTTCGAAATTGGTGGATATGGAACATTTTTTTTTGAAACATAATATAAATGCTATGAAATTTTTAGTGCGAACAATTCTCTGAACATTTTAAAAAAATTATCAGAGTTTTTTACAAACATAATATAATGCTATGAAATTTTTAGTGCTTCTGTGAAGCTACTGGTGTGTGCACGCCTTGAACTTGCCAAGTCCAACAACATTTGAAAATCTACTTGAGTGTGCATGCAGATGAAGACATGCGAAACTGCACACGAAATCAGGACAAAAGTTTACACTAATCTGCTACCACCATCATGCATTCAGAAAAAAAGTGATGTGTACGTACACTGGATACACACACAATTTGGTCCACACAAATGTGATGCACACACGGTTTGCTCAAATTTCATTCATATCATGGAAAGAAACGTACAAAGTGAAGCAGAGTTTAACCAAACTGAAGGTGATGTTCAGATCTGGGGGAGAGGTGAAGCTCACTCACCACCATGTTGGCCTGCTCCTCTCCTCTGGCCGCTCTACCTTCCGCACCTACAGGGAGGAAGAAGACGGGGGTAAGAGAGAAACATAGCAGGGAGGGAGGAAGGGTGGTGTTCTTACCACCTGGCGGTGCAGGGCGCTGCTGCTCCTGCTCATGGAAGGAAATCTACATGGAGTCCAACATCAAGGTTGGCTTTGTATATGCGACTTCAACAAGACGGTGTACTCTGATGAACACTTTAGCATTCATGCAACGTCTGAGTGGCAAATGCGGGCGTTTCGGGAAGTTTTGGATTTTTGTTCCTTCCAAGGTCTTGGATGGAGAGGTGTTCCCTTCACATGGGATAAAAAGCAACAAAGTACTTCCAATGTAAAAGCTAGAATTGATCGTGCTTTAGCAAATGCAAGCTTTCTTACTTTGTTTGGGGTATTAAACACATCAGTTCAACAACATGTGACCATTGTTTTGTTCTTGCTGAGTTGAGGAAGGTTCAGGCACACAGTGGCAGGAGTGGCCCACGCCTGTTTCGCTACGAGAACGTATGGAAGTCTCGGAGCATCTCCAACAGCCGCGCGCCTACGGTAAACTGGCTTTTTAGCGCGTGTGGGACGTTTTCGCGCGCTCTAGCTGTAGCGGTAAACGATTGCGCGCGCGTGGGGAAAGGCGGCAGCTCGCGCGCTAGATTTGGCACACCGCGTCCGGCGCGCCTATAAAATTGCAGCGCCCTCTGCCGCTCTCTCTCGCTCCCTCTACTGCTTTATCTCCTCGTCGCTGACACGACACCACCGCGCCACCATGCCGCCTCGCCGCCGTGGAGGTTCGGGTTACCGCGGCGTCCCCTTGCGTCCGTCCAGCACCTACTCCGCCTCGATTCGGTCGGGCGGCGTCGTGCGCCTCGGCCTCAGAACCTTCGACACCGTCCAGGATGGCGCCCGCACGTACGACGCTGCGGCGTGGCGCCTCCGGCGGTCCCGTTGGGACATGAACTTCACCGACGTGGCGACCCGGGAGCGGGCATAGGAGTTGGCGCCTTTCCCGCGGCTTATCACTGACGAGGATCGTCGTAAAAACCGGAGGCGGGAGCGCCGTCTCAGCCTGGCCGAGATGGACGAGGAAGCCGTGGAGGCAACGCTTCCCGCAAGACATCATCAACGAGGAACAGTTTTTCACCGAGAGGAGGACCGAGAGAGAGGAGAGGAGGAAGGAGCGAGACGCCTATCGCGAGGACAAGCGAACGCGAAAGGCGGTCGCTAAATACAACATCGCGCTAGGAGATGCGTCGTGCTGGGACTCCCGCGACGAGCGGTTCCTTGACGCCTATGCTCAGACGTCGGAGGAGGACATCACGGAGGCAGAGTCCGAGTCGGAGAATGACGAGTAGTAGTAGTTTTTCGTTTTATTTTGTATCGTAGAAGCATGCTATAGAACCAAATATGTATCGAATCGCAGTTCATCTCAACAAGGAAAAAAAGAAATATAGCGCGCCTACTGGAGTGGCTCGAGCGCGTTTATTTTGCGGTGGCTGCTGGAGCCAGCGCATCGCCGTGCGCAAAACCTGGCACACCCGGTGCTGTATTATGATTTTTAGCACGCCGCGTGTTGCGCGCCTGTTGGAAAATGGTCCTAATGGTTTGAAGGGCTTGGTGCAAGCACTCACGTCAGTCCAGTGTACACTCGGATCCTAGGTGATTGCGAGTTTGGTAACATCGATAAAAGGTCAAGAAATTTTGAAGAAACAATTGGAGCGGCTTCGAGCAGCCTCCATAGGCAGAGGACCAAATGCAGAGGAAAATGGCAGCTCTAATGCCAGCCCCAATCCATAGGCAGAGTAGCAAACAACGTACTCCCTCCTTCTATCTATATAGGGTCTAATGTGTTTTTCGAGGCTAACTTTAATCAAATGTTAGAACAATAATATATGACATGCAAGTTACATAAAGCATGTCGTCAAATTCAAACGTGAAAGAAGCTTCCAACGATATAATTTTTACATTATACTTCTCATGTATTATTTATCTTATCAATAGTCAAAAGCGGCCATAAAAAACGCATTAGACCTTATATAGATGGAAAGAGGGAGTACAAAGAATTAAAGGAGAAAGGAAGAAGATGACGCGAACCCCCATAAGGATAAGAACAAGAGGGGTGGCTACCCTCATCCTGGAGACATCGACCCTAATCAGCCACCCGCACCATAGATGACAAATGCAAGGAGCTAACTTACTGGTCTGGGTAGTTGATCTTTTTTTTACGTAAGGCAAGTCACATTCACATATTACTTTTTTTTGTTGCTAAATGGAGCTTTCATTACTAGTGTGGTACGAGTGTCATCTGACCTAATTTACTGGGACTTCCCATCTCAGATACGAAATCAACACATTGGTCTTTATGAGACCACACCCACTTAATTTGAAACTACCCCTACCTCCCATCCTACCTTCTTAATCTTCTTTTAGCTCGTTTAAAAATTGGTTACGAAGTAATGCGGCGGTAAAGAACTCTGAAGAGCCCCCTCATATATAGATTTTCTTGTGCCATCCAGATCGGTTACGTAGCCTTCGTAAACTCATCCAATCTCAGTGTGCTCCATCATCACATGAATCTGTCGTCTCGCGTTAGGTTCGAAGCTCATGCTCATATGTCTGGTGAGCGATGCATCAACAATAGTTAGAACATTCTGCATGCATCCAAGGTGTGTAGCACTGCGTCAATGAAGCACTGTCATGGATCAGCCGCACCGTCCTAAGCGACTTCTCAAGCCTTGCGTGCGAAGGAGATGGTGGCACTGGAACGAAGTCGAATGTTGCACTTAGTGGTGGAGACCAAGTGCTTTTTTACACTTGACAACTTCAGTTTGCAGGTTGTAGTCTTTCTTTTCCTTTTTTTTTAATTGGAAAGTCCTGGTAGAGAGTCGATAGGATTTCTTATTCTGCACTTGGGTCACAGGATAGCGACCACACACATACCCTCCTAGGCGTTTGTAGATGGGCCCACTGTTCTTTCTCCCGTCGGTTTTGGGAAGGTTGGTTTATAGAACCATCCCTCCAGCAACTTTTTTACTAATTTTTCTTTGCTGATTTTATAAGTGTTCTTCTGGTCTATTTCTTTTTATTTTAGATTTCATTAATATTTTTTGAAGCTCATTCATGAACTTTTTAAATTTGTGAACAGTTTTTTGGATTCAAAAATATTTTACAAAATCATGAAACTTTTGAAAATTCGTGTGTCTTTAATTCCTGAATAATTTTTTGAACATTGTTTTGAATTCACAAACATTTTTTGGATTCACAAATATTTTCCAAATAATGACCTTTTTAAAAAATCATATGTTTTTAATTCAGGGATATATTTTAGAAATTTGAGAGCCTTATTTTGAGTTCACGAATATTTTTGGATTCAGGAATAATATTTAACAACATGAATCTATTTTGAAAATTCATGTGTTTTGAATTCGTGAATATTTGGGGACATTATTTTGTATTGACGAACATTTTCTGGACATAAATATTTTTTCAAATCATGAGCATTTTTTGAAAATTAATGTTTTTTTAGCAGTCGCAGGTTTTGTTTTCTTTGTACCTTTTTTAGAGATGTTTATAGTAGTAGACGAGTACCCAACAGGCTAGTAGGAAGAAAGAAAGAAGTGTTGGGGCCCAGTCAAGCCCAGCCCAGCCCAGCCCAATGAACTCGTATGATGGAAGAGGCCCGAGTCCGACCCGAGGTTGGTTAGGGTTGTTGGCCTGGACATATATATATATATACTCCAGCCGCGGCCTCCTTCGCGTCGTGTTTTCCCTGATATCCAATCCAGCGAGCGAGAGAAATCCCCAATCCACGAAACCCTAACCAACCAGGAGAGGAGAGATCCGGCGAGATGATGCCGACGGCCGCCGGCTTCGAGGGCGTTCCCTTCATCCCATCGCTCCAGGCGGAGGCGCTCGTCAGGGCCAGGGCGGAGGAGGCGTCGTCGATCGTCAAGGCGGGGTGCGGCTCCAAGAGAAAGGCGGAGGAGGACGGCGGCGAGGTGACCGTCAAGGCCATGGCGGTGGAGGAGGATGAGGCGCCGGTCACCATCAAGGCCCAGGAGGCGGTGCAGGTCAAGTTGGTGCTGACCAAGCCGACGTGGGTGGATGTAGAGTACTCGGACTGCGACTCGGACGAAGAGGTCGACTCGGACGACGAAGACGCCGAGACGTTCCTGGCCAGGATCAGGGATGAGTACAACGCCCACGCCGAGAAGCTCAAGGCTGACAATCCCTGGTTGAAGTGGAGGGACTACTCGGCACACCCCAGGCAGGAGGAGGAGGCTGGCGCCGTGGTTGATGGGCTTGCTTCCCTGTGAGATTGTAATTTGACGACTGGGATCGAGGATGTTTTGGATAGATGTTAGTGTTAAAACCATTTCATGTAGTGATATATACCAAACAATCAATTGTATAGATCCTGCAAAAAACGGCTCACTCTTTTTTGATATTCAAAACAATATTTAATGACTATGAAACAAAATATTCAAGTTCTTCAGCCGAGGCGTTCATCTATGTGTTTGAATATATTCATCAACATGAAATAAGTTCTTCAGCCGAGGCGTTCATCGATGTGAAATGCCCATGTATTTTCTTTAATACTAAATTGAAAATAAAAATAATAATACAAATATGAAACATAAATAAGTAATAAATGACAAACATATGAAGTGGAAGAAAAAGAAATTGAGGATGAAAAAATGAGAAGGAAAGACAAAATGGAACATAACGAGGAAAAAATGAAAAAAAGGAAAAAAATGAATAAAGACCTAGACCAACAATTAAAAAACAATAAAACGCCTAACGAGCAGTCCGTTTATAAGTACAACTTTAATTGTGTGCAACTTCAGTGTCTATAAAGATGCATCAAAAAGGGAACATAAAAAAAACTAGAGAATACCGATGAAATGAGACAAAATATTTAAAATAATTTAACACAAAAGTACGTACATAAAATCATATCATCTATTAATAAAAATGTAATTAACCAAAGAATGTTTTTTATAGAACAACGGAGGAGAGTACCTGTCCGAGAGCTCTTGCGGCTCACACTGCACTGCATCGAGCTGCTACGCGTTCTACTTCAGCCATAACCCTGTACATATGGGCCTAGGGCAGTGTTTGTGTTTTTATGTCGGCTGTGTCATCCGAGTCCGACCACTTGTTCAGCTAGGGAGAGCGCTCGGTGGATCGACATGGCTAAGCGTGGAGAAGAGGGATTGTTTCAAGGTCCAGGGCCTTCAAGTGGAGGTAAAACCCTACTCCCGCTTCTATTATTGATATTATGTTGAGGCGATTGTCGAACCGGAGAAGATACGGCAAGAGGCCGAGCGGTAGAAAGTCGCGGCGCTGGAGAGCACAGCAGAGCTTGTCGAGGAAAATAAACTCGGCTAGCAGCTCAAGCTTGAATCGTTGAGCTTGAGGAAGACCTTAAGAACACAACCACAACATGCGACGCTCTAAAGGATTCATGCGAAAAGGAAACCGCCGAGCTCAAGAAGCTGAAGGCGGATTATCAGGAGGTCACTTCCCAAGCAAGGGTGGTCAAAGAGGAGCTTCGGCAGGCTACCGACATAGCTGCCGGCAAGCTATACTTACTTCAGTGTGTATTTGGACGCGAAGTGTGTCCTATATTAACGCAAAAATGGCGTATGTCAAGTGAGTTCTCTGACCTTCCTCTCAGCATGGAGAAGGCGTGCAAGCACTTTGGCAGTCATGAAGGTACGACCGCCGAGAGCTCGTTCTGGCTGCAGTTCTAGGATCCTTCTCAGCCCTAGCTGCTCGGCAACCAACTCAAGAAAATGGCCGAGCTGCACAGTCTGGCCAGGCATGTCATGGCAGACCTTTGTGTGGGCTTATGGCCGGGTGCGTCGCTGCCGACCAACTTTCTTGGCCTGGCGCAACGGCTGCAAGCAGTTGTTCCTTAGTTTGGACCGTGGAAACGCTCGGCGTGCTTGGAGGGTGCACGAGAGGCGTATGCGGCTGTGAAGACGCATTGGCCGGCCATGCAGATGAAGGAGATGGCGCATCGTGGTGCAGAAGGAAAGAACCGACAGGCTCAGAAGTACTATGAGAAAGTGATGCCGACTGCACGAGTGTCCGAGGCCAAATGCACAAAGGACAAGATCCTAGACGGTCTCTAGTGATCGTCTGTATTCATTTTCCTCGATATATGTCGAGTTGCTCCCTTTGTAAGACATATTATTAATGCTTGTTACTTGGGCGTATCCATTGCAGTAAACATTTGTCTTCTAAGAGCATAGCCTAACAACATGCTGAAGCAAACCGTTTTTCATTTCATCCTTCCAGTTTATTGGGCGACTCCCCTTTTAGAAACAAACCAAACCCATTATGTCTACTATGTTAACTATATCTATCTATCCTGTTCTAGGCAAATGCATAAGAGGAATTTAACGGTTCGAATATTTGCGCAGCTACACTAGCATTGTCGCAGAGCAAGCACAAAAGTCTAGACTTAATGCTTTCTTTTAGTTTTGGTCTTCAAATTGGCAGTGGGTGCTAAGAATAGATTCCGAGGACAAGTATCGACTCATAATGCAAAGTTTAGGTTTTTAAACAATAAGAATATACGATTCATTTTTTCCTTTCATGGGTCAAATACATAATTTTACGCATAATGATGATGTTGTGGTCAGATTTACGTAAATAGACAGTTGGGGTCTTATAGATATACTATCCAACCATTGCAGGTCTGATTGATTAACAGACCAAATCGTGGCCATTGGTCAGGTGTGGTGATTCTGCTTTTCCTCTTTTGTAACAAGATGATTATGTATCAATGTGACAGTCGAGACTTTACTGTACCTATCATGTCAGTAGAACATTCTCTTTAGGATATTTGTTTTGTTCTGGTTGAGGTGCCTATCCTAACAGCAGAACATTCTCTTAGGAGATTATTATTTTTTGTTCTGGCTGAGATATACTAAAGGATATGTGTATCTATGAAAAGAAAAGACAATTCAATTTGTTACGTAGTACTTGGTGCATGTCCCAACTGCAGTTTATAATGCCAACAAGTTTAGATATTTTAGTGGGCTATATTTTGGTTTACTATTGACCCTGTGTGACATTGCTCTTTACTGTTTTTGATTTATCATGAGGTCATTTATCCTTTGTGTTTACTCTAATTTTCAGGCTAATTTTTCGGCAATTAATGTTTCTGAGATGGGATAGTAGTACTTATACTTGTGCTACCATTTTGTTCATAACTACTGTAGGTGTATCTCCCCGCGCATAACATATGTATGTACAAAATGATTCCTGTATCCTACCTATTTGCTTTCCTAATGGTCAATTGTTTCCGGTTTCTAACTTGGCACGATGGCCAATTAAGATCTCTTCCACCAGTTTTTGTTTGGTTCTGAGCTCAATTCTATTAAAAAACATGGCTTACAACCAATGATGTATGTGATGGTTTGTTGAGTCGTTAAATATGCAACTTTTTAGTCTGTCAAGGGCATCTATTCGTCTTTCCTCTCGCCATGTTGCATAGTTGTTTTGAATTTGGAATTGGTATTGAATTTGATGCATTGAACCAACGGGATAGACAAGGCTAGGTGCGCCTTGTTTCTACTTACAAGTTGTGTGTCGTAGTACCCAACATTGACAATTGCATGCTTCCATTTCCAATATTTCTCCTATCGCTTTACAAAAGACAATCTCGAGGACCATCTCTATTAACCGGATGAGGACATGATGGTCAGTCCCAACACCGAAGGTGTTACGAGACAGTTCCGAGTGATGATGAGAGGGCCACAATAACAAACGATTGGTCAAAGTTTGCCAAGGCGGCATGGATGAAAGAGTACCAGATATGTGTCATCATCTTCAAAATTGAAAGGAGGAAACCACTGTCCATAAGCTTTAAATCACAAACTCATTGTATATAGAAAAAACATTCTATGCCATGTATATCTCAGACAATTTACATCAGGTTCATATGAAGTGCCACCCATGAAGTTGATCAAAAGGCAATTGTGTGGAGTTACTTATTAGTGTATTGAATAGCTGTGGCTTTTAGTTTTACGGTCTCTACTGCCACTGTTTCAGCTGGCTTATCATTTCTTATTATGTTCGTACTCTTGGTACTTGGTCTCTCGTGTTGATGCTCTTAGTATTGAACTTAATGTCAAGTGGTAAACTTTTATGGTCTCATGAACGCACTAATCTTGATATGGCCTTATAATCTCATGACCATGTTGAACTTGATGATGCCTTGCTTCTGGTACAAGTGAATGTTTCTTCCCTTAAACTAGAAAATTCATCGTCCCATTGAATATGTGCGCTAAACCATGCTTCCTACTAACTTGATCATTAGAGTACATGTTTGACTACATCGTTGGGACCGGCACCCTCGCGCCAAGGCACGCTCTCATTCTAGTATTTATGAATGGAGGGAGTACATATGAACTGTGATTGATTTTGGATCCTGAGATCTCATGTTCTTACTATTTAGAAAAATGCACACCATCCCATAATGTTGATGATGCCTGAGGCAGGTTGCGGAGAAGTCATGCCAATTTGAAGGAATAACATTTTAATACAAAAGCAGAGATGCAGGCGGAAGCGTCCGCGTCCGTGATTATTATAGAAACACGATTCTAAAGCAACAACATATTTGTACATTTCTGTCTGCGGACGTGCCCGCTAGCTACTTCCTAACACAAGAGGCACCATATGTAATCATCAAAGGTAATACTAATAGTATGGTGAATAGCAGCATACATTTTACCAAATTTGAAAGGTTTAGCATCTGGCATTTGCACTGCTAGCTTGCACATATAAAGGACAAATAATCAAAGCACCGGTAACTCTTCAAGGAGAGGTCTCAGCTCTGCTGACACTTCGAGGTATCCGTTTTAAGGGGCGGTCTCTTTCACCAATAAGGAAAATAAGAAACAAAAAAAGTACATGCGTATATAATTTTGTATAAACTAGGAAAATTGTAATAAATGTGACATTCTTGACTATTCCTGACAAAATAATATGCACACAAAGATGGCATATGGTATAGGGACGTAAAGGATAAATCGCTTTCAATCTTTCAAGTGAGACGCGGCACAAAAAGCACAACCCTTGGGCTGGACTCTAAGAGGACAATATAGGGAGAAATTGTATACTAATGCAAAAAAATACCACATCTAGCATATGAATAAAATGTTTGACAGGTGCCTGTGCGGATGGTATATACATCGCGTTGAAAACCATCTGGCATACAAAAATTAAGCTTGATCTGAGCTTCTAAAAAGTTATGTTGTTTATTTACAATAAACGAAGTACGCTGTCATAATGATCACGATAAGCATGCAGCCAACAAAGCATAGCAAATACAACAATCTCTGTGGGCGATCCAGGACACACGGTTGCTGCTTCTTCTTCCTCCTATTACTCCTCTTTCTCTTCTTCCTCTTCTTCCGTAGATTCCCTCGAGAGTCATCCTCAGGGAGAAAGAAGGAAGAACCGCCTTGGGCCATGTTAAGGTACTTGGGGAAGACGCATGGGCAGCACATTGCATTGGGAAAGGGGTTCCGTTCGACAGAAAACTTGGTCAATGCCTCCACCGCCGCACATTTCATGTCGATAATGACGGCCCAGCCATCGTCATCTTGAGCATTCACCTTGGTCATCATGTAAAGAAGATTGTCATCGTGCACTATCAAAACCGGGCCATAAAAAATCAGTTTCTTCAATTCCAGCTCTTGTGTCCCATCATCCAGCAGCTCAGGCAACAAAGCGGAGTAGCTTTGATCAATCGAGATGTCGTCGACATGGACGGTGCATCTTTTCTGCCAGCCATCCCAGGAGAGCCTCCTGTTCCACACAATGGCTCTCCAGCCTTTCCCACAGGTCAAGAAATTCTCGTCATCGTGTTTTATCTCGACGAACTTGATAAGACCATCATCGCAGCTGGCGATGTCACAGAAATACTCAGGGGCACAGTGATAATTGCCGTCCTCGCTTGGGAAGCCGCCATTTGGTACGGGCAATGGGATTAAATCGATGACAGGACGCCCATCGAACAGGTTGCGGAGAAGGAGAATGCCATGCTTGATATCAGCCCAACCCAGTGAGCTTGCTTCGGCCGTGATCTGCCTGGAGAAGTCGTGCCCGCAGCACAGCCGCTTCTGGGAGTCCGATAAGTGCGCATGGGACGCCTCCGCGGCCCTCCATGCCCGCGTTTTGGATGAGAAGACATGGGCGTCGAACCGTCATATGTCGTCCTCAGCGGTCGAGTTGCGGTCGAGGAAGGCCACGACATAGTGCTCGTGGTCGCAAGTTAGGAGGCCCAACTTTTGCCAGGCGAAGAACGTGGGGCGGGGCTGCGGTAGCAGCCGCAGTGACGGTTGCTTCCCCGCAGGGCCGCGGGCTGTGTAGGCGAAGTGGCTGGAGCCCAAGGTTAGAATGAAGAGGACGAAGGCGGCCTCGACGCAGAGGAGTCAGACTTGGTACTCGTACTTGAGGCCGGGACAGTTGACGGAGAAGTAGGAGATGCCCGGCGGGTCGACGAGCCAGAAGGTCACCGCGACCGGCTGGCCCTCGCTCGTGTGGCTCTCGGCGGTGGTCGTGTTCCGGTGGTCCGAGATGCGAGCCGCCTTGCAGAGTAGGGCCTGCTGGAATTTTTGTCTATTTGGGCCTAGCCCAATAGCAGTTTCAGAAATTCCTAATAAATCCTAGAGGCCCACGCAACCCATTAGTGCAAGGCAAGAGGTGGAACTAAAGTTTAGTCCCACATTGCTAGTTTAGAGGGAGTTGGACCTCTTTATAAGGGAGTCTCTTTCCCCACTTGTATGAGCATGAGAACAAGAGGGACATCCACGCGCGCTCCTCGTCCGCCGCCCGCCTGACCACGCCTCGTCACATCGCGCCGCGGGTTGCGGGAATGAGCCGAGCCGATGTCTAAATTTTTGCCACGCACTACGGGTATACGAAAGGTCACACAAAAGCTGAAAAGTTTTTGTGACAGTGGAGTTTGAATGCGAACGGTGCAACCCTTCGGCTGCTGGCTGTTCGCTTCATGTTCGTCTCTTCGTTTCACCTCCCGTCGCTGCCCTCTCGCCTCCTTCTCTTGCGCCTATAAAAGGGAGGCCGCTCCTCTCAGAGAGACGCACCAAAACTCATTCTTCCTCTCGCCATCGGTTCCTGAACACTGTGCTGCTGCTACGATCTTCCTCATCCAGGCTTGCGGCATGCACCGCAGGTCGGGACAGTAGGCCTCCGAAATCGCACCTCTTTGAGTCCTGTACGGGAGAAGGGTGATAAGGTTTTTGGGGAGCGCTCTGCGCGACTACTGACTTCTTCGTCACGGACGCCCCGGACTCCGAGGACTACTTCCCCAACGACGACTACTTCCCCGACGTAGACAACCTCCTCGACGACATGGAGGACACCGGCCCCATGTCCAGTGCCTCTGCTCCGGCTGCTGTCTCGTACATGTTCTTGTTTTTCCTGTTAGAGGTCCTGTCACAGTTCCTTGTTCTAGTGTTTGCCCTAGACATGTTAGGATCTACCTCATATATGCATCTTGATCTACTGTCTGCTCTAGAGATGATCGGTTCTAGCTCATATATGCAGATGTTATTTACCTTCTCTTTGTCAAATCGCATGACTTGTTTTATCACTGCTATACTAGTCATGCTTTATCTAGTATTTCTGTTAATAAAATCATTTGGTAAATTGCTCATATTTCCAACATTCCAAAAACCTTATTATAGGCAATTTACCCCAAGTGGTTTTGCTGCTTCCATGAGACCTCCTATGTTTGAGGTTATCCACTATAAGAGATGGCGCGTGAGAGCAGTCTTATGGTTTCAAACCATGAGTTGCTATGACGCCACTCTTGGCAAACCTGAAGGAGAGCAAGATGCCCAACAGGCACAAGCTTTTCAGAAAATGGATACCTTGTTTAAGGCTGCTCTCTTGAGTGTTCTTGGTGAGAACATGGTTGATGCTTATGCGTCAATTGATAATGGAAAAGATATGTGGGATGCACTCGAGGCCAAATTTGGGGTCTCAGATGCTGGCACTGAGCTGTACATCATGGAGCAATTCTATGACTACAGGATGACTGAAGAGCGCTCCGTGGTTGAGCAAGCTCATGAGATACAGTCATTTGCTAGAGAACTTGAGCACTTCAATTGTATCCTACCGGACAAGTTTATTGCCGGAGGTATCATCACTAAGCTTTCTCCCTCGTGGAGGAACTTTGCTACCTCACTGAAGCATAAGAGGCAGGAGTTTTCCGTTCCGGATCTTGCTACATCTTGAGCTTGCGTTGGTTTTCCTTGAAGAGGAAAGGGTGATGCAGCAATAGTAGCGTAAGTATTTCCCTCAGTTTTTGAGAACCAAGGTATCAATCCAGTAGGAGGCTCCTCAAAAGTCCCACGCACCTACACAAACAAACAAAGAACTCGCAACCAACGCAATAAAGGGGTTGTCAACCCCTTCATGGCCACTTGCGTAAGTGAGATCTGATAGAGATAGTATGATAAGATAAATATATTTTTAGTATTTTATAATATAGATGCAAAAAGTAAAGATGCAAATAAAAGTAGATTGGAAGCAAAGATAATAAAAGATAGACCCGGGGGCATAGGTTTCACTAGAGGCTTCTCTCAAGATAGCATAAGTATTACGGTGGGTGAACAAATTACTGTCGAGCAATTGATAGAAAAGAAAATAATTATGATATTAGATAGGCATGATCATGTATATAGGAATCACGTCCGCAACAAGTAGACCGACTCCTACCTGCATCTACTACTCTTACTCCACACATCGACCGACTCCTGCCTGCATCTAGAGTATTAAGTTCATAAGAACAGAGTAACACATTAAGCAAGATGACATGATGTAGAGGGATAAACTCAAGCAATATGATATAAACCCCATCTTTTTATCCTCGATGGCAACAATGCAATACATGCCGTGCAACCCTTTCTGTCACTGGGTAAGGACATCGCAAGTTTGAACCCAAAGCTAAGCACTTCTCCCATGGAAAGAAAGATCAATCTAGTAGGCCAAACCAAACTGATAATTCGAAGAGACTTGCAAAGATAACTCAATCATACATAAAAGAATTCAGAGGAGATTCAAATATTTCTCATAGATAAACTTGATCATAAACCCACAATTCATCGGATCTCGACAAACACACCGCAAAAAGAGTTTACATCGAATAGATCCCCACAAGAGAGGGGGAGAAAATTGTATTGAGATCCAAAAAGAGAGAAGAAGCCATCTAGGTAATAACTATGGACCCGAAGGTCTGTGGTAAACTACTCACAACTCATCGGAGGGGCTATGATGTTGATGTAGAAGCCCTCCGTGGTCGATTCCCCCTCCGGCGGAGTGCCGACGAAGGCTCCAAGATGGGATCTCGTGGATACAGAAGGTTACGGCGGTGAAAATTGTTTTTTGTTGGCTCCCTGGTTGTTTTCGAGGTACGTAGGCTTATAAAGGAGGAAGAAGTACGTCGGTGGCCGCCCGAGGGGCCCAGTAGACAGGGGGCGCGCCCTGTAGGGGGGGGGTGCGCCCTACCCTCTCGTGGCCGCCTCAGCTGCTTCTTGACTTGCACTCCAAGTCCCCTGGATCACGTTCGTTCCAAAAATCACGCTCCCGAAGGTTTCATTCCGTTTGGACTCCGTTTGATATTTCTTTTTTTTAAAATACTGAAATAGGCAAAAAAAAAAAAAGCAGCAATACGGGCTGGGCCTCCGGTTAGTAGGTTAGCCCCAAAAATGATATAAATGTGTAAAATAAAGCCCATAAACATCCAAAACGGGTAATATAATAGCATGGAACAATAAAAAATTATAGATATGTTGGAGACGTATCAAGCATCCCCAAGCTTAATTCCTGCTGGTTCTCGAGTAGGTAAATGATAAAAAGGAAATTTTTGATGTGGAATGCTACCTAGCATAGTTCTCAATGTAATTTTTCTTTATTGTGGCATGAATGTTCAGATCCAAATGATTCAAAATAAAAGTTCATATTGATAAAAGAAATAGTAACACTTCAAGCATACTAATCAAAGTACTCATGTCTTCTCAAAATAACATGGCAAAAGAAAGTTCATCCCTACAAAATCATATAGTTAGGATATGCTTCATTTTCGTCACACAAAGATGTTCTCAACTTCTATACCCCCGATGACAAGCCAAGCAATTGTTTCATACTTAAATAATCTCAAACTTTTTCAACCTTCACGCAATACATGAGCGTGAGCCATGGATATAGCACTATAGGTGGAATAGAATATGATGATAGGGATTGTGTGGAGAAGAGAAAAAAAGGAGAAAGTCTCACATTGACGAGGGTAATCAACGGGCTATGGAGATGCCCATCAATTGATGTCAACATGAGGAGTAGGGATTGCCATGCAACGGATGCACTAGAGATATAAATGAATACTCAACAAAAGAAAACTAGTGGGTGTGCATCCAACTTGCTTGCTCACGAAGACCTAGGGCATTTGAGGAAGCCCATCGTAGGAATATACAAGCCAAGTTCTATAATGAAAAACGAGCTATTCCCACGCGGTGCCACGCCGTGCCATGCAGATACGTCATGTTTATGTATGTTGTATTTGTTTTATTAAGTAATTTCAACTTAAATAAAAGAGCTGCATGGATAAGCTTGTAATTACGCAAAGAGAAGTCGTGCATAGAGGCAAATTGGAAAGGATACATTTATTATCACCATAGTGTCTATGTAATTTTTGGCACCCGCTAGATAAACTCCAAATTTTCTTTTATGTGCATATGGTTTTTTCGGGGTGAATAATATGACGAATGCATTATATGGATAGGCAATAGTTGTCATGTATACCATAAGTGCACTGTTAATCACCGCTCATCGTGGAATGTAACTTGTCGCACGCATATGCAAAACAGACGCTAACAAACCCTCAACAACTAGGTCATGAACACCCATCACGACCTACACACATGCAGAACGGAAAATAATAGATCAGAACCACCTAACATAGTCACATAAACTTCTATACTATTATACATGCACGTAGGCCAGTCATCCTCGGTGACCATGCCAAATTCAGGACATGCACCATCCAGCAACAAAATCGGGAACACTACCGCCCCATGCCGCTAACTCGCTACATGCACTCAGGCAGTGCAGCCCGCCATAACCCCCAATTATACAACATGGCTACACACATTATTTGATTTTAGGCTGCAAAAAAGCTGGAAAAAAACACAAATGCAGAAGTCCTGAAAGCATCGGATTTTCCCACTAAAGACAGCAAGTGAATACACCAAAAAATAGGTCAAAAATGTGAAAGGGAAAAATAACAGGGTAAATAGTTATAAACTTGGAAGAAGACCTATAGGGAGTAATCCCTCTCTGATCTAGTTTCTTTTTTCTTTCAAAAAAGCATAAAAATCAGATAAAAAATGAGAGCACATACAGAAAAATTGCACACTTCCATGTCTTACAGATACCATCATTGGAGCTAAATTAATCAAACTGAGTGAGTTTTTTGTATGAGCAAAAATACTAAGCATTCGACCTTACGGCTCACAACCAATTTGATAATGCATGCGTGGAAATAAACACTCCTGACAGATTACTTAAACACCCAACAGCGTCTGAATTCTGTCAGAACCATACATGAACACAAAATAAATAAGTGAGGAGTGCCTTTGGAGATGGAAATATTTACATATGAAAAAATGAGTTAATCATGCTGCAAATTAGGATGCATGACTAAACATCTCACCAGGATGTTTAATGAGGTACGATGTTCCTATTTAGACAATAATAATACTACATCTGGAAAAATGAGTTTTTTATCCTTAGCACCTCTTCTCACGCGCGACACGCTCCTCTGAGCTTTAACACCAGTACACTCGTGGTACTAATAGCATGCAGAAAGAATTGCTGAAACTAAGAAGTCCATCTCGTTGTAGGCAATTGGTGAATCGGACGGTGGAATGCGACATAAAGAAGTCGATGTCCTTGTACACGTGCAAATGGCGCCTTTGCTACTGCCTCCGCCGCCACGTAAAGGTACGCAAGAGCAATCAGAGGTTGGCCATGCACGGCTGGGCGGGGTTGAAGCAGATGATGCCGTGCTTTAGGCGACTGCAAGAAAAAAACATAGCTCGGCGACCACGGGAGAGACGGTCGATGGCCATAGACAACAGTTGCAATGGTGGCGACCTCTCCAGTCGTCAACCACAGGCTATATCAATTCCTCACCGCCCTACAGGAGAGATATACAAGGGGATTGGGTGTGTACTTATGACACCGGCGTGGTGGCCGCGAACGTTGTGCCCTCGCACCGGGTCGACATGAGTGGAGGAAGAGAGCTAGGGCGAGACAGCCGCCGAGCGGTCGTCCTCTAGCTGTTCACATGGAGGTGGAGCGGCAGGGAGCTGGAGTGCGTCCTCGCGTCGTCTTCGACGGGGCGCCGTTCGCCTGGCGGGCATGAGGTCGAGCCGGTGGGGCGAGCTAGAGCCGCCGGCAGGTTGGATGAGCTCGAGGCGCCGATGGGGTGGGCCAGTTCTCCGTGGCGTCCTTGAGCAGGCTGATGGACATCACGATGCCCTCCGCCTCGTCCTTGCCGTTCATGGACCCGGAGTACTAAATTGGTCATGCCGGGGATCTGCCCCTCGCTGCCCTTGGCCGGCCCGCCGTACACGACCTCCGCCATGCTTCCTCCATGATACTGAACCCAGCGTGGCTCACTTCCACGATGGCGTGAATGGGCCGACGACCCCGAAGCATCCTGTCCGCGGTGCCCGCCGGCTCACTGTTCTTGCGGTGCGAATATGACGGCTGCTTCGCCTGCCTCGCCATGAACGGTTGCTACGCGTTGCCGCCGGAAGAGTTCGGATCCAGGCGTCGAGGCGATTCATTGGGCGGCAAGCACGCGGGGCCTTCCAATATTGTCGTCCAGGGCGCGCAGCGAAACACAAAGGCTAGCAGCGCGCTGGCTGGGAACGAAGCCCGAACCCTTATTTATAGGAACGCAGGCCACCAGAATCGTCGGCGACCAGAACAGCCAAGAAGAGCGGCGTCCAGAAATTACGGGAACGGCAACACCGCCTTGATTCTCAGAACATACGTACATGTTGATATAAGAAGCCAACTAAAACACAGCCATCATGCCGCGAAGCAACCATAACAGACAAAACAGACAACTAAGACCAAGGCTCACGTGCTCTAGATGGTAATCAAATTGAAAGCAACCACACACGTGGCACACCCCAAGTGTGGTGTGAACCAAAATTGTTGAAGACACCACAAGTGCACACTGGAAAATACGAATTAGTTAACAAAATTTTAAACGAATACTTGGAGCCACCATGCAATTGTACACAGCCATCTCCCAAACAAATACACGTGCCTTGAACCAATTCGCTAGGAAGTCGTTTTCATCCAAGTGGCGAGACGACGGAACGAAAACGCTCCCGGATATAGAGGCTTGGGTATTCCCACTAGTATGAAAAAGACAACTTATGAGACTCACTATATGAAAAACATGATGCTACTTTGAAGCACAAGTATGGAAAAAGAGATAGTAATATTGCCCTTTTTATTTATTTTGTTTTTCTTTTTTTTTATTTTTTTCTTTGGCCTTTTTTTTGGCCTTTCCTTTTTTTTCTTTTTGGGCAATGCTCTAATAATGATGATCATCACAGTTTATTGATTACAACATATGAATTACAACTCGAAACTAGAACAAAATATGACTCTATATGAATGCCTCCGGCGGTGTACCGGGATGGTGCAATGAATCAAGAGTGACATGTATAAAAAATTATGCATGCTGGCTTTTCCACAAATACGATGTCAACTACATGATCATGCAATGGCAATATAACAAAAGTAAAGTATGTCATGATGATAATGAACGGAACGGTGCAAAGTTGCATGGCAATATATCTCGGAATGGCTATGGAAATGCCATAATAGGTAGGTATGGTGGCTGTTTTGAGGAAGATATAAGGAGGTTTATGTGTGATAGAGCGTATCGTATCACGGGGTTTGGATGCACCGGCAAAGTTTGCACCAACTCTCAAGGTGAGAAACGGCAATGCACGGTACCGAAGAGGCTAGCAATGGCGGAAAGATAAAAGTGCGTATATCCATGGACTCAACATTAGTCAAATGAACTCATATACTTATTGCAAAAATTTAGAAGTCATCAAAAATCAAGCACTACGCGCATGCTCCTAGGGGGATAGATTGGTAGGAAAAGACCATCGCTCGTCCCCGACCGCCACTCATAAGGATGCACAAGCCAGGTACACTTCATGTTTCAAATTTGTTACACAACTTTAATCATACGTGCATGCTACGGGACTTGCTAACTTCAACACAAGCATTCTTTAAATTCATAATCACCCAACTAGCATGACTTTAATATCACTACCTCCATATCTCAAAACAATTATCAAGTATCAAATTGATCATAGCATCCAATTCACTTCCTATGATAGTATTTATTATACCCAACTTGGATGCCTTCCCTTCTAGGACCAATTTTATAACCATAGCAAATACCATGCTGTTCTAAAGGACTCTCAAAAAGATATAAGTGAAGCATGAGAGACTAGCAATTTCTACAAAAATAAGTCACCACCGTGCTCTAAAAGATATAAGTGAAGCACTAGAGCAAAAACTATCAAGCTCAAAAGATATAAGTGAAGCACATAGAGTATTCTAGCAAATTCAATCAAGTAGGCTTCTCCCAAAAAGGTGTGTACAGAAAGGATGATTGTGGTAAACTAAAAAGCAAAGACTAATATAATACACGACGCTCCAAGCAAAACACATATCATGTGGCAAATAAAAATATAGCTCCAAGTAAAGTTACCAATGAACGAAGATTTAAAGAGGATGCCTTCCCGGGGCATCCCCAAGCTTAGGCTTTTGGCTATCCTTGAATATCTTGGGGTGCCATGGGCATCCCCAAGCTTAGGCTCTTGCCACTCCTTATTCCATAATCCATAAAAGCTTTACCCAAAGCTTGAAAACTTCACAACACAAAACTCAACAGTAAATCTTATAAGCTCCGTTAGTGAAATAAAACAAAACCACCACATAAGGTACTGTAATGAACTCATTATTTATTTATTTTGGTGTTAAACCTACTGTATTCCAACTTCTCTATGGTTTATAAACTATTTTACTAGCCATAGATGCATCAAAATAAGCAAACAACACACGAAAAACAGAATCTGTTAAAAACAGAACAGTCTGTAGCAATCTGTAACTAACGCAAACTTCTGGAACTCTAAACATCCTACCAAAATAGGAAGTCCTGGACAATTTGTCTATTGATCGGCAGCAAAAATAATCAACACAAAGTCACATTTCTGTGATTTAACAAAACTAAATTCGTGCGCGCAAAGTTTCTGTTTTTCAGCAGAACCAAATCAACTATCATCATAGGTTATACTATAGGTTCTACTTGGCACAAACACTAATTAAAAGATAAAAACACATCTAAACATAAGGTAGATGCAAGATTTATTACTAAACAGGAACAATAACAAAAAACACAAAGAAAATTGGGTTGCCTCCCAACTAGCGCTATCGTTTAACGCCCCTAGCTAGGCATAAAAGCGAAGATATGTCTAACGAGTGCCATCTTTGACACTAAATTCATAAGTAGCCCGCATGATAGATTCATAAGGTAATTTGTCTTTCTTTCTTGGAAAGTGCTCCATGCCTTTCTTTAATGGAAATTGGAATCTAATATTCCCTTCCTTCATATCAATAATCGCGCCAATCATTTTAAGGAAAGGTCTACCAAGAATAATAGGGCAAGAAAGATTGCAATCTATATCAAGAACGATAAAATCTACGGGCACCAAATTTCTATTTGCAACAATGAGAATATCATTGATCCTTCCCATTGGCTTTTTAATGGTGGAATCCGCAAAGTGCAAATTTAAAGAGCAATCATCAAGATCATGGAAACCTAGAATAACACATAAAGTTTTCGGAATCATGGAAACACTAGCACCCAAATCACACAAAGCAAAACACTCATGATCTTTAATTCTAATCTTTATAGTAGGTTCCCACTCATCATTAAGTTTTTTAGGTATAGAAACTTCCAAATTAAGTTTTTCATCATAAGATTGCATCAAGGCATCAACGATATGTTTGGTAAAAGCTTTATTTTGACTATAAGCATGAGGAGAATTAACAACGGATTGCAACAAGGAAATACAACCTTCTAAAGAACAATTATCATAATCAAATTCCTTGAGATCTGAGATAGTGGGTTCAATACTATTTAAAGTCATGACCTCTCCAATCCCACTTTTACCAAATTTAGTATCAAGATCTAAAAACTCCGAATTCTTGGGACGCTGTAAGTGCATCTAGTGCCCCTTAGTGATTTTGGTGTATTGAAGACTTATAGGTTAAGAAACTAATGTGTTTATGAGTGTACACAGGTCTATAAGACTGTGAGGAGTTTGATATTTACAAGATGAAAGTCGACCCTAAAAATGAAGTTCTTCGATCAAGACTTTGATATTCGAAGACTTTTCAAGACTTTGAAAGTGAAGAAATTGGTGTGACCTTGAAGACTTGGTATTCATTTGAGGAACATGAAGCGTGAAGACTTTTGTTTTCGTAGTTTCGTTTTCTCTTTCTTGAGTCATAGGAAACACCGTCATCGTTAAAGGGGGTCGAGGAAATACTAAGGAAAAATTTCCATGTGATGCTCAACTCAAAATCCTACACCTACCAATCCCTTCGAGTGAAGCCTTTGAAATCTCATACAGTTCAGTCAATTTCTTGATGATGAGACGAAGTTCTTCAGTCGCCGAGGAATTTGTTTTGACCGAGGAGTTAGGAATTCGCGCGGTGCGGATTGCCTACACAAATGAGGAACATGATAGCCCCGAGGAATTTGAGATTCAAATTTCCAACCGTTCTTTGTCAAGGCGCCACCTGTCCCAAAATATCTTATCCACCTAACGGTCATATCATTGAGGGCATTTATGTCTTATCATGTCGGGCTGCTCCCTAGGCTATAAATAGCCGCCCCCCTACAACCACTAGCTGGTTGGCTGCTCCGAGAGAAACTTGACACTTGTCATTTGAGAGCAACCCATCCTCTGAGGACTTTGAGCGAAAATCATCAATTCAGGAAAAACCCAAAACCAAACCCCTACAAACCCAAAGTGATTGAGCATCACTGAAGAGATTGATCCTGCGTGGATCCGACGCTTGTTACCTTTGAAGACTGTGCTTCTTCCAGACGGTTAGGCGTCATGGTCTAGAGCATCCAAGAGGAATTGTGGATCGCCGAGTGACCAAGTCTGTGAAGGTTTGGAAGTCACCTGAAGACTTACCACGAGTGATTGGACGAGGTCTGTGTGACCTTAGTTCAAGGAGAATACGGTGAGGACTTGATGTCCTGTGCTGCGTGCTCAGCGACTGGGTGTCCTCGAGTTTAAATACTCAGCCGCTCCAACCAGACATACAACTGAGACAGCAGTTGGAACTGGTCTACCAAATCATTGTCTTCACCAACCTTACTGGTTCTATCTCCTCAACCCTTTCATTTCCTCATTACTGTGTTGAGTGTTCATTCATATCTGTGTTTGAAGACTTTGACTGAAGACTTTCTCAATTTCCTCAGTTCAATTTCTTCAGTTCAATTTCTTCAGTCTGTTTGTCTTCATCTTGTGCTATTCTGTGTTTACGCTTTCTGTACTCTTTATTTGTCTTCATTTCATCATGATGACCATGCCCGCATTCTGTTATGCTTACTTCTGAGTACTTATTCCGGTGCAAGTAGTTCTTCGCAAAGGAATTTCCTCACAGGCAAATTCCTCAGTGAAGAATTCATAAAAATCGCCTATTCACCCCCCTCTAGTCGATATAACGCACTTTCAATTGGTATCAGAGCAAGGTACTCCCTTGTTCTGTGTGATTTTGGTTTAACCACCTGGAGTTTTAGTTATGTTGACCGCAGGTATGATCAAGGTCTCAGCAGGTGTCCTACCTTTGATGGGACGGACTACCCCTATCGAAGAACAAGATGCGAATGCATCTTGAGGCAATTGACAACGATCTACGGTATGTTGTGGAAAATGGTGTTCCTCACCACACCTTCTCTGAATGCTTCCGATGTGAAGAGATTCAAGCAACTCGATTCTCCAAATAAGAATATCATATGTGGCCATCGAGCAAAGGACAATATGGAAGAGTGAGTGCTTTGGAAACTGCTAAGCTCATCCGGGACAGGCTGTCCAAAGTAAATGAAGGAGTCTCAACTCAGCGTGACTCTCGAGTTGATATTCTTCGAATCTCTTCAACCGCTTCAAAAGAATCGACAACAAAATGTTCAACAAACCTTCGATCGCCTCATCGACATCTCAAATGAGCTTCAAGCGCTTGGTGCCATCGACATCACCGACCATGAGGTGGTGAAGAAATTGTTGAGATCGCTGATTCCTCATTTGATACTCCGCACCGATGATACAAGAGCGCGTTGACTACAAGTCACTTGATCCGCTGATATCCTCGAGAGGCTAAATACTCATGAGTTCCGACTTGCAAAAGAGAGATCTCTGTGGTTCTAGCTATGGAAAAACACGTGCCTTGAAGGCCAAGGCTGTGTCTGAATCTGAGTGTGAAGACTCGTAGTAGCCTTGGAGATCCCAAGAATTAGGCCAGAGCTAGCACTGCTCGTGAAGAAATTCCAGAAGTTCTCAAGACGTGGTCGCTTTGGAAAATCCTCAAGAAGCAGTGATTCCTCATCCAGTGACTATAAGAGAAGACTTTGCCACAAATGCAAGAAACCTGGTCACTACATCAAGATTGTCCTCAGTGGGAAAAGGAATTAAAGAAGAAAAAACACAAGGATTACAGTTCTGATGACGCAAAGAAGAAGAAGAAATCATCGAAATCTTCATCATCAAAATCCTCAAAGCCTTCTTCTCACAAGAAAAGCAGCTCCAAAAAGGCTCGGGCATTCATTGGCAAGGAAATGGACTCTGAAGCTGAATCTGAGAAACATGAGGAAGAGGAGGCATCAGAATAATCTTAGTCTGGTGTGGCGAGTCTAGCTCTCGCCATGCTTTCGTCGACAAGTCCATCTTCAACTCAAGAAAATGACCTCACCAACAAAGCTGATGAAGATAGTGATGACTACGCCCCACCTATTGCTTCATGGCAAAGGGTGCCAAGGTACTCAAATATACCTCCTCTGAATCTAGTGAAAATGAATCGATGAAGATCTAAAGCCCGATTACTCAAAACTTGCTAAGGTTGCTGTAAAACAACAAAGGGCTTTTGAAAAGGTTCAAAACATGCTAGATAAGAGTGATGATATGTTAGGTGAAGAAATGGATTGCACTAAAGCCCCGATCGAAAATCTTCAGAGACTTGCCTAGGTTTGACAGCCTTCAAGGTCATCATAACACTCTCTTGACTGATCATGAGAAACTTTCTTATGAATTTCTTCAAAGAAAGTAAGATCTTGAGAAGCTAAGAGTGAGCTATGAAGATCTTCAGAAGGAGCGCGATTCATTACTTGCTCAACAAATCAGCGCTTCTCAGGAAGAATTTGTTCCTCCATGCTTAAAGTGCATTGAACGTGAATCTGCTAATTCTTCACCTGAATATTCAAATGCTTCAACTGTTACAAATTCTTCACCTGCCTCTGCTATCACTAATTCCTCATCTGAGGACATTGCTAGTATCACTGACGATGCAGGGCTGAAGGAATTGTACATGAAAGGCATGTACAGAAGCCTCAAAGGGCATCGACTCTTTGTGATGTGCTTAAAAGCAGATCCTCAACAGAACCCTAGGAAAGAGGGTATTGCCTTTGAGAGGAAACTCAATGCTGATGGAACATATTGAAGCCCGAAAGATCCCAAAACCTCATGGGTTGCTGCAAAGGGACCTCCATTGATCCATCTAACTTATCCGCTTTACATGCGAATCTCCTCATTCTTTTGATGAGTCATTTGACTCAACTATAAACTGTTCAAAAATCAGAATGGTGAAGTATTTGCTAGATATGTTGGCACTAACTGCAGGAACGGTTCCCCTATGAAGAAAATCTGGGTTCCCAAGAAGTGCCTTGAAAGTCTTCAGGTGAATGTCCTCATGACGCCACCTGTGAAGAATAGGAACCCCAGATCAAACTCTTCATATGGACCAAATTCTTCATATGGATCCAATTCCTCATACGGACCAAATTCCTCACGTGGATCAAATTCCTCAAAAGGATCAAAGTCCTCATATGATTATCATCGTGCTAACAACTCTGTTTCGCAGGGTAGAGCTAAGGGCTATGAATATGTGCATTATTCTTCAAACCAATATGTTCATAAGTCCTCGAAGGATTTCTCTGCTTATTCATATGCTTACCCTAACCCCTCTTATGTGAAACATAATGGATTGGCCTCTATGCCACCATTCTCATATGGTGCTCGCAGAGTGATGAACTCTTTGCCACCCCTTGAGATGTGGGTGGTGAAGAAAAGAACTAACCTCTTCTGCAGGGTCAGGTCTCGGGCGTGCTTTAAACGTCTCAAGAATTTGTTGGGGCCCGACAAAAATGCTCGAAAGGACGCAGCTAATCATGATGAAATGAACTTTCATTTCACACGTCCTCATACTACTTATCTGTTATACTGCCCTGATGAAATTCATCTGATGAACTTGATATCATATTCTTCACTGATGAAGTATATGAGATCGTAAGTTGCACTAATTCATCTGCAGGATGATCAACCCAAAGCCACTCAGTGGGTTCTCGATAGTGGATGTACAAATCACATGACTGGTGACAAGAATCTATTGATGGATGCTCCTTATCACCGCCACATCTGAAGCATATCATCTTTGGCCGACAAAGGAAAAGTCGTATTGGGTCTTGGTAAGGTTGTGATCTCTAAGGACATACACATGGACAAAGTCATGCTTGTTGAGTCCTTAGGATACAACCTCATGTCAGTCTCAATGCTTTGTGATCTTGATATGGTTGTTATCTTTGGCAAGTATCGTTGTGTTGTGATTATGGAAGCTGACAAATCCAAAGTCTTCGAAGGCTTTAGGAGAGGAGACTTTTATATTGTTGATTTCTCTACAGGACCACAACCAGCCGTGTGTCTACTTGCAAAAACTTCAGAAGGCTGGCTATGGCATCGGCGACTTGGTTACGCAGGCATGAGGAATTTGAACACGCTTGCAAAGAAGAAGCATGTCATTGGCATTGAGAATGTCAAATTCCTCAAGGATCACTTGTGTGGAGCCTGTGAAGCTGGGAAAATGACCAAGGCCAAGCATCCAGTGAAGACTATCATGACCACTACTCGTCCCTTCGAATTGCTTCACATGGACCTCTTTGGTCCTAATCATTACTCAGCTGTCACTAATGACGCATCTCTATATGGCTTTGTTATTGTTGATGATTACTCTCGATACACATGGGTACACATTGTTACTTACAAAAAGGAAGTGCAGGAAGTCTTCAAACGATTCTCCTCGAGGGCTTCAACTAACTTTGGTGTGAAGATCAGACACATCAGCAGTGACAATGGAACTGAGTTCAAGAATTCTGGTCTTGATGCCTATCTTGATGAACTTGGTATTACTCATGAGTTATCTGCTCCCTATACTCCTCAGCAAAATGGCGTCGTGGAGCGCAAGATCATGACTCTTGTTGAGATGGCTCGCACTATGCTTGATGAATACAAAACGCCTAGTCGTTTTTGGATTGATGCAATTGATACTGCGTGCCACATTATCAACAGAGTATATCTTCACAAATTCTTCAAGAAGACTGCCTATGAACTCCTCACTGACAAGAAACCCAATGTAAGTTATTTCAAAGTCTTCAGTGCTAAATGCTGGATTAGAGATCCTCATCACAATTCTAAATTTGCACCGAAAGCACATGAAGGTTTTATGCTTGGTTACGGAAAGGACTCGCACACCTACAGAGTCTTCAACATCGCCCTTCACAAGATTGTTGACACTGTAGATGTGCGGTTCGATGAAACTAATGGCCCGCAAAGAGAGCACCTACCTTCTGTGTTAGATGAACCAGCACCTGAGGAATCTATCAAGTTCAAGGCAACTGAGGATGTCATTCCTACTGAAGAATCTGCTGAAGAATTCATTCCAGTACGCGAAGAACGTCGAGTTGATGCACCTGAAGATAATGCCGAAGACAATGGTGCTGAGGAAAATGATCAAATTCCTCGACGACAACCAGCTCATCCTCGCGTTGCAAAAGAAGTACACGTTGACAAGATCATCGATGACATTGAAGCGCCAGGTCCTCTCACACGCTCAAAAGCTTCACATTTATCTAACTTTTGTGGGCACTATGCTTTTGTCTCTATCACAGAGCCCACCAAGTTTGATGAAGCATTTCTGGAGCCTGAGTGGATTCAGGCCATGCAAGAAGAATTACATCAGTTCGAGCTCAACAATGTCTGGGAACTGGTCAAACGTCCAGATCCTCGCAAGCATAATATCATTGGCACAAAGTGGATCTACCGCAACAAGCAAGATGAAAATGGCCTTGTGGTGAGGAATAAGGCACGACTTGTAGCTCAAGGCTACACACAGGTTGAAGGAATTGATTTCGATGAAACTTTTGCACCTGTTGCTAGACTTGAGTCTATTCACATATTACTTGCCTATGCTAACCATCACAATATCACTTTATATCAAATGGATGTGAAAAGTGCATTCCTCAATGGTAAGCTTGAGGAAGAAGTATATGTTGCTCAACCCCCAGGTTTTGAAGATCCAAAGAATCCTGACAAAGTCTTCAGACTCAACAAGGCCCTCTATGGTCTCAAACAAGCCCCACGGGCGTGGTATGATACATTGAAGGAATTCTTCGTGAAGAATGGCTTCACACCCGGTTCACTCGACCCTACTCTCTTTACTAAATCATATGATGGTGAACTGTTTGTGTGCCAAATATATGTTGATGATATTATCTTTGGCTGTCTTGACCAACGTTATAGTGATGAATTTGCCTATATGATGAGTGAAGAATATCAAATGTCTATGATGGGAGAGTTGAAATTCTTCTTAGGTCTTCAAATTAAATCAACAACACAATGGCATATTCATATCTCAAGAGAAATACCTCAAAGGTGTCCTCAAGAAATTCGCATGCAAGATTGCAAAGGCGTAAAATTCCTATGCCCACAAATGGCCATCTATGCAATCGATGAAAATGGTATTGACTTGATCACAAGGTATACCGCCCATGATTGGTTCTCTATTGTACTTATGTGCATCTAGGCCAGATATAATGCTTAGTGTTTGCATGTGTGCCCGATTTCAAGCTACACCAAGGAATCACACCATAATGCTGTGAAGCATATTCTTCGATATCTAGCTCACACACCAACACTAGGATTATGGTACCCCAAGGGCTCTACTTTTGATCTCATTGATATTCGACTCGACTATGCTGGTGATCGTGTGGACCGCAAGTCAACATCTGGTACTTGTCATTTCCTCGGACGATCTTTAATCTGTTGGTCCTCAAGAAACAGAATCTGCGATCACCGCTCATGCGGAAGCTGAATACATTCCTGCTGGCTCTTGTTGTGCTCAATTGCTGTGGATGAAGCAAACTCTCAAGGACTACGGCATCAAAGTGAAGAATGTGCCTCTCTACTGTGACAATGAGAGTGCCATCAAGATTGCTCACAACCCAGTTCAGCACTCGAAGACAAAGCACATACAAATTCGTCATCATTTTCTTCGTGATCATGTGTTGAAGGGCGGCATCTCCATCGAGCATGTGAAGACTGAAGAACAGCTAGCCGATATCTTCACTAAGCCCTTGGATGAGAAGAGATTTAGCAAGTTGCGGTGTGAGCTAAATATCTTAGAATCTTCGAATGTTCTTTGAAAAGGACACACATCCTGACACTTATGCAAAATTGATGACTTAGATGTGCAACACATGAAGAAACATTTTTCTTCAATCAATGAAGAATAACACTCTAAGTGTGAAGAAATTAATGAAGAATTTGATTCTCAGAACCCTACGACAATTGTACGCGGTGTCTGAAATCATCATTCTTATACGGTGGGTCACGCCACCACCAAAGTTGAAAATCTTCAATTTGAGTTTTTCCTCAGTTTTGAAATTCTTCAGTTTTTCAAATTCTTCAACTTTGCAAAATCTTCACTGTTTCCGTCTTTTTTTCTTCATTATATATATATATATATATATATATATATATATATATATATATATATATATATATATATATATATATCTTCAAGTCACTTTTTCTGCTAAGTGAATGTGATCGGACCCTTCCCCCTCTATGCTACACTCAACCCAATCTATTCACAAATTCTTCATGTGCGTTCTATTTGAAACTCGTTCAAAATCTTCACTGTGTCCGTGTCCTTGTCAGCTGAAGAAATTGCGAACGGAACTTTAAAACTGATCTTATCCAAACCTTCGGTTTTTCCGCTCAAACCGTTCCGCATCCCACGATGCATTATTTTATTCACCCACAATCGTACATGATCTCCACTACACAGTACGTGGGTGACACATGTCGTGAGAAGGAGAATGGTCAGGGGCACGTTCGTCCCAAAATCTTCGGGCGAACAGTTTTTCACCGTGGCTATATATACCCCCACTCCCCTTCCTCACTTCTTTTACTCCGCTCGATCTCTCTCTCCCGCTCGAGCTCCTCAAACCCTAGCACCGCCGCTACTCCATCGTCGCCGGTGAGGAAGAGCTTCACTGCCTCGACCTCGTCGCCGATGTACTCGCGCCGATCATGAAATCTTCACTCCGCCGCCGTAGCTGTCTTCCTCCGCCAAGTTAGGGCGTGGAAGATCTGAACCGACGAACTTCCCATCTGTTCTTCTTAGTTCGTCGTGTTCTTCACTTGTAATTAAAAGTTACTTTTATTACTCGCTTTGATTCTCAAACCTACCTGAAAATCTTCAAAGGTGTTTATTCTTCAAATCTTCACATATGAACACCTCAAACAAAATATGCTCTTGATTCGCTTTCTAAGAAATGATTTTCTTCAAGATTCCTCAATTGTGTGGATCCTCGATCTATACAACTCGAACCTAAGACAAAGAACGCTTAGTGAAATTCTTTAAGGCTCATCTGGTCAAATTCCTCAAACTAGTTCTTTTGAAAACCTTACGAGAACGCATATGATCTCTCCAAATTCCTCGCAACTCTACTCTGTTCACAGGTACTCATGTCCGCTGCTGAATCACTAGGTTCTCATCAACTTAACTCATTTGCAGCGTTCCTCGAAGAAAAGTTGCATACTTCTTCAGAGAATTCGTTTGTTCAAATTCCTCACCTGAAGAATATGGCAGAAGGAAAGATGCAACAGAAAGGAGGAAAGAGGCCTGAGGTCATGACCGCGTTTGAAATCCCTGAGGAAATATATGCTGATTATTGCACACCTGATGAAGCCGAGTTCGGCAAAGAAAACAAAAATCAGCGCAAGGTGCGCATTCAAAGGATTGAACAGAGATGGGCAAGGGAATGGAGGGAGTACAGATATGTAACTCCAAAGTACATGAAGAAATTCGCACTCAATCCTCCATGCCCAAGAGCTCCATTGGCACCTGGTCAAGAAGCTGACCCCACCAAAGATCAAGCGTGGTGAGGACTTTCTCAAGAATGGGCCAAGCGCCAAGCCAAATTGGCAAGACAAGCCAACGAGGCAGTGAGGAAATTCAATGAGGACTCTGCTACTGCTGCTGCCACCGAGGCCTCTGTCAAGCCAAGAAAATCTATGGCAAAGAAGCCCGCACACAAGCCAAGTGCTTCATCAGCAGTGCCCTCACGGCCAATTCCTCATGCTGCTCCTGCTCCTCCAAAATCTTCAGCTCCTTCAAAGTCCTCAGCAGCTCCTCCCAAGTCCTCAGTGGTTCCGACAAAGTCCTCAGCACCTGTGCATCTGGCCACGTGTCAAAGGACTGCAGGCTTCTCCATTGCCTCTGGTGTCTCAGCAAGTTCCTCAGCTGCACCAAAGTCTTCATCTAGCCCGACTCTGCTGAAGACTAAGGCCACAGCTGGACGAGGTCCTCGGCAAAGTCCTAAGAAGAAACAGGTTGCCTTCCAAGAGCCACCTGAAGATGATGAGGCTGATGATGATGAACTAGCGGAAATCATCAGAGATCGCCAAGAAAGGGCCGCTAGAGCCAAAGGCACATCTGTGCCACTTCTGTTAGATCCGAGGAAAATCCTCGATTACATTGATATCTGGCACAAGGATCCAAACACCCCTATGCCTGATTTTCAACTGACCCCTGGACAAAGTCACATGCTGACCCATTTCATCACTTAAGAGAAATGGAAGTTCGAAAAGGCAAGAGAGATCAAGAAAGCTCAATACAGAAAGGAGAAGTTCCTGAAGAAAAACGTTGTCAGAATGACACCTGAGGAACTTCTCAAGGTCCAGAATGAAATCCAAGCCCTCAGCAAAAACTTCGATGCGTATTATGCTGGTTGGCAAGGAGCCAAAGTCAGATTTGTCAACCTAACGAAGAAATTCACCAATGTTGCTGCCCCAACGCAACATGAAATTCCTCAAGCTGGAGCCTCAGCTCAGCAGACTGAAGAACATGCCAAGACCACCGATGAAGTTCAGGCTGTGAAGAAAATGCTAGTTCCAGGCTGATGATCCCATTCCACCGCCGAAGAAATTGCCGTGGCATCCACTAGTGGTGCGCCAAGAAATCGAAGAGACAGGCAAGCTGCATCGATTGCGCCGAGGAAAATCAACCAGATTCCTCGGCTCCTCCCGCGCCAACACCAACTCCAATTCTTCCATCGCCTCGATGTGAAGAAGACCAAGGCTGCAGAATGAGCTGCGGTGAAGAAACGGAAAGCATCAATGCGCCAAATTCTTCGCTGCGAAGAAAATGAAGCCAATGACCAGCTCCTTTGAAAATCCTATTGATGCTGTTCCATTTCTCAATTCCATCAAAGGACCTTGTTCCTTTTGATGAAGATTATGTGATCCCAAGCGGATCGATGAAGAAAATCATTCTGCTGCTTCGTCGAGAGCAGATTGATGAAGAAATTGAAGTGGAAGCAATCCTTCAACCCCAATCATTTCTCGCCTATGCCTTAGTTCATAGTCAAGAGGCCGGTGTTAAGAAAATTGAAGAAGATGTGGATATTGGAAGCACAACGCCAGTGATGAACGATGAATTTTGGGAAAGTCAAGATCCAAATTCTCCACTCTTCACCCAATCCAACAGATACCTCACCCCTGCTCCAACTGTTCAAATGGGCTCAAGAAACTCATCCCACTTCATCTCGTCCATGAAGAAATTCCAGCCACTAGCGCCGATGAACCTCGCCGCTTGATCCTCGATCGCACTGTTGAGGAACAAGAAATTCCTCACCAAGAACCTGAGATTGTGATTCCTGAGGTCGTGATGCAACTCACTGACTCTCCACTGCCAAAGCCAAAGAATCCCTTCTCAACAAAGCAAAAGTTCAAGGCTGAAGACTTCTTCAATGAGCATGTATTCTTCACCGATTATAATCCATATGATTACGCTCGATAAGGAAGAGGTGTTTCGGACTGCCAGTCAAGCCAATTTCTATTCCTCGGTGCTTTTCAACAAAGACAAAGTCTTCGATCATGCACATATTCCTCATGTGGACATGGAGTCTCCGCCAGCTTTGAGCCAGTCCTCGTTGTTCTTCACGGCAGGACTTCAATTTCTGACCGACATCTGTGATTGGAATGAAGAACTCATTCTTCAATTCTATGCAACGCTGCACATCACCGGAGACGCTGAAGACGTGAACTCATGGGTGTTAGACTGGATGTCTGAAAATACTCACTACAAGACACCAGCAACTGAATTGCTTCGTGCTCTACCACTCAGTCCTCCCCTTGATGGTGCTCGTTGTATTTACAATGAACCAGAACTTTGAAATCACTATATGCAAGTGCTGATGAAGCCTTTGATGCCAGGGCAGGCCCCAAGAACCAAATTCCTCGTCAAGGAATTATTGTATGTGCCTCGGACTGTCTATCGGATTCTAACAAAGACAATGAGTCCTATCAAAGGCCACGACTCAAATGATGAAGAAGTCGTTGGCATCATGAAGAATATGCTTTTCAATATCATTCATGGCGTTCCTGTCAACTTCCATGATTTCTTCATGAGGACTCTAGCAAACATCGCTATGTCACCATTTGAGCTGAAGCCTTATGCGCTTTGGATAATGAGATTCATCAGACAAGGTCTTCACCAATTACAAGGCTGATACTCGAACCACTGCAGCTACTTGCCCCGATTGAAGTCCTCAAACGGATATTTACCTCACCGATGACAAGGGCAAGGCTATGCTGTGATCGATGAAGGCATTCGTCCATTGATGGACAGTTTAGCAAAGCAGCATCCTACTCCACCAATGATGACTCGCCACACACGACTCTGCCGCAAATACCTCACCAAGCAAAGTCCTCAAGCCACAAAGACCTGTGGTGATGATCGATCGTGAGTTACTTCTCGCCTTCATCGGAAGGTTGATCGCAATCATAAATGGGTCAAGCGTCGCTTGGTTCAATTCTTCACAACATGACCTCTACACACAATGCAGTGAAGAAAACCACTACTACCTCCATGAAACCTTCAAACGCACTGGCTGTTCTTTCAAATGTCTACAAGGCGGAAGAACTGACGACAATGGGTCTCAAGGAAGAATTTGACTGGTCTGCACCTCCTCCGAAGAAATACAAGAAGGTCAAAGTTCCTTCCTTGATGGCCAGCTCCTATTCTTTATCGCGTGACACTGATGAAAATGAAGACTTGGACGACACTGCGGCAGGCCCTACTACAACAACCGGCCCCAACAACGCTGGCGCTCCTTCTTCAACTTGAAATTCTTAAGGGCGTTAGTCCTCGCCGATCCTTTTGGTCATTCGATGACAAAGGGGAGAAATTTGAGTTAGTCTTCAAGCCGGTCTATTATATGAGCAACTTTTGTTAAGTTACAACTCTCGTTCTTCGAAACTTTTATTGGATCGAGTTGTAATCTTAAACCCGATGGTGCTCGATACTTTTGATGCATCGAGCTCGATTCTCTTGAGCTCGATATTCTTGATGCGTTATTTTGCATGCCTGTTCCTCATTAATGTTATTGCACGCATGCTGAATTTCATCAAGCACCATATTTCATCATGCATTTCAAATTCTTCATATTATATGTCAAATCGCGTATGAATTACAAGATATAGGTGGAGATCTCCATGATTCAACTCTTGAAATGTGCATTGCCTCAAAAGCAAATTCCTCACTATGCACATCTTCAGGGGGAGTTCTTCTATATCTTGCAATCAAATTCCTCAACATCAGTATTTACACTTCATATGTTTATCCTCGTTGAAAACTTAACCTATATTGTCATCAATCACCAAAAGGGGAGATTGTAAGTGCATCTAGTGCCCTTAGTGATTTTGGTGTATTGAAGACTTATAGGTTAAGAAACTAATGTGTTTATGAGTGTACACAGGTCTATAAGATCTGTGAGGAGTTTGATATTTACAGGAAAGTCGACCCTAAAAATGAAGTTCTTCGATCAAGACTTTGATATTTCAAGACTTTTTCAAGACTTTGAAAGTGAAGAAATTGGTGTGACCTTGAAGACTTGGTATTCATTTGAGGAACATGAAGCGTGAAGACTTTTGTTTTCGTAGTTTCGTTTTATCTTTCTTGAGTCATAGGAAACACCGTACTATTAAAGGGGATCGAGGAAATACTAAGGAAAAATTTCAATGTGATGCTCAACTCAAAATCCTACACCTACCAATCCCTTCGAGTGAAGCCATTGGAAATCTCATACAGTTCAGTCAATTTCTTCAAAGGATGAGACGAAGTTCTTCCGTCACGAGGAATTTGTTCTCGACCGAGGAGTTAGGAATTCGCTAGTGCGGATTGCCTACACAAAGGAGGAACATGATAGCCCCGAGGAATTTGAGATTCAAATTTCCGACCGTTCAAAGTGTCTTGCGCCACCTGTCCCAAAATATCTTATCCACCTAACGGTCATATCATTGAAGGGCATTTATGTCTTATCATGTCGGGCTGCTCCCTAGGCTATAAATAGCCGCCCCCCTACAACCACTAGCTAGTTGGCTGCTCCGAGAGAAACTTGACACTTGTCATTTGAGAGCAACCCATCCTTCGAGGACTTTGAGCGAAAATCATCAAGTGAGGAAAAACCCAAACCAAACCCCTACAAACCCTAAGTGATTGAGCATCACTGAAGAGATTGATCCTGCGTGGATCCGACGCTTGTTACCTTTGAAGACTGTGCTTCTTCCAGACGGTTAGGCGTCATGGTCTAGAGCATCCAAGAGGAATTGTGGATCGCCGAGTGACCAAGTCTGTGAAGGTTTGGAAGTCACCTGAAGACTTACCACGAGTGATTGGACGAGGTCTGTGTGACCTTAGTTCAAGGAGAATATGGTGAGGACTTGGTGTCCTGAGCTGCGTGCTCAGCGACTGGGTGTCCGGGACTGTGTGTCCTCGAGTTTAAATACTCAGCCGCTCCAACCAGACGTACAACTGAGACAGCAGTTGGAACTGGTCTACCAAATCATTGTCTTGACCAACCTTACTGGTTCTATCTCCTCAACCCTTTCATTTCATCATTACTGTGTTGAGTGTTCATTCATATCTGTGTTTGAAGACTTTGAGTGAAGACTTTCTCAATTTCCTCAGTTCAATTTCTTCAGTCTGTTTGTCTTCATCTTGTGCTATCCTGTGTTTACGCTTTCTGTACTCTTTATTTGTCTTCATTTCATCATGATGACCATGCCCGCATTCTGTTATGCTTACTTCTGAGTACTTATTCCGCTGCAAGTAGTTCTTCGCAAAGGAATTTCCTCACCGGCAAATTCCTCAGTGAAGAATTCATAAAAATCGCCTATTCACCCCCCTCTAGTCGATATAACGCACTTTCAGACGCCTTCTAGGTAAAGTTGACTCATCATCAGTCCCATAATTATCAAGATTCATATTGCAAAACAAAGATCTAATAGGAGACGCATCAATAACTTTAAGATCTTCATCATTATTTTCATGGAAACTAGAAGAAGACGCTTTTATAAAGCAATCTTTCTTAGCACGCAATCTAGCGGTTCTTTCCTTTCAGTCATCAATGGAAATTCTCATTGCTTTGAGAGACTCATTGATATCATGCTTAGGAGGAGAAGATCTAAGTTTAAGAGAATCAACATCAAGCGAAAGTCTATCAACGTTCTTAGCCAAATCATCAACTTTGAGCAATTTTTTTCAAGCAAGGCATTAAAATTATTTTGAGAAATCATAAATTCTTTCACACTATTCTCAAAATCAGAGGGCATCTTATTAAAATTACCATAAGAATAATTGTAAGAATTTCCATAATTATTAGAGGGATTACTAGGGAACGGTCTAGCATTAAAGTTTCCTCTATAAGCATTGTTTCCAAAACTATTCCTATCAACAAAATTCACATCTATAGATTCATTATTATTATCAATCAAAGTAGACAAAGGCATATCATTGGGATCAATAGGAGTATTTTTAGTAGCAAACAATTTCATATGTTCATCCATCTTTCCACTCAAAACATTGATTTCTTCTATAGCATGCACTTTTTTACTAGAAGATCTTTCGGTGTGCCATTGAGAATAATTAGCCATAATATTATCAAGAAGTTTTGTAGCATCTCCTAACGTGATTTCCATAAACGTTCCTCCCACTGCCGAATCTAAGAGATTTCTAGAAGCAAAGTTCAAACCGGCATAGAAATTTTGTATGATCATCCATAAATTCAAACCATGAGTAGGGCAATTGCGAAGCATCAATTTCATTCTTTCCCAAGATTGGGCAACATGCTCATGATCAAGTTGTTTAAAATTAATAATATCGTTCCTAAGAGTGATGATCTTAGCGGGAGTAAAATACTTAGAGATAAAAGCATCTTTGCACTTGTTCGAAGAATCAATACTATTTTTAGGCAAAGACGAAAACCAAACTTTAGCACGATCTCTAAGTGAAAACGGAAATAACTTCAATTTAACAATATCATTATCCATATCTTTCTTCTTTTGCATATCACACAAATCAACATAGTTGTTTAGATGAGTAGCGGCATCTTCACTAGGAAGGCCGGCGAATTGATCTTTCATAACAAGATTCAGCAAAGCAGTATTGATTTCACAAGACTCAACATCATTAAGAGGAGCAATAGGAGTACTAAGGAAATCATTATTATTGGTATTCGAGATATCACACAATTTGGTATTATCTTGCGCCATGGCAACAAGTAATCCAACACACAAGCAAACAGAAAAAGGCAAGCGAAAAGAGAGGAGGAGATTGGGAAAGAGAGGGCAAATAAAGCGGCAAGGGTGAAGTGGGGGAGAGGAAAACGAGAGGCAAATGGAAAATAATGTAAATGCGAGGGAGATGAGTTTGTGATGGGTACTTGGTATGTCTTGACTTGAGCGAAGACCTTCCCGGCAACGGCGCCAGAAATCCTTCTTGCTACATCTTGAGCTTGCGTTGGTTTTCCTTGAAGAGGAAAGGGTGATGCAGCAATAGTAGCGTAAGTATTTCTCTCAGTTTTTGAGAACCAAGGTATCAATCTAGTAGGAGGATCCTCAAAAGTCCCACGCACCTACACAAACAAACAAAGAAATCGCAACCAACGCAATAAAGGGGTTGTCAATCCCTTCACGGCCACTTGCGAAAGTGAGATCTGATAGAGATAGTATGATAAGATAAATATATTTTTGGTATTTTATAATATAGATGCAAAAAGTAAAGATGTAAATAAAAGTAGATTGGAAGCAAAGATAATATAAGATAGACCCGGGGGCCATAGGTTTCACTAGAGGCTTCTCTCAAGATAGCATAAGTATTACGGTGGGTGAACAAATTACTGTCGAGCAATTGATAGAAAAGCGAATAATTATGAGATTATCTAGGCATGATCATGTATATAGGCATCACGTCCGCAACAATTAGACCGACTCCTGCCTGCATCTACTACTATTACTCCACACATCAACCGACTCCTGCCTGCATCTAGAGTATTAAGTTCATAAAAATAGAGTAACACATTAAGCAAGATGACATGATGTAGAGGGATAAACTCAAGCAATATGATATAAACCCCATCTTTTTATCCTCGATGGCAACAATACAATACGTGCCTTGCAACCCTTTCTGTCACTGGGTAAGGACACCGCAAGATTGAACCCAAAGCTAAGCACTTCTCCCATGGCAAGAAAGGTCAATCTAGTAGGCCAAACCAAACTGATAATTCGAAGAGACTTGCAAAGATAACTCAATCATACATAAAAGAATTCAGAGGAGATTCAAATATTTCTCATAGATAAACTTGATCATAAACCCACAATTCATCGGATCTCGACAAACACACCACAAAAAGAGTTTACATCGAATAGATCTCCACAAGAGAGCGGAAGAACCTTGTATTGAGATCCAAAAAGAAAGAAGAAGCCATCTAGGTAATAATTATGGACCCGAAGGTCTGTGGTAAACTACTCACAACTCATCGGAGGGGCTATGGTGTTGATGTAGAAGCCCTCCATGGTCGATTCCCCCTCCGGCGGAGCGCCGATGAAGGCTCCAAGATGGGATCTCGCGGATACAGAAGGTTACAGCGGTGGAAATTGTTTTTTGTTGGCTCCCTGGTTGTTTTCGGGGTACGTAGGCTTTTATAGGAGGAAGAAGTACGTCAGTGGCCGCCCGAGGGGCCCACGAGACAGGGGCGCGCCTGAGGGGGCGCCTACCCTCTCGTGGCCGCCTCGGCTACTTCTTGACTTGCACTCCAAGTCCCCTGGATCACGTTCGTTCCAAAAATCACGCTCCCGAAGGTTTCATTCCGTTTGGACTCCGTTTGATATTCTTTTTCTTCGAAATACTGAAATAGGCAAAAAAAAAATCAATACGGGCTGGGCCTCCGGTTATGTAACATCCCAAATTTCCTATTTGGAATGTTTTACAATTATAGCTAAGCATCTATGCATTCTTTTTGAATTTGAGTGGAATCTGAAGTTTCAGAAGTTTTGAAGTTGTTGGCATTCGAATTCAAATTTGGCAGTGGAAAAAAAATCATTTCAAAAAAAATTTGCCTGATAAATACTTGAGAAAAAGTATGAGAGGAGTAAACATGACACTCCAAAAATATCAGAGGAAAAACATTGCCAAAAGGTTTGAATTCAAATTTGAGTTTCATTTGAATTTTGAAAAAAATGAATTTTTATAAAGTTTGGATTTTGCCCCTGGAAAAATGTTCAAATGATAGGGAATATTCCCCTGATCATTTTGATATATATATGTCCTATATAAAATATTTATATTTTATATATTATCTCTGTTTTTATTTTTAAAAAAATAAAAATAGAAAAAAAAAATACCCAGCGCCACCAGCTAACTGCCCAGCCAAAGACTGGCGACCCACCGAGCCAGCCCACCACTGACCGAGCCGCCCAGTGAGCCAGAGCCCGAACCCCCCCCGCCGAAACCCCTCGCGTCGGCCGACCGACCCATCCCGCTCCTCCCTCACGACGGGTGGTCCCACCGTCACACCTACCCTCGCCCACGCCACCCTCCCGCCGCCACGGAGATCCCATGATCTCCGGATCTCACCCGATCCTCCCGATTCCCCTCAAGCAAGTCGAGGCCCCGCCTATAAATACCCCCTCACCTCATTCTCCCCCTCGCCTCACCCGACGCCCTCCTCCTGCAAAGCCCGCCGAGCCCGAGAGCGCGCCGCCATTTGCCACCCCGAGCTCGCCCGGTCACCCCGAGCCCACCAACCCCACCAAACCCACCTCGTCGCAGGCCGCACTCCGCCGGGACCACTCCGCCGTCGCCTCGACCACCGGAGACGCCGAGCACTCGCCTGCCGTCGCCGTCGCCGACTGTAAGTCGCGGAGCCCCTCCCGCCGTCCGATCTAACTCCGACGGTTTAGATTAGATTCCCACTCAAGGGGTATGTTATTTAAATAAAACCGGTTCAGTCCGGTTAGTTCCGGTTTATTTATTTTAGTTAGGGTTTTTAGTTGAACCGGCCGATTCAGTTTAAACCTTAGGGCCCGTTTAGTTAAGTTACGCACAGGGCGTTAGTTAGGCCCATTAGGCCGTTTTTCTTTATTTTTCATTTTCTGTTTTAGCAGAATAGTTTCAGATTTGAAAAATTCATATCTTTAAATCTACTTAATATTTTTAAGTGATTATTTTTTTGTTGGTTTGCAAATATCTTATAGTTTCTGTAGAAAATATAATTAGCTATGTTAAAATTATTTAAAATTGCTTTATTTTAGATTTAGACAGAATAGTAAATCTGCTATAAAATGAGTTAGGAAAATTATTTTTTGTGATTCTTTTTGTCACAACTTTGTTTTGACATTGCCTAACCGTAGGAATTTATTTGGGCATTTTAGGATTAATAAAAAATTAGTTTTAATCAGAATCATGTTATTCTTAATTAATTAGCTAGCTACTGTTTTCCTATTGTTTTAGTTAGCAAATAAATTTATTTTTCATATGTGATAGATTATTCTAGGTTATTTTCTGTCACTTTAGAGCATGAACTTTTATTTATAATAAATAAAACTTTTATTTTATTTTTCTTATTATAATTTGCTTTAGGCCTAATAGGAGTTTTATAATAGATTTTAAAGTAATTCTTTTTGCTCCTAGTTGCATGATGCATTCTTTTCTGTTAAGTTAGCATAAACCCATGCTTAGGTTTTGTTAAGAAAAAATTTGATAAGTTAAACTATTCTTAGTTGTTGCTTGATGTAGGAAAGCTTTGATTGGGTTTTTCTTCGAGTTTTTCTTTGGGTTTTGATTCGTTTGTTTTGGTGTGTTATGTTACTATGCTATTGTGTTAAGTGATCATATGCTATGTGCTTATTATGGTTATGGTTTGCCTCGGTAGAATTTCCGGAGTGCGAAGCTTGCTACCACGAGTCCCTAGTTTTCGAAGATCGTCAGCAAGGCAAGTTCACTTTGATCATGTTCTTCATACCTATGTGTTTTGTTGCATCTAGTGTCATCTTCGCAACAATCCCTCCAGTAGTGATATTGAATCCTTGTAGTTGAGTAGTATGCATGAGGCGGGAACCCATCACCCTGTTACCAAGCCCGGGACATCATTTATTTTAATGCTACGCCATAGTAGACGGGGTTGGTATGAGTGCTCGAGAGTGGTGTGAAGAAGGAGGACTCTACGTCAATGACGACAACTCCATGATGGCATCTGCAAGGACTGCATTTTCAAGGCCTCAAGACTTCAAGACTCGAGACAAGAATTCAATACACACTACTGGGTGAAGGACGGTTGACGGGCACCCTAGAGAAACCAGTGGTTGGTCGGGATGCATGGAGAAGCGCCATGACATCTTGCGGAACGCTTCACCCAGACTCAAAGAGACGGAAGAATACTTCATGCCTGGAAGCTTACCTGTGCAACCGCAAGTCACTATGGGCTCGGCTTGGTTGACCTTAGTGGTGAATCTGGCTGGGACGGTGCTAGCAGATGTAGAACTACGGTAGGATTGGATGAGCACCGGACGGTGGTCGAGGAACTCTTCGAAGACCATGTTTCGTCATCTCGTTCTCAAACACCTCAAGTGCGAGAACGTAAAGAGAGGGATCGAATCTTGCGGGTAAAGTGTACAAACCTCTGCAGAGGGTTAAAACCTAATCGATTAGCCGTGTCCCTGTTACGGACAATTTGAGCATCCGGACTTGGATCTATCTGGAACTCTCAACACCGGACTGATAACTTAATTGTGGGCAACTTATGATGAATTTGGGCTATGAGACATCGGTTGGCGGAACCATGTCATGATAGAAAACTCTATAGTACAGACTTCATTTATTCCTTTGATGTAGGGAAAATAAAACCAGCTTTTACGCAAACAAAACTCGATACAGAGCCACAAAGCCATACCGCATATAGTATAGTTTATCATCTGTTTTCTCTTATTGTGATCTTGCGGTACATTCAATGTACTGACCTACACGGCTGCAACGTATCATGTTGCGATAATTTCTTCCGACGAGTAAGAGTACGATCTGTTACGTTACGGTCTACACTCAACCTGCCGATGGCGCTGATGGGACTCCACACCCGCTTGATTGTTTCCGCTGAGTATTATGAGGTATATATCATTTTACGTTATTTATACATGTGATTGCACTTTGATATATACATTGATGTACTGTGTGTGCAAAGATACCGATCCGTGGATGGCACGGATACAGAGGCTTGACCGTCGAGGTCGGGTCGCCATGTAAATGGTATCGAGCACATGTTGATATGAGGACGTGACCCTAGAAACCGGAAAGCCCTAGGACAGGATATCTCAAAAACTTTATTTACAAAAAGACTCTTACTTCTCATCTCTTCTGATTTTATCAAATAGACACTCTCACCTCAAACAGTTAGAACATACCCTTCCCCCTTTTGATCACATGAAGAATCAACTGAAGCCGCTCCAAGAAGGACAAGATATCGGATAACTGATGGCCTCTTCAGAGTAAAGAGGTTTTGACCATGCATTAGAAGAGTTGAAGCTGCAACAATTGAAGACTCCGAAGACTAGAAGAATTTGAAGAATCTGAAGAATAATTTGACCTTTAGAAGACCAAACCCCTGTTACACACTTACGTTAGATGCGGCGATTTGTGAGCTGTCATTTGTCTGATGTTTTTCCGACAGCCACAAAGTAAAACTTGTTCCTTCAAAAAACTATTGTTTGTGTTGTGTGTATATCCCTCCCCACCTCTCTCATTTCTCATCCCAGAACTTTTGAACCCCATAGATGATGAATGAGGTTGGACTGATATTCTCTGGACCGAAGACTCAGCCGGAGGCAGAGCTATGGATGCAGAACATGGAAAATCACTTCGGGAACAATTTGGTTTCAAGGAAGAATGAAGTATCTTATGCTCTTCAGTACTTTGAAGGAAGTGCTGCAACCTGGTGGAAAATGCATCAAGCCATACAGGGATTTAATGGAGCAAGAACTTGGGAGGAATTCAAGAAGACCCTGTTGAGATCACGTCTTATCCGAAAGCACCATGATACACCAAGAAATAAACCTTGTGCCTGCAAGATTTATGGAGAAATAGGACACACCTGGAGGAACACAAGGATGGATGCCCTCATTGTGAGGAGAAACATCCAGCTGAGGAATGCCCAACTAGTCAGGTGACATGTTTCTTGTGTGAAGGAACCACCCACTACCCGACCCAGTGTCACATTTACCCCATGGTGCAACAAACTATTCAGGAGCAGGAAGAAGGAATGAAAGAAGCCCTCCGAGAAGTTATGAAAGAAACTGTGATTGAAGGAATGTGTTGAAGACCCGATGGAGAAGGCCTCAACAGATTTTACTCCAATGCCTGCTATTCATGTGGAGAAGAAGGACATTTTCGCAGATTGCACCAAGGAAAGAAAAGAGTATCTGGGATATTTCCCGAGAGCAGAAGTGAAGTTTGACCCTCGGGAAATAGAAGCTCTGATCATTACAGAGAAATCCAGGAAGTGAAAAAGAAGGCAACCCTAGAACAACACAATTTTCACAGAGAAGGACTTGAGTCATATCACTTGTTACAGGTGCAAGGATTTAGGTCATTACGCTAGTAAATGTCTAGAAAAGAAGCCAAGAATCCAAGGAGCCTACATAATCACAAAGAAGCCCCGAGACATGTCGGAAGTCATTTGTTTTCGCTGCAAAGAAGCAGGACATTATGCTACTAAATGTCCCGACAAGATGAAAGCTGGAGTTGAGTAGTTGGAATTTTGTTATGGATAATAAGAGTAGTAGAAAGCAATTTCATGAGTTCGATGAGTTGAGTTATGTAATAGATTTCTCAGAGATTGTAATAGTTCATGACTCAATAAAGTTGTAATATCACATGCTGAAAGGCTTTAAGGAGTTGTCATATTTTATCTTGGAAATTAATATTCTGGATGAACATGGAAGAAAGTGAGTTGTGATGCATAAACGGGAAATTGGAAATTGAGTTTGAAGTTTTGTTTGATGATATGAATGTGTGCCCTGGAGATATGTACCTTATTCTCGAGCACCATTTTTGTTATACAACTGCAGATGACGACCCTTTACGAAGTCTTTCCTTAAAGGTCGGAAACAATCATGACCCTGACAAGTGATCATGATTACCCGAAGATCCTGAAGGACATGATGAAGCATATTCACCTTGAAGGGGATGCAGTCTACAAAGGCTACCCTTTCATGCAAAAGGGAGTGGAACTTTGGTATGTGGAGGTACACCTCCACCATTTGAAAGAAGTTTGCAGTACTTTTTCATTTCACGTGTGCCACAAGCAACTTTCTTCGATGCTGTTCGTGAAGCAGCCATGGAAGCCATACGCCAGATCGGAGAAATACTTGAAGCAAGACTCCGTTATACTCAGGAATACCTAAGCGAAGTGCATGCAGAGATGATGGAGGTGAAGCTCAAGGCCACCACGATGAAACAGAAGATTGAAGACTTCAAGGCGCATGTCGCACAATTCCAGCAGGACTAAAGAATCCTCGAGGAAGATAAATAAAGTTGGAAGTAATGCCTGACCATACCAAACCATGTGGGTGGCGGCATTTGTAATAAACTTTTGGAATTTGGATTCACGAAAAATGGTTAAGGATGTAATAAAAGATTGATATGAAAATAATGAGATTTATGGATAAACTAGTGCATTTCTCTTTGGTGTCGTAGTACTCCGTAAAGCCACAGGATCAATGAAGAAAGAAATGTGTTATTCATGACGGTCCATAGAAGGAAGCTGGACAAAATAAGTTGGAGTTTTGTATGATCGTCACCACAAAGGTATGAAGGAAGAAGTACTATTGGATTTACAGGAGATGTAATGTTGGAATATGGAATGATAATCCTAGGAAGGATGAATTAAGCTTGTACAAGAGTTGAAGTGGGCCATAACCCACGTGCCCAGGATTTTGAAAAGGAACAGATGTAACCTTGATGAAGGAAGAAATTTGGAAGAATCGGTGATTCAATCAGCATACGCTTCAGAGGAGGTTACGCAAATACCTGAGAGTGGTGAAGTAACGATATATGTTTTGTTTGGCTTGCTGAACCAAAGGATTTACTCGAACCCAGTTCGAGAACAAGAGAAATTCTGCAATGCTTGTGAGTATGCCCAAGTGTTAGAATACGTGATTTACTATTTACGTATGTGGTAATGATTCAAGTACGGGATGGATTGGCCCCCATACCGGAGACTTCTATCATGAACTATCATATGTTGATGGAAAATCAGAGAGCCTCGAAAACCTTTGAAGAGTTTCGACGCGATAAACCATAAAACCATAGAATGGTAGGACGATGGAACCCCTTTACAGGCAACCGTTGTCAATCGTAGGTTATACGGTGAGGTTCAACCCAGACCCGTTTCTGCAGGAGAAATCATAAATTGTAGACCACCATGAGTATTGCGATAGTTGTCTAGAATGGACACGAACCTATCAACTAAGGAGATCCAGTCTCGGACGAACTTCAACTTTGACGAACCGACCCAAGATTTTGAGGAAAACTCTATGCTTCTGACAGAAGAGCGTTAATGAAGGAGCTATTGTAAGATATGCGAAGAGACATACATTGTCGGCACCCCAGAGGAAGTATCTGAGTTTATCGGAACCGTAACCTTGTTTTAAGTGTGGTAGCACCCCTGACCTTCCGACCAAACATTTGCTAGCAGACCCCCAACCTCTAACCCTTTCTTGCTAGCCTCTTCGAATCTCGAGGACGAGATTCATTTTAAGTGTGGTAGATTTGTAACATCCCAAATTTCCTATTTGGAATGTTTTACAATTATAGCTAAGCATCTATGCATTCTGTTTGAATTTGAGTGGAATCTGAAGTTTCAGAAGTTTTGAAGTTGTTGGCATTTGAATTCAAATTTGGCAGTGGAAAAAAAATCATTTCAAAAAAAATTTGCCTGATAAATACTTGAGAAAAAGTATGAGAGGAGTAAACATGACACTCCAAAAATATCAGAGGAAAAACATTGCCAAAAGGTTTGAATTCAAATTTGAGTTTCATTTGAATTTTGAAAAAATGAATTTTATAAAGTTTGGATTTTGCCTCGAAAATGTTCAAATGATAGGAATATTCCCTGATCATTTTGATATATATATGTCCTATATAAAATATATCTCTGTTTTTATTTTTATTAAAAAATAAAAATAAAAAAAAAAAATACCCAGCGCCTACCAGCCGACCGCCCAGCCAAGACTGGCGACCCACCGAGCCAGCCCACCAATGACCGAGCCGCCCAATGAGCCACCAACCCCCCCGCCGAACCTCGCGTCGGGCCGACCGACCCATCCCCGCCTCCTTCACCGACGGGTGGTCCCCACCCGTCACCTACCCCGCCCACGCCACCCTCCGCCGCCGCCACGGAGATCCCATGATCTCCGGATCTCACCCGATCCTCCCGATTCGCCCTCGCAAGTCGAGGCCCCGCCTATAAATACCCCCTCACCTCATTCTCCCCTCGCCTCACCCGACGCCTCTCCTCCCAGAAGCCCCGCCGAGCCCGAGAGCCGCCGCCATTTTCCACCCCGAGCTCGCCTGGCCACCCCGAGCTCCACCAACCCCACCAAACCCACCTCGTCGCGCAAGACTGGCTGGACCACTCTCCTGCCGCCTCGACCACCGAGACGCCGAGCACTCGCCGCCCGAGCCGCCGCGCGTCGCCGACCTGTAAGTCACCGAGCCCCTCCCGCCGTCCGATCTAACTCCGACGGTTTAGATTAGATCCCCCCCCCCCGAAGGGGTATGTTATTTAAATAAAACCGGTTCAGTCCGGTTAGTTCCGGTTTATTTATTTTAGTTAGGGTTTTTAGTTGAACCGGCCGATTAAGTTTAAACCTTAGGCCCGTTTAGTTAAGTTACGCATGTATGCTAGTTAGGCCCATTAGGCCGCTTTTTCTTTATTTTCATTTTCTGTTTTAGCGTAATAGTTTCAGATTTGAAAAATTCATATCTTTTAATCTACTTAATATTTTTAAGTGATTATTTTTTGTTGGTTTGCAAATATCTTATAGTTTCTGTATAAAATATAATTAGCTATGTTAAAATTATTTAAAATTGCTTTATTTTAGATTTAGACAGAATAGTAAATCTGCTATAAAATGAGTTAGGAAAATTATTTTTTGTGATTCTTTTGTCACAACTTTGTTTTGACATTGCCTAACCGTAGGAATTTATTTGGGCATTTTAGGATTAATAAAAAATTAGTTTTAATCATAATCATGTTATTCTTAATTAATTAGCTAGCTACTGTTTTCCTATTGTTTTAGTTAGCAAATAAATTTATTTTTCATATGTGATAGATTATTCTAGGTTATTTTCTGTCACTTTAGAGCATGAACTTTTATTTATAATAAATAAAACTTTTATTTTATTTTTCTTATTATAATTTGCTTTAGGCCTAATAGGAGTTTTATAATAGATTTTAAAGTGATTCTTTTTGCTCCTAGTTGCATGATGCATTCTTTTCTGTTAAGTTAGCATAAACCCATGCTTAGGTTTTGTTAAGAAAAAATTTGAAAAGTTAAACTATTCTTAGTTGTTGCTTGATGTAGGAAAGCTTTGATTGGGTTTTTCTTCGAGTTTTTCTGTGGGTTTTGATTCGTTTGTTTTGGTGTGTTATGTTACTATGCTATTGTGTTAAGTGATCATATGCTATGTGCTTATTATGGTTATTGTTTGCCTCGGTAGAATTTTCAGAGTGCGAAGCTTACTACCACGAGTCCCTAGTTTTCGAAGATCGTCAGCAAGGCAAGTTCACTTTGATCATGTTCTTCATACCTATGTGTTTTATTGCATCTAGTGTCATCTTCGCAACAATCCCTCCAGTAGTGATATTGAATCCTTGTAGTTGAGTAGTATGCATGAGGCAGGAACCCATCACCCTGTTACCAAGCCCGGGACATCATTTATTTTAATGCTACGCCATAGTAGACGGGGTTGGTATGAGTGCTCGAGAGTGGTGTGAAGAAGGAGGACTCTACGTCAATGACGACAACTCCATGATGGCATCTGCAAGGACTGCATTTTCAAGGCCTCAAGACTTCAAGACTCGAGACAAGAATTCAATACACACTCATCGGGTGAAGGACGGTTGACGGCACCCTAGAGAAACCAGTGGTTGGCGGGATGCATGGAGAAGCGCCATGACATCTTATGGAAAACTTCACCTGACTCAAAGAGACGGAAGAATACTTCATGCCCGAAGCTTACCTGCAACCGCAAGTCACTATGGGCTCGCTTGGTTGACCTTAGTGGTGAATTTGGCTGGGACGGTGCTAGCAGATGTAGAACTACGGTAGGATTGGATGAGCACCGGACAGTGGTCGAGGAACTCTTCGAAGACCATGTTTGGTCATCTGGTTCTCAAACACCTCAAGTGCGAGAACGTAAAGAGAGGGATCAATCTTGCGGGTAAAGTGTACAAACCTCCGCAGAGGGTTAAAACCTAATCGATTAGCCGTGTCCCTGTTACGGACAATTTGAGCATCCGGACTTGGATCTATCTCGAACTCTCAACACCGGACTGATAACTTAATTGTGGGCAACTTATGATGAATTTGGGCTATGAGACATCGGTTACGGAACCATGTCATGATAGAAAACTCTATAGTACAGACTTCATTTATTCCTTTGATGTAGGGAAAATAAAACCAGCTTTTACGCAAACAAAACTCAGATACTGAGCCACAAAGCCATACCGCATATAGTATAGTTTATCATCTGTTTTCTCTTATTGTGATCTTGCCGGTACATTCAATGTATTGACCTACACGGCTGCGACGTATCATGTTGCGTATAATTTCTTCCGACGAGTAAGAGTACGATATGTGGTTACGGTTCACACTCAACCTGCCGATGGCGCTGATGGGACTCCACACCCGCTTGATTGTTTCCGCTGAGTATTATGAGGTATATATCATTTTACGTTATTTATACATGTGATTGCACTTTGATATATACAGTGATGTACTGTGTGCCAAAGATACCGATCCGTGGATGGCACGGATACACGTAGGCTTGACCGTCTCGAGGTCGGTCGCTACTGAGTTAGTAGGTTAGTCCCAAAATGATATAAATGTGTAAAATAAAGCCCATAAACATCCAAAAGGGGTAATATAATAGCATGGAACAATCAAAAATTATAGATACGTTGGAGACGTATCAGATCTCATTGGTACTCTTGATATGGAAGAAAAGGCGAGAGCAAAGGACAACCATGCTTGAGGTATTGAGGGAGGTTCCAGTGCCAATCTGGTACAGAAGAAGAACTTTCAGTCCCACACGTTCAAGAACGAGGGCAGGTTTGATGGTAAAGCAAAGTTTGATGGTAAAGCAAAGTTTGATGGGAAGAACAAGGCTGTGCAGTACACAAACTTCAAGAAGAAGAATGACAAGAAGAAAGGTGTTTGTCATGTGTGTGGAGATCCTGATCATTGGGCTCCTAGTTGCCCCAATCGCTATGACAAGCGTCATCCTGGGAAAGGCGGCAAGACCGCTAATGTTGTCATTGGAGACACTGACATGAAGGATGCTGGGTATGGTATATTTCCCACTATTCTTTCAGTATGTCATTCTCTTGAATGGTTGATTGACACGGGTGCTAATGTGCATGTATGTGGCAATATTTCCATGTTTTCGTCTTATCAGACCGCAGGGACTTCAACCGTGCTGATGGGCAACGGTTCAAGTGCTTCTGTTCGTGGTGTTGGCACGGTCGATCTGAAGTTTACTTCGGGGAAGATCGTGCGGCTGAAGAACGTGTGAAAGTGCGTTATATCGACTAGAGGGGGGGGGGGTGAATAGGCGATTTTTATGAATTCTTCACTGAGGAATTTGCCGGTGAGGAAATTCCTTTGCGAAGAACTACTTGCAGCGGAATAAGTACTCAGAAGTAAGCATAACAGAATGCGGGCATGGTCATCATGATGAAATGAAGACAAACAAAGAGTACAGAAAGCGTAAACACAGGATAGCACAAGATGAAGACAAACAGACTGAAGAAATTGAACTCAGGAAATTGAGAAAGTCTTCAGTCAAAGTCTTCAAACACAGATATGAATGAACACTCAACACAGTAATGAGGAAATGAAAGGGTTGAGGAGATAGAACCAGTAAGGTTGGTGAAGACAATGATTTGGTAGACCAGTTCCAACTGATGTCTCGCTTGTACGTCCTGTTGAGCGGCTGAGTATTTAAACTCGAGGACACACAGTCCCGGACACCCAGTCGCTGAGCACGCAGCTCAGGACACTTAGTCCTCACCGTATTCTCCAAGTCCTCACCGTATTCTCCTTGAACTAAGGCCACACAGACCTCGTCCAATCACTCGTGGTAAGTCTTCAGGTGACTTCCAAACCTTCACAGACTTGGTCACTCGGCGACCCACAATTCCTCTTGGATGCACTAGACCATGACGCCTAACCGTATGGAAGAAGCACAGTCTTCAAAGGTAACAAGCGCCGGATCCACGCAGATCAATCTCTTGATGATGCTCAATCACTTTGGGTTTGTAGGGGTTTGGTTTTGGGTTTTCCTCACTTGATGATTTTCGCCAAAGTCCTTGAGGATGGGTTGCTCTCAAATGACAAGTGTCAAGTTTCTCTCGGAGCAGCTAACCAGCTAGTGGTTGTAGGGGCGGCTATTTATAGCCTAGGGAGCAGCCCGACATGATAAGACATAAATGCCCTTCAATGATATGACCGTTAGGTGGATAAGATATTTTGGGACAGGTGGCGCAAGAAGACAAGAACGGTCGGAAATTTGAATCTCAAATTCTCGGGGCTATCATGTTCCTAATGTGTAGGCAATCCGCATTGGCGAATTCCTAACTCCTCGGTCGAACAAATTCCTCGTGACCGTAAGAACTTTGTCTCTCATATCAAGAAATTGATGAATCTGTATGAGATTTCCAAAGGCTTCACTCAAGGGATTGGTAGGTGTAGGATTTTGAGTTGAGCATCACATGGAAATTTTTCCTTAGTATTTCCTCGACCCCCTTTAACAGTACGGTATTTCCTATGACTCAAGAAAGAGAAAACGAAACTATGAAAACAAAAGTCTTCACGCTTCATGTTCCTCAAATGAATACCAAGTCTTCAAGGTCACACCAATTTCTTCACTTTCAATGTCTTCAGAAAGTCTTCAGAATATCAAAGTCTTCAGTCGAAGAACTTCATTTTTAGTGGTCGACTTTCACTGTAAATATCAAACTCCTCACAGTCTTATAGACACATTAGTTTCTTAACCTATAAGTCTTCAATACACCAAAATTACTAAGGGGCACTAGATGCACTTACAATCTCCCCCTTTTTGGTGATTGATGACAATATAGGTTAAGTTTTCAACGGGGACAAACATATGAAGTGTAAATACTGATATTGAGGAATTTGATTGCAAGATATAGAAGAACTCGCCCTGAAGATGTGCATAGTGAGGAATTTGCTTTTGAGGCAATGCACATTTGAAGAGTTGAATCATGGAGATCTCCCCCTATATCTTGTAATTCATACACACATTTGACATATAATATGAAGAATTTGAAATGCATGATGAAATATGGTGCTTGATGAAATTCAGCATGCGTGCAATAACATTAATGAGGAACAGGCATGCAAAATAACGCATCAAGAATATCAGAGCTCAAGAGAACCAGAGCTCAGTGCATCAAAAGTATCAGAGCACCATCGGGTTTAAGATTACAACTCGATCCAATAAAAAGTTTCAGAAGAATGAGAGTTGTAACTTAACAAAAAGTTGCCCATATAATAGACCCGCTTGAAGACTAACTCAAATTCCCCCCCCCCCCTTTGTCATCGAATGACCAAAAGGATCGAAACTGAGGACTAACGCCCCTGAAGAATTTCAAGTTGAAGAAGGAGCGCCAACGTTGTTCGGGTCGGTTGTTGTAGTAGGGCCTGCCGCAGTGTCGTCCAAATCTTCATTTTCATCAGTGTCACGCGATGAAGAATAGGAGCTGTCCACCAAGGAAGGAACTTTGACCTTTTTGTATTTCTTCGGAGGAGGTGCAGACCAGTCAAATTCTTCCTTGAGACCCATTGTCGTCAGTTCTTCCGCGTTGTAGACATTTGAAAGAACAGCCTAGGTGCGTTTGAAGGTTTCATGGAGGTAGTAGTGGTTTTTCTTCACTGCATTGTGTGTAGAGGTCATGTTGTGAAGAATTGAACCAAACTGACGCTTGACCCATTTATGATAGCGATCAACGTTCTGATGAATACTGAGAAGTAACTCACGACCAGTCATCACCATGGGTGGTGTGGCTTGAGGAATTTGCTTGACTGAGGTATTTGCGGCAGAGTCGTGTGTGGCAGAGTCATCATTGGTGGAGTAGGATGCTGCTTTGCGAAACTGTCCATCCAATGGACGAATGCCTTCATCGATCACAGCAGTAGCCTTGCCCTTGTCATCAGCTGAGGTAAATGTACGTTTGAGGACTTCAATCGAGGGCAAGTAGCTGCAGTGGTTCAGAGTATCAGCCTTGTAATTGAGTGAAGACCTTGTCCTGATGAATCTCATTATCCAAGGCGCATAAGGCTTCAGCTCAAATGGTGACATAGCGATGTTTGCCAGAGTCCTCATGAATAAATCATGGAAGTTGACGGGAACGCCATGAATGATATTGAAAAGCATATTCTTCATGATGCCAACGACTTCTTCATCATTTGAGTCGTGGCCTTTGATAGGACTCATTGTCTTTGTCAGAATCCGATAGACAGTCCGAGGCACATACAATAATTCCTTGACGAGGAATTTGGTTCTTGGGGCCTGCCCTGGCTTCAAAGGCTTCATCAGCACTTGCATATAGTGATTTGAAAGTTCTGGTTCGTTGTAAATACAACGAGCACCATCAAGGGGAGGACTGAGTGGTGGAGCACGAAGCAATTGATTGTGGTGCCTTGTAGTCGAGATTTTCAGACATCCAGATCTAACAGCCATGAGTTCACGTCTTCGCGTCTCCGTGATGTGCAGCGTTGCATAGAATTGAAGAATGAGTTCTTCATTCCAATCACAGATGTCGATCAGAAATTGAAGTCCTACGTCGTGAAGAACACCGAGGACCTGCTCAAAGCTGGCAGAGACTCCATGTCCACATGAGGAATATGTGCATGATCGAAGACTTTGTCTTTGTTGAAGAGCACCGAGGAATAGAAATTGGCTTGGTGGCAGTCCGTAAACGCCTCTTCCTTATGCGAGCAGAATCATATGGATTGTAATCGATGAAGAATACATGCTCGCCTGAAGAAGTCTTCAGCCTTGAACTTTTGCTTTGTTGAGAAGGGATTCTTTGGCTTTGGCAAAGGAGTGTCGATGAGTTGCATCACGACCTCGTGAATCGCAATCTCAGGTTCTTCAGTGAGGAATTTCTTGTTCCTCAACAGTGCGGTCGAGGATCAGCAGAAGCAGAGTTCATCGGCGCTAGTGGCTGGAATTTCTTCATGGGATGATGAAGTGGGATGTTCTTGAGCCCATTTGAACAGTTGGAGCAGGGACCTGAGGTATCTGTTGGATTGGGGTGAAGAGTGGAGAATTTGGATGCTGACTTTCCCAAAAGTCATCGTTCATCACTGGCGTTGTGCTTCCAATATCCATATCTTCTTCAATTTCCTCAACACCGGCCTCTTATGCTATGAACTGAGGCATATGCAAGGAAATGATTGGGGTTGAAGGGATTGCTTCCACTTCAATTTCTTCATCAATCTGCTCTGACGAAGCAGCATAATGATTTTCTTCATCAGATCCGCTTGGGATCACATAATCTTCATCAAAAGGAACAAGGTCCTTTGATGGAATTGAGGAAATTGGAACAGCATCAATAGGATTTTCAAAGGAGCTGGTCATTGGCTTCATTTTCTTCGCAGTCGAAGAATTTGACGCAGCTGATGCTTTCCGTTTCTTCACAGCAGCTCGTTCTGCAGCCTTGGTCTTCTTCACATCAGAGGCAGATGGAAGAATTGGAGTTGGTGTTGGCGCAGGAGGAGCTGAGAAATCTGGTTGATTTTCCTCAGGCGCAACTGATGCAGTTGCCCTATCTCTTTCAGTTTCTTCAGGCGCACCACTAGTGGATGCCCTGGCAATTTCTTCAGCGGCTGGAATGGGATCATCAGCCCTGGAACTAGCATTTTCTTCAGCAGCCTAAACTTCATCAGCGGTGCTGGCATGTTCTTCAGTCTGCTGAGCTGAGGCTCCAGCTTGAGGAATTTCATGTTGCATTGGGGCAGCAACATTGGTGAATTTCTTCGTCAGTTGATTTAATCTGACTTTGGCTCCTTGCCAACCAGCATATCGATCGAAGTTTTTGCCGAGGGCTTGATTTCATTCGACCTTGAGAAGTTCCTCGGTGTCATTCGACAACGCTTTTCTTCGTGAACTTCTCCTTTACGTATTGAGCTTTCTTGATCTCTCTTGCCTTTTCAAACTTCCATTTCTCTTCAGTGATGAAATGGGTCAGCATGTGACTTTGTCCAGGGTCGATTGAAAATCAGGCATAGGGGTGTTTGGATCCTTGTGCCAGAGATCAATGTAATCGAGGATTTTCCTCGGATCCAACAGCAGTGGCACAGATGTGCCTTTGGCTCTAGCGGCCTTTTCTTGGCGATCTCTGATGATTTCCGCTAGTTCATCATCATCAGCCTCATCATCTTCAGGTGGCTCTTGGAAGGCAACCTGTTTCTTCTTAGGACTTGGCCGAGGACCTCGTCCAGCTGTGGCCTTAGTCTTCAGCAGAGTCGGGCCAGATGAAGACTTTGGTGCAGGTGATAAACTTGCTGAGACTCCAGAGGCAATGGAGAAGCCTGCAGTCCTTTGGCACGTGGCGGATGCATGTGTGCCGAGGACTTTGTCTGGCTGTTGAGGACTTGGGAGGAGCTGCTGAGGACTTTGAAGGAGCCGAGGATTTTGGAGGAGCAGGAGCAGCATGAGGAATTGGCCGTGAGGGCACTGCTGATGAAGCACTTGGCTTTGTAAAGGGCTTATTTGCCATAGATTTTCTTGGCTTGACAGAGGCCTCAAGAGCAGCAGCAGCAAAGAGCGAGTCCTCATTGAATTTCCTCACTGCCTCGCTGGCTTGTCTTGCCAATTTGGCTTGGCGCTTGGCCCATTCTTCAGAAAGTCCTCACCACGCTTGATCTTTGGTGGGGTCGACTTCTTGACCGGTACCAATGGAGCTCTTGGGCATGGAGGATTGAGTGCGAATTTCTTCATGTACTTTGGAGTTACATATCTGTACTCCCTTCATTCCCTTGCCCATCGCCGTTCAATCCTTTGAATGTGCACCTTGCGCTGATTTTTGTTTTCTTTGCCGAACTCGGCTTCATCAGGTGTGCAATAATCAGCATATATTTCCTCAGGGATTTCAAACGCGGTCATGACCTCAGGCCTCTTTCCTCCTTTCTGTTGCTTCTTTCCTTCTGACATATTCTTCAAGTGAGGAATTTGAACAAACGAATTCTCTGAAGAAGTATGCAACTTTTCTTCGAGGAACACTGCAAATGAGTTAAGTTGATGAGAACCTAGTGATTCAAAGAATGACATGAGTACTGTGAACAGAGTATAGTTGCGAGGAATTTGGAGAGGTCATATGCGTTCTCAGAAGGTTTTTTAAAAAGAACTAGTTTGAGGAAATTGACCAGATGAGCCTTGAAGAATTTCACTAAGCGTTCTATGTCTTAGGTTCCAGAGTTGTATAGATCGAGGATCCACACAATTGAGGAATCTTGAAGAAAATCATTGCTTAGAGAAACGAATCAAGAGCATATTTTGTTTGAGGTGTTCATATGTGTGAAGATTTGAAGAATAAACACCTTTGAAGATTTTCAGGTAGGTTTGAGAATCAAAGCGAGTAATAAAAGTAACTTTTAATTACCGAAGTGAAGAACACGCACGAACTAAGAAGAACAGATGGGAAGTTAAATGGTTCAGATCTTCCACGCCCTAACTTGGCGGAGGAAGACAGCTACGGCGGCGGCGGAGTGAAGATTTCCGCGGTCGGCGCGAGTACGTCGGCGACGAGGTCGAGGCAGTGAAGCTCTTCCTCACCGGCGACGATGGAGTAGCGGCGGCGCTAGGGTTTGAGGAGCTCGGCGAGAGAGAGATCGGCGGAGTAAAAGAAGTGAGGAAGGGGTGGGCGCGTATATATGTTGGGTAACGAGTAATTTCAAAATTTTCCTACGATCACGCAAGACCATGGAGATGGCATAGCAACGAGAGGGGAGAGTGTCCGCCCACGCACTCGTGAGACCGAAAGCGAAGCGTTATATCAACGCTGTTGATGTAGTCGACGTCTTCACGATCCGACCGATCCAAGCACCGTTACTCCGGCACCTCCGAGTTCTTAGCACACGCTCAGCTCGATGACGATCCCCGGCCCGATCCAGCAAAGCGTCGGGGAGGAGTTCCACAAGACGACGGCGTGGGACGATCTTGATGTTCTATCGTCGCAGGCTTCGCCTAAGCACCGCTACAATATGACCGAGGTGGAATATGGTGGAGGGGGCACCGCACACGGCTAAGGAACGATCACGAAGATCAACTGTGTGTGCTAGGGTGCCCCTGCCCCGTATATAAAGGAGCAAGGGGGGCGGCCGGCCCTTGGGGCGACAAGGGAGGGAGTCCTCCTCCTAGTAGGAGTAGGACTCCCTTCCTAGTCCTACTAGGAAGAGGGAAGGGGAAGGAAAGAGAGAGAGAGGGAGAGGGGCCCCGCCTCCTAGTCCAGTCGGACTCCCCATGGGGGGCGCGCCACCTCCTGGTGCAGCCCTCTCTCCCTCTTGGCCCAATAAGGCCCATAACTTCCCGGGGTTCCGTAACCCCTCCGGCACTCCAGTTTTCTCCGAAACTTCCGGAACCTTTCCGGTGTCCGAATATAACCATCCAATATATCAATCTTTATGTCTCGACCATTTGAGACTCCTCGTCATGTCCGTGATCACATCCGGACTCGAACTCCTTCGTACATCAAAATACATAAACTCATAATATAACCGTCATTGAAACCTTAAGCGTGCATGGACCCTACGGTTCGAGAACTATGTAGACATGACCTAGAACCATTCTCGGTCAATAACCAATAGCGGAACCTGGATGCCCATATTGGTTCCTACATATTCTACGAAGATCTTTATCGGTCAAACCGCATAACAACATACGTTGTTCCCTTTGTCATCGGTATGTTACTTACCCGAGATTCGATCGTCGGTATCCAATACCTAGTTTAATCTCGTTACCGGAAAGTCTCTTTACTCGTTCCGTAATACATCATCTCACAACTAACTCATTAGTTGCAATGCTTGCAAGGCTTATGTGATGTGTATTACCGAGAAGGCCCAGAGATACCTCTCCCACAATCGGAGTGACAAATCCTAATCTTGATTCATGCCAACTCAACATATACTTTCGGAGACACTTGTAGAGTACCTTTATAATCACCCGATTCACGTTGACGCGTTTGGTAGCACACAAAGTGTTCCTCTCGTAAACAGGAGTTGCATAATCTCATAGTTGCAGGAACTTTGTATAAGTCATGAAGATAGCATAAGCAACATACTAAACGATCAAGTGCTAAGCTAATGAAATGGGTCATGTCAATCACATCATTCTCCTAATGATGTGATCCCATTAATCAAATGACAACACATGTCTATGGTTAGGAAACATAACCATCTTCGATTAATGAGCTAGTCTAGTAGAGGCATACTAGTGACTATCTGTTTGTCTATGTATTCACACATGTATTATGTTTCCGGTTAATACAATTCTAGCATGAATAATAAACATTTATCATGATATAAGGAAATAAATAATAACTTTATTATTGCCTCTAGGGCATATTTCCTTGATCTCCCACTTGCACTAGAGTCAATAATCTAGATTACACAAGAATGATTCTAACACCCATGGAGTCTTGGTGCTGATCATGTTTTGCTCGTGGAAGAGGCTTAGTCAACGGTCGCAACATTCAGATCCGTATGTATTTTGCAAATCTCTATGTCTCCCACTTGGACTTGGTCCCGAATGGAATTGAAGCGTCTTTTGATATGCTTGGTCCTCTTGTGAAATCTGGATTCCTTTGCCAAGGCAATTGCACCGAGATTGTCACGAAGATCTTCATTGGTCCCGATGCACTAGGTATGACACCTAGATCGGAAATGAACTCTTTCATCCAGACTCCTTCATTTGCTGCTTCCAAGCAGCTATGTACTCCGCTTCACATGTAGATCCCGCCACGACGCTTTGTTTAGAACTGCACCAACCGACAGCTCCACCGCTTAATAAAAATACGATCCGGTTTGCGATTTAGAATCGTCCGGATCAGTGTCAAAGCTTGCATCGACGTAACCATTTACGACTAGCTCTTTGTCACCTCCATATCGAGAAACATATCCTTAGTCCTTTTCGGTATTTCAGGATGTTCTTGACCGCTGTCCGATGATCCACTCTGGATTACTTTGGTAACTTCATGCCAAGCTTACAGCTAAGCATACGTCGGTCGGTACACAGCATTGCATACATGATAGAGCCTATGGCTGAAGCATAGGAACATTTTTCATTTCTCTCTATCTTCATCGTGGTCGGGCATTGAGTCCGACTCAATCTTACACCTTGTACTACAGGTAAAAACCTTTCTTTGCTCGATCCATTTTGAACTTCTTCAAAACTTTATCAAGGTATGTGCTTTGTGAAAGTCCTATTAAGCGCCTTGATCTATCTCTATAGATCTTGATGCCCAATATGTAAGCAGCTTCACCGAGGTCTTTCATTGAAAAACTTTTATTCAAGTATCCTTTATGCTATCCAGAAATTCTATATCATTTCCAATCAACAATATGTCGTCCACATATAATATCGAAATGCTACTGAGCTCCCACTCACTTTCTTGTAAATACTGAGCTTCTCCAAAAGTCTCAGATAAAACCATATGCTTTGATCACACTATCAAAGCGCTTATTCCAACTCCGAGAGGCTTGCACCTGCACCATAAATTGATCGTTGGAGCTTGCACACTTTGTTAGTACCCTTTGGATCAACAAAACCTTCTGGTTGCATCATATACAACTCTTCTTCTAGAAATCCATTCAAGAATGCAGTTTTTACATCCATTTGCCAAATTTCATAATCATAAAATGCGGCAATTGCTAACATGATTCGGACGGACTTAAGCATCGCTACGGGTGAGAAAGTCTCATCGTAGTCAACCCCTTGAACTTGTCGAAAACCTTTTGCAACAAGTCGAGCTTTGTAGACAGTTACATTACCATCAGCGTCACCTTCTTCTTAAAGATCCATTTATTCTCAATAGCTTGCCGATCATCGGGCAAGTCTACCAAAGTCCATACTTTGTTCTCATACATGGATCCCATCTCAGATTTCATGGCTTCAAACCATTTTGTGGAATCTGGGCTCACCATCGCTTCTTCATAGTTCGTAGGTTCACCATGATCTAGTAGCATGACTTCCGAATAGGATTACCGCATCACTCTGGTGCGGATTTTATTCTGGTTGATCTACTGATTCGGTGGCAACTTGATCTGAAGTTTCATGATCTTCATCATTATCTTCCTCACTAACTGGTGTAGGTGTTACGTAAACTGATTTCTGAGACTAACTACTTTCCAATAAGGGAGCTGGTACTATTACCTCATCAAGTTCCACTTTCCTCCCACTCACTTCTTTCGAGAGAAACTCCTTCTCTAGAAAGGATCCATTTTTAGCAACAAATTTCTTGCCTTCGGATCTGTGATAGAAGGTATACCCAATTGTCTCCTTTGGGTATCCTATGAAGACACATTTTTCCGATTTGGGTTCAAGCTTATCAGGTTGAAGTTTCTTCACATAAGCATCACAACCCCAAACTTTCAGAAACGACAACTTTGGTTTCTTGCTAAACCATAGTTCATAAGGCGTCGTCTCAACGGATTTTGACGGTGTCCTATTTAACGTGAATGCGGCCGTCTCAAGAGCATAACCCCAAAATGATAGCGGTAAATCTGTAAGAGACATCATAGATCGCACCATATCTAGTAAAGTGCGACACGACGCTCGGACACACCATTGCGCTGTGGTGTTCCGGTGGCGTGAGTTGCTAAACTATTCCGCATTGTTTCAAATGTAGACCAAACTCAGAACTCAAATATTCGCCTCCACGATCAGATCGTAGAAACTTTATTTTCTTATTACGATGATTTTCAACTTCACTCTGAAATTCTTTGAACTTTTCAAATGTTTCAGACTTATGTTTCATTAAGTAGATATACCCATATCTGCTTAAATCATCTGTGAAGGTGAGAAAATAACGATATCCGCCACAAGCTTCAACATTCATCGGACCACATACATCTGTATGTATGATTTCCAACAAATCTGTTGCTCTCTCCATAGTACCGAGAACGGGTTTTAGTCATCTTGCCCATGAGGCACGGTTCAAGTGCCAAGTGATTCATAATCAAGTGACTCCAAAAGTCCATCAGCATGGAGTTTCTTCATGCGCTTTATACCGATATGACCTAAACGGCAAAGTGCCACAAATAAGTTGCACTATCATTATCAACTCTGCATCTTTTGGTTTCAACATTATGAATATGTGTATCACTACTATCGAGATTCATTAAAATAGACCACTCTTCAAGGGTGCATGACCATAAAAGATATTATTCATATAAATAGAACAACCATTATTCTCTCGATTTAAATGAATAACCGCCTCGCATCAAACAAGATCCAGATATAATGTTCATGCTCAACGCCGCACCAAATAACAATTATTCAGGTCTAAAACTAATCCCGAAGGTAGATGTAGAGGTAGCGTGCGATTGCGATCACATCGACTTTGGAACCATTTCCCACGCCGCGATCGTCACCTCGCCCTTTGCCGGTGTTCGCTAATCCGTAGTCCCTGCTTCGAGTTGCAAATATTAGCAGCAGTAACCAGTATCAAATACCTGTGTACTCTGCGAGCTCTAGTAAGGTACACATCAATAACATGTATATCACATATACCTTTGTTCACCTTGCCATCCTTCTTATCCGCCAAATACTTGGGGCAGTTCCGCTTCAAAGGACCAGTCTGCTTGCAGAGAAGCACTCAGTTTCAGGTTTAGGTCCAGACTTGGGTTTCTTCTCTGATCAGCAACTTGTTTGCTCTTCTTGAAGTTCCTTCTTCTTCCCTTTGCCTTTCTTCTTGAAACTAGTGGTCTTATTGACCATCAACACTTGATGCTCCTTCTTGATTTCTACCTCCGCAGCCTTTAGCATTGCGAAGAGCTCGAGCATAGTCTTTACTAACCCTTGCATATTATAGTTCATCACGAAGCCTTTGTAGCTTGGTGGCAGTGATTGAAGAATTCTGTCAATGACACAATCATCCGGAAGATTAACTCCCAGTTGATTCAAGTGATTGTAATACCTGCACATTTTGAGTATGTGCTCACCGACGTAACTATTCTCCTCCATCTTGCAGCTATAGAACTTATTGGAGACTTCATATCTCTCAATCCGGGCATTCTGTTGAAATATCAACTTCAACTCCTGGAACATCTCATATGCTCCATGACGCTCAAAACGTCGTTGAAGACCCGGTTCTAAGCCGTAAAGCATGGCACCTCGAACTATAGAGTAGTCATCAGCTTTGCTCGCCAGACGTTCTTAACGCCGTCGGTTGCATCAAGAAGAGTTCGGCACCTAGCGGTGCATCCGGGACGTAACTCTTACGTGCAGCAATGAGGATAATCCTCAAAGTTACGGACCCAGTCCATGTAATTGCTACCATCATCTTTCAACTTTGCTTTCTCAAGGAACGCATTAAAATTCAACGGAACAACAGACGAGCCATCTATCTACAGTAAACATAGACAAGCAAAATACTATCGGTACTAAGTTCATGATAAATTTAAGTTCAATTAATCATATTACTTAAGAACTCCCACTTAGACAGACATCTCTCTAGTCATCTAAGTGATCACGTGATCCAAATCAACTAAACCATAACCGATCATCACGTGAGATGGAGTAGTTTTCAATGGTGAACATCTTATGTTGATCATATCTACTATATGATTCACGCCGACCTTTCGGTCTCCGTGTTCCGAGGCCATATCTGCATATGCTAGGCTCGTCAAGTATAACCTGAGTATTCTCGTGTGCAAAACTGGCTTACACCGTTGTAGATGGACGAGAGCTTATCACACCCGATCATCACATGGTGTCTCGCACGACGAACTTTGGCAACGGTGCATACTCAGGAGAACACTACTTGATAATTTTAGTGAGAGATCATCTTATAATGCTACCGTCAATCAAAGCAAGATAAGATGCATAAAGGATAAACATCACATGCAATCAATATAAGTGATATGATATGGCCATCATCATCTTGTGCTTGTGATCTCCATCTCAAGCACCGTCATGATCACCATCGCCACCGCGCGACACCTTGATCTCCATCGTAGCATCGTTGTCGCCTCGCCAACTATTGCTTCTATGACTATCGCTACCGCTTAGTGATAAAGTAAAGCAATTACATGGCGCTTGCATTTCATACAATAAAGCGACAACCATATGGCTCTCGCCGATTGCCGATAACTCGGTTACAAAACATGATCATCTCATACAATAAAATATAGCATCACGTCTTGACCATATCACATCACAACATGCCCTGCAAAAACAAGTTAGACGTCCTCTACTTTGTTGTTGCAAGTTTTACGTGGCTGCTACGGGCTGAGCAAGAACCGTTCTTACCTACGCATCAAAACCACAACGATAGTTTGTCAAGTTGGTGCTGTTTTAACCTTCGCAAGGACCGGGCGTAGCCACACTCAGTTCAACTAAAGTGAGAGAGACAGACACCCGCCGGTCACCTTTAAGCAACTAGTGCTCGAAGCGGTGAAACCAGTCTCGCGTAAGCGTACGCGTAATGTCGGTCCGGGCCGCTTCATCTCACAATACCGCCGAACCAAAGTATGACATGCTGGTAAGCAGTATGACTTATATCGCCCACAACTCACTTGTGTTCTACTCGTGCATATGACATCAACGCATAAAACCAGGCTCGGATGCCACTGTTGGGTAACGTAGTAATTTCAAAATTTTCCTACGATCACGCAAGACCATGGTGATGGCATAGCAACGAGGGGAGAGTGTCCGCCCACGCACTGTGAGACCGAAGCGAAGCGTTATATCAACGCTGTTGATGTAGTCGACGTCTTCACGATCCGACCGATCCAAGCACCGCATTCGCACCACCCGAGTTCTTAGCACACGCTCAGCTCGATGACGATCCCCGGCTCCGATCCAGAAAGCGTCGGGGAGGAGTTCCACAAGACGACGACGTGGTGACGATCTTGATGTTCTACCGTCGCAGGCTTCGCCTAAGCACCGCTACAATATGACCGAGGTGGAATATGGTGGAGGGGGCACCGACACGGCTAAGGAACGATCACGAAGATCAACTTGTGTGTACTAGGGTGCCCCCGCCTGCGCAGATATAAAGGAGCAAGGGGAGGGCGGCCGCCCTTGGGGCGCACCAAGGGGGGGAGTCCTCCTCCTAGTAGGAGTAGGACTCCCTTTCCTAGTCCTACTAGGAAGAGGAAGGGGAAGGAAAGAGAGGGAGAGGAGAGGGAAGGGGCGCGCCCCCTCCTAGTCCATTCGGACTCCCCATGGGGGCGCCACCTCCTGGTGCAGCCCTCTCTCTCCCTCTTGGCCCAATAAGGCCCATAACTTCCCGGGGGTTCCGGTAACCCCTCCGGCACTCCGTTTTCTCCGAAACTTCCGAACCTTTCCGGTGTCCGAATATAACCATCCAATATATCAATCTTTATGTCTCGACCATTTCGAGACTCCTCGTCATGTCCGTGATCACATCCGGGACTCCGAACTCCTTGGTACATCAAAATACATAAACTCATAATATAACCGTCATTGAAACCTTAAGCGTGCGGACCCTACGGTTCGAGAACTATGTAGACATGACCTAGAACCATTCTCGGTCAATAACCAATAGCGGAACCTGGATGCCCATATTGGTTCCTACATATTCTACGAAGATCTTTATCGGTCAAACCGCATAACAACATACGTTGTTCCTTTGTCATCGGTATGTTACTTACCCGAGATTCGATCGTCGGTATCCAATACCTAGTTTAATCTCGTTACCGGAAAGTCTCTTTACTCGTTCCGTAATACATCATCTCACAACTAACTCATTAGTTGCAATGCTTGCAAGGCTTATGTGATGTGTATTACCGAGAAGGCCCAGAGATACCTCTCCGACAATCGGAGTGACAAATCCTAATCTTGATTCATGCCAACTCAACATATACTTTCGGAGACACTTGTAGAGTACCTTTATAATCACCCGATTACGTTGTGACGTTTGGTAGCACACAAAGTGTTCCTCCGTAAACGGAGTTGCATAATCTCATAGTTGCAGGAACTTTGTATAAGTCATGAAGATAGCATAAGCAACATACTAAACGATCAAGTGCTAAGCTAATGAAATGGGTCATGTCAATCACATCATTCTCCTAATGATGTGATCCCATTAATCAAATGACAACACATGTCTATGGTTAGGAAACATAACCATCTTCGATTAATGAGCTAGTCTAGTAGAGGCATACTAGTGACTATCTGTTTGTCTATGTATTCACACATGTATTATGTTTCCGGTTAATACAATTCTAGCATGAATAATAAACATTTATCATGATATAAGGAAATAAATAATAACTTTATTATTGCCTCTAGGGCATATTTCCTTCAATATAGCCACGGTGAAAAACTGTTCGCCCGAAGATTTTGGGACGAACGTGCCCCTGACCATTCTCCTTCTCACGGCATGTGTCACCCACGTACTGTGTAGTGGAGATCGTGTACGATCGTGGGTGAATAAAATAATGCATCGTGGGATGCGGAACGGTTTGAGCGGCAAAACCGAAGGTTTGGATAAGATCAGTTTTAAAGTTCCGTTCGCAATTTCTTCAGCTGACAAGGACACGGACACAGTGAAGATCTTGAACGAGTTTCAAATAGTGAATAGATTGGGTTGAGTGTAGCATAGAGGGGGAAGGGTCCGATCACATTCACTTAGCAGAAAAAGCGACTTGAAGAAATAGCCATAAGTGAATGCTGTAGAGGACATAAACCCATATATGTATATATATATATATATATATATATATATATATATATATATATATATATATATAGGACAAATGTTTCCTACAAGCAGTGGTAGTTACCACCACTTATGTTTTTGTATGTTGTATGTAGTATCTATCGAAACCAAGAGTATGTACGTGTAGTATGTAGTATATAACAATGATTAGGTAGTATATATACTAATTTTTAGGTAGTATGTACCATGTTTTGAGTATGTTTTTTACGCACAAATATGTACGTATTTCACAAATATAACAAAACCATGGGCTCATATGCAATTTTTCCATGTAACTTGCTTTGAAATATCTTAGATATATTATATGAACATATTTAAAATAATAAAATAGTATATATAGTACCACATGGTAGTATATGAGATATGTGGGGTAACTACCACGGGTGGTAGGATGAATTTTTTATATATATATATATATATATATATATATATATATATATATATATATATATATATATATATATATATATATAGCCAATGAAGAAAAACGACGGAAACAATGAAGATTTTGCAAAGTTGAAGAATTTGAAAAGCTGGAGAATTTCAAAACTGAGGAAAAACTCAAATTGAAGATTTTCAACTTTGGTGGTGGAGTGACCCACCGTATAAGAATGATGATTTCAGACACCGCGTACAATTGTCGTAGGGTTCTGAGAATCAAATTCTACATTAATTTCTTCACACTTAGAGTGTTATTCTTCTATTGATAGAAGAAAAACGTTTCTTCATGTGTTGCACATCTAAGTCATCAATTTTGCATAAGTGTCAGGATGTGTGTCCTTTTCAAAGAACATTCGAAGATTCTAAGATATTTAGCTCACACCGCAACTTGCTAAATCTCTTCTCATCCAAGGGCTTAGTGAAGATATCGGCTAGCTGTTCTTCAGTCTTCACATGCTCGATGGAGATGTCGCCCTTCAACACATGAGCTCGAACTGACGTAATCCTTCTTGCATGGCCTGAATCCACTCAGCCTCCAGAAATGCTTCATCTACCTTGGTGGGCTCTGTGATAGAGACAAAAGCATAGTGCCCACAAAAGTTAGATAAATGTGAAGCTTTTGAGCGTGTGAGAGGACCTGGCGCTTCAATGTCATCGATGATCTTGTCAACTTGTACTTCTTTTGCAACGCGAGGATGAGCTGGTTGTCGTCGAGGAATTTGATCATTTTCCTCAGCACCATTGTCTTCAGCATTATCTTCAGGTGCATCAGCTCGACGTTCTTCGCGTACTGGAATGAATTCTTCAGCAGATTCTTCAGTAGGAATGACATCCTCAGTTGCCTTGAACTTGATAGATTCCTCAGGTGCTGGTTCATCTAACACAGAAGGTAGGTGCTCTCTTTGCGAGCCATTAGTTTCATCGAACCGCACATCTACAGTGTCAACAATCTTGTGAAGAGCGATGTTGAAGACTCTGAGGTGTGCGAGTCCTTTCCGTAACCAAGCATAAAACCTTCATGTGCTTTCGTGCAAATTTAGAATTGTGATGAGGATCTCTAATCCAGCATTTAGCAATCAAGACTTTGAAATAACTTACATTGGGTTTCTGTCGTTGAGGAGTTCATAGGCAGTCTTCTTGAAGAATTTGTGAAGATATACTGTTGATAATGTGGCACGCAATATCAATTGCATCAATCCAAAAACGACTAGGCGTTTTGTATTCATCAAGCATAGTGCGAGCCATCTCAACAAGAGTCCTGTTCTTGCGCTCCACGACGCCATTTTGCTGAGGAGTATAGGGAGCAGATAACTCATGAGTAATACCAAGTTCATCAAGATAGGCATCAAGACCAGAATTCATGAACTCAGTTCCATTTTCACTCCTGATGTGTCTGATCTTCACACCAAAGTTAGTTGAAGCCCTCGAGGAGAATCGTTTGAAGACTTCCTGCACTTCCTTTTTGTAAGTAACAATGTGTACCCATGTGTATCGAGAGTAATCATCAACAATAACAAAGCCATATAGAGATGCGTCATTAGTGACAGCTGAGTAATGATTAGGACCAAAGAGGTCCATGTGAAGCAATTCGAAGTGACGAGTAGTGGTCATGATAGTCTTCGCTGGATGCTTGGCCTTGGTCATTTTCCCAGCTTCACAGGCTCCACACAAGTGATCCTTGAGGAATTTGACATTCTCAATGCCAATGACATGCTTCTTCTTTGCAAGCGTGTTCAAATTCCTCATGCCTGCGTGACCAAGTCGCCGATGCCATAGCCAGCCTTCTGAAGCTTTTGCAAGTAGACACACGGCTGGTTGTGGTCCTGTAGAGAAATCAACAATATACAAGTCTCCTCTCCTAAAGCCTTCGAAGACTTTGGAATTGTCAGCTTCCATAATCACAACACAACGATACTTGCCATAGATAACAACCATATCTAGATCACAAAGCATTAAGACTGACATGAGGTTGTATCCTAAGGACTCAACAAGCATGACTTTGTCCATGTGTATGTCCTTAGAGATCGCAACCTTACCAAGACCCAATACCTGACTTTTGCCTTTGTCAGCAAAGATGATATGCTTCAGATGTGACGGTGATAAGGGAGCATCCATCAATCATGTGATTTGTACATCCACTATCGAGAACCCACTCAGTGGCTTTGGCTTGATCATCCTGCAGATGAATTAGTGCAACTTACGATCTCATATACTTCATCAGTGAAGAATATGATATCAAGTTCATCAGATGAATTTCATCAGGGCAGTATAACAGATAAGTAGTATGAGGACGTGTGAAATGAAAGTTCATTTCATCATGATTAGCCTGCGTCCTTTCAGGCATTTTGTCGTGCCCCAAGAAATTCTTCAGACGTTTAAAGCACGCCCGAGACCTGACCCTCGCAGAAGAGGTTAGTTCTTTTCTTCACCACCCACATCTGAAGGGGTGGCAAAGAGTTCATCACTCTGCGAGCACCATATGAGAATGGTGGCATAGAGGCCAATCCATTATGTTTCACATAAGAGGGTTAGGGTAAGCATATGAATAAGGAGAAATTCTTCGAGGACTTATGAACATATTGGTTTGAAGAATAATGCACATATTCATAGCCCTTAGCTCTACCTCGCAAACAGAGTTGTTAGCACGATGATAATCATATGAGGAGTTTGATCCTTTTGAGGAATTTGATCCACGTGAGGAATTTGGTTCGTATGAGCACTTGGATCCATATGAAGAATTTGGTCCATATGAAGAGTTTGATCTGGGGTTCCTATTCTTCACAGGTGGCGTCATGAGGACATTCACCTGAAGACTTTCAAGGCACTTCTTGGGAACCCAGATTTTCTTCATAGGGGAACCGCTCCTGCAGATTAGTGCCAACATATCTAGCAAATACTTCACCATTCTGATTTTTGAACAGTTTATAGTTGAGTCAAATGACTCATCGGAAGAATGAGGAGATTCGCATGTAAAGCCAGATAAGTTAGATGGATCAATGGAGGTCCCTTTGCAGCAACCCATGAGGTTTTGGGATACCGCTCAAAGCTTCCAATATGTTCCATCAGCATTGAGTTTCCTCTCAAAGGCAATACCCTCTTTCCTTGGGTTCCTGTTGAGGATCTGCTTTTTAAGCACATCACAAAGAGTCTGATGCCCTTTGAGGCTTTTGTACATGCCTGTCATGTACAATTCCTTCAGCCCTGCATCGTGAGTGATACTAGCAATGTCCTCAGATGAGGAATTAGTGATAGCAGAGGCAGGTGAAGAATTTGTAACAGTTGAAGCATTTTAACATTCAGGTGAAGAATTAGCAGATTCACGTTCAATGCACTTTAAGCATGGAGGAGAAAATTCTTCCTAAGAAGCGCTGATTTGTTGAGCAAGTAATGAATCGCGCTCCTTCTGAAGATCTTCATAACTCACTCTTAGCTTCTCAAGATCTTGCTTTCTTTGAAGAAATTGATAAGAAAGTTTCTCATGATCAGACAAGAGAGTGTTATGATGACCTTGAAGGTTGTCAAACCTAGATCAAGTCTCTCAAGATTTTCATCAGGCTTTAGTGCGATCCATTTCTTCACCTAACATATCATCACTCTTATCTAGCATGTTTTGAACCTTTTCCAAGGCGTGTTGTTGTTTGGTGTCAATGCAAACAAGTATGGTATAGCTAGGTTCAATATCATCATCGATTCACAAATACTAAATTCAGATGAGGAACATTCGTTACCTCGACACCCTTTGCCATGAGACATGATGCGAAGATGATGATTACGGTTGAAAGTCATCATTTTGAGAGATTCCTTGAAGTCCTCAAACCAAGGATCATGATGGGTTCGATGACCTTCATAGACGTCGGAGATTCGGTCCCAGATAAGCTTCGCATTGCAAAGATGCATAATGCGCTTGAATTCATCTCTAGATAGGCAGGAATAGATGATATCCTTCACCATGATGTCGAGTCGAGTGTACTTGCGAATATCATCTGCGTTCGCCGTCTTGCACAGATCAGTAAGACCAATTTCAGTGACGGTCCACAACTCGCTGTCCATTGCCATGAGGCGCTTCCTCATCACGACCTTCCACTTGGGATAATCGTGACCGTCAAAGATAGGGCATGTCACTTTATTCATACCTGCGGTCGACATAACTAAAACTCCAGGTGGTTAAACCAAAATCACACAGAACAAGGGAGTACCTTGCTCTGATACCAATTGAAAGTGCGTTATATCGACTAGAGGGGGGGTGAATAGGCGATTTTTATGAATTCTTCACTAAGGAATTTGCCGGTGACGAAATTCCTTTGCGAAGAACTACTTGTAGCGTAATAAGTACTCAGAAGTAAGCATAACAGAATGCGGGCATGGTCATCATGATGAAATGAAGACAAACAAAGAGTACAGAAAGCGTAAACACAGGATAGCACAAGATGAAGACAAACAGACTGAAGAAATTGAACTGAGGAAATTGAGAAAGTCTTCAGTCAAAGTCTTCAAACACAGATATGAATGAACACTCAACACAGTAATGGGGAAATGAAAGGGTTGAGGAGATAGAACCAGTAAGGTTGGTGAAGACAATGATTTGGTAGACCAGTTCCAACTGCTGTCTCAGTTGTACGTCTGGTTGGAGCGGCTGAGTATTTAAACTCGAGGACACACAGTCCCGGACACCCAGTCGCTGAGCACGCAGCTCAGAGTCCTCACCGTATTCTCCTTGAACTAAGGTCAGACAGACCTCGTCCAATCACTCGTGGTAAGTCTTCAGGTGACTTCCAAACCTTCACAGACTTGGTCACTCGGCGATCCACAATTCCTCTTGGATGCTCTAGACCATGACACCTAACCATCTGGAAGAAGCACAGTCTTCAAAGGTAACAAGCGTCGGATCCACGCAGGATCAATCTCTTCAGTGATGCTCAATCCCTTTGGGTTGTATGTGTTTGGTTTTGGGTTTTTCCTCACTTGATGATTTTCGCTCAAAGTCCTCGGAGGATGGGTTGCTCTCAAATGACAAGTGTCAAGTTTCTCTCGGAGCAGCCAACCAGCTAGTGGTTGTAGGGGGGCGGCTATTTATAGCCTAGGGAGCAGCCCGACATCATAAGACATAAATGCCCTTCAATGATATGACCGTTAGGTGGATAAGATATTTTGGGACAGCTGGCGCGCAGCACAGCAACGGTCGGAAATTTGAATCTCAAATTCCTCAGGGCTATCATGTTCCTCACTGTGTAGGCAATCCGCACCGGCGAATTCCTAACTCCTCGGTCGAACAAATTCTCAACGTGACGTAAGAACTTCGTCTCTCACATCAAGAAATTGACTGAACTGTATGAGATTTCCAAAGGCTTCACTCAAGGGATTGGTAGGTGTAGGATTTTGAGTTGAGCATCACATGGAAATTTTTCCTTAGTATTTCCTCGACCCACTTTAACAGTACGGTGTTTCCTATGACTCAAGAAAGAGAAAACAAAACTACGAAAACAAAAGTCTTCACGCTTCATGTTCCTCAAATGAATACCAAGTCTTCAAGGTCACACAAATTTCTTCACTTTCAAAGTCTTCATAAAGTCTTCAGAATATCAAAGTCTTCAGTCGAAGAACTTCATTTTTAGGGGTCGACTTTCACTGTAAATATCAAACTCCTCACAGTCTTATAGACCTGTGTACACTCATAAACGCGTTAGTTTCTTAACCTATAAGTCTTCAATACACCAAAATCACTAAGGGGCACTAGATGCACTTACAACGTGCATTATGTCCCCTCCGTCAATAAAAATCTTGTTAGCGGATCTCTTCTGTGTAGAGATGGCTACAAGCTTGTCTTTGAGTCGAATAAATTTGTAATTTCCAAGTATGGAACCTTTGTTGGTAAAGGCCATGAGTTAGGAGGCCTGTTTCGTTTATCCTTATCAGACGTTTGTAATAAAGTTGTTAATCATATTTGCAACAATAGTGAATCAAATGTGTGGCATTCACGTCTTTGTCATGTTAACTTTGGTTGCATGTCGCGACTAGCAAAGTTGAACTTAATCCCTAGTTTCACCACTGTTAAGGGATCCAAGTGTCAAGTGTGTGTGCAAGCTAAGCAACCACGTAAGTCTCATATGACTGCGGAAACGAGAAATCTTGCACCACTAGAACTCATACATTCAGATCTATGTGAAATGAATGGTGTTTTGACAAAAGGTGGAAAGAAATATTTCATGACGTTAATTGATGACTCCACTAGATACTGTCATGTGTATCTTCTGAAATCTAAGGATGAGGCTCTGAACTATTTCAAGATCTATAAAGCAGAAGCGGAAAACCAACTTGATCGAAAGATCAAGAGGCTTAGATCCGATCGTGGTGGAGAGTATTTCTCAAATTCATTTGATTCCTTTTGTGCGGAACATGGTATAATCCATGAGAGGACGCCTCCCTATTCACCTCAGTCAAATGGGGTGGCCGAAAGGAAGAACCGTACTCTAACTGATTTGGTTAATGCCATGTTAGACACATCGGGTCTCTCCAAGGCATGGTGGGGGGAGGCGATATTGACAGCATTTCATGTCCTAAACCGAGTTCCCACAAAGAACAAAGAGATAACTCCATTCGAGGAATGGGAGAAGAAAAGGTTAAAGCTCTCTTATCTACGAACCTGGGGTTGTTTGGCGAAAGTCAATGTGTCAATTCCAAAGAAGCGGAAGCTGGGACCAAAAACTGTGGATTGTGTTTTCCTGGGATATGCTTTTCATAGCATTGGTTATAGATTCTTGGCTGTAAAATCTGAGGTACCTGACATGCATGTCGGTACGATCATGGAGCCGAATGATGCGACTTTCTTTGAAGATATCTTTCGCATGAAGGATATGGCTACCTCATCTAATCAGGAGATGCCTAGTTCATCAAATCAGGAACCAGTCAAAACTACTGAACCTGCCATTTCGACGGAACACTTTGAAAGTCCTGTGGAGGAGAACAATGAAGTTCCTACTAGGAGCAAGAGACAGAGGACTGCAAAGTCTTTTGGTGATGATTTTCTTGTGTATATCATAGATGACACTCCCAGTTCTATTTCAGAGGCCAATGCATCTGAAGATGTTGACTACTGGAAGGAAGCAGTTCGTAGCGAGATGGATTCCATCTTGGCGAATGAAACTTGGGAGATAACTGTTCATCCTTATGGGTGCAAACCTATAGGATGCAAATGGGTATTCAAGAAGAAGCTTAGGCCTGATGGTACTATTGAAAAGTACAAGGCTCGGCTCATGGCAAAGGTTTATACCCAAAAGGAAGGTGAAGACTTCTTTGATACTTACTCACCTATGGCTTGACTGACCACTATTTGAGTTCTACTTTCACTAGCTACCTCACATGGTCTTCTCGTTCATCAAATGGATGTTAAGACTGCTTTCCTAAATGGAGAGTTGGACGAGGAAATTTATATGGAACAACCAGATGGGTTTGTAATAGATGGTCAGGAAGGGAAAGTGTGCAAGTTGTCAAGTCTTTTATGGACTCAAGCAAGCACCCAAACAAGGGCATGAGAAGTTCGAAAGAACTTTAACAGCTGCAGGCTTTGTTGTGAACGAAGCTGACAAATGTGTGTACTATCGCCATGGTGGGGGCGAGGGAGTTATGCTTTGCTTGTATGTTGATGACATATTGATATTTGGAACAAATCTGAATGTTATTAAGAAGGTCAAGGATTTCCTATCTCGCTGTTTTGAGATGAAGGATTTAGGAGTGGTTGATGTCATTCTGAACATCAAGTTGTTGAGAGACGATGATGGTGGGATTACATTGCTTCAATCTCACTATGTGGAAAAGATCTTGAGTCGCTTTGGCTACAGTGACTGCAACCCTTCTCCAACACCATATGATGCTAGTGTGTTGCTTCGAAAGAATTGAAGAATTGCTAGAGACCAATTGAAATATTCTCAAATTATTGGCGCGCTTATGTACTCAGCCAGTGCTACAAGACCTGACATCTCTTTTGCTGTTAGCAAACTGAGCCGGTTTGTCTCAAAACCAGGAGATGTGCATTGGAAAGCTCTAGAGAGAGTTTTGCGTTATTTAAAAGGCACTGCGAATTATGGAATTCACTACACTGGGCACCCAAAGGTGCTTGAAGAGTATAATGACTCAAACTGGATCTCAGATGCTGATGAGATAAAGGCCACGAGCGGATATATATTCACTCATGGAGGTGGCGCTGTTTCTTGGAAGTCTTGCAAGCAGACCATCTTAACGAGGTCAACAATGGAAGCAGAACTCACAACACTAGATACAGCTACGGTCGAAGCAGACTGGCTTCGTCGGCTCTTGAATGACTTGCCGGTTGTTGAGAAACCTGTACCGGGTATCCTTATGAACTGCGATAATCAAACTGTGATCACGAAAGTGAACAGTTCAAAGGAGACACGTTCAGAGAAGGTTAAAGTCTGTCAGAAAAATGAGAAACTTCGGAATTATTGCATTGGATTATATCCAAACATCTAAAAATCTAGGAGATCTTTTTACTAAGGGTCTATCACGTAATGTGATACATAATGCATCGAGGGAGATGGGTATGAGACCCACAATATGAGTTGTTCACAGTGGTAACCTATTCTTTGTGATCGGAGATCCCGTGAATTAGATGTGGAAGACAAGCTGTTGGTCAACTGGGAGGAGAGTACCCTTACTGTTAAAAATACCACTCCATGAAGATGCAATACTCTCCTAATCTGCATGGCAGGTTGATGTATATCTTAATGTGTTCTAAGTGGCTCTTCAAGCAGAGATGTTGTCCTGCGTAACATCTTTTGAAGAACGCACCTATATGAGTCTGATTGTTAAACGCCGCAATCTATGAGAGTAGGGTCTCTCTAGTAAACTCATGAAAGGTCTCGAGTATGACACATAAGCTCCACCCTGGGAAGACCCATGGTAGCCACTATCGGTCAAGGCTTATGTGAAGCTAGATTCACGTAAAACTTGCGCTCAAGGCCCATCCACTGCTCAAGTTGCTTACTAGTGTAGCATAGAGTTCTAGGTGGAAGTTCAACTTAACAGTCTCCACTGCAGTGCCGGTATATAAAACAGTGTTTTGGAACCAAAGGCAAATTTTGTGTGCCTCTGGGATCTGGTGGGGGATTGCTGAAATTTTTGTCTATTTGGGCCTAGCCCAATAGCAGTTTTAGAAATTCCTAATAAATCGTAGAGGCCCACGCAGCCCATTAGTGCAAGGCAAGAGGTGGAACTAAATTTTAGTCCCACATTGCTAGTTTAGAGGGAGTTGGACCTCTTTATAAGGGAGTCTCTTTCCCTACTTGTATGAGCATGAGAATAAGAGGGACATCCACGCGCGCTCCTCCTCCGCCGCCCGCCTCGTCACGACGCGCCGCGCCGCGCCGCGGGTTGCGGGAATGAGCCGAGCCGATGTCTAAATTTTTGCCACGCACTACGGGTATACGAAAGGTCACACGAAAGCTGAAAAGTTTTTGCGATAGTGGAGTTTGAATGCGAACGGTGCAACCCTTCGGCTGCTGGCTGTTCACTTCATCTTCGTCTCTTCCTTTCACCTTCCTTCGCTGCCCTCTCGCTTCCTTCTCTTGCGCCTATAAAAGGGAGGTCGCTCCTCTCAGAGAGACGCACCAGAACTCATTCTTCCTCTCGTCACCGGTTTCTGAACACTGCGCTGCTGCTACGATCTTACTCATCCCAGCTTGCGGCATGCACCGCATGTCGGGACGGTAGGCCTCCGAAATCGCACCTCTTTGAGTCCTGTACGGGAGAAGGGTGATAAGGTTTTTGGGGAGCGCTCTGCGCGACTACTGAATTCTTCGTCACGGACGCCCCGAACTCCGAGGAATACTTCCCCAACGACGACTACTTCCCCGACGTCGACAACCTCCTCGACGACATAGAGGACACCGATCCCAAGTATAGTGCCTCTGCTCCGGCTGCTGTCTCGTACATGTTCTTGTTTTTCCTGTTAAAGGTCCTGTCACAGTTCCTTGTTCTAGTGTTTGCCCTAGACATGTTAGGATCTACCTCATATATGCATCTTGATCTACTATCTGCTCTAGAGATGATCGGTTCTAGCTCATATATGCATATGTTATTTACCTTCTCTTTGTTAAATCGCATGACTTGTTTTATCACTGCTATACTAGTCATGCTTTATCTAGTATTTCTGTTAATAAAATCATTCGGTAAATTGCTCATATTTCCAACAGGGCCCAATCGGGAAACTCGGACTCGCAGCGCGCTGAGGTGGACATCGGAGTGGAGGGATGGAACGAAATGTCGGGATTCATCCAGGGATCAATCACATCAACCAAATAGACGAATGCACATACACAAAAGAACTTAACTTGTAGCTGAGGACCCGTATCTTTGATTATCAATGGTCACGGAACTCACGGAGCATCACGTGTATATATACACGGCTGGCCAGGAGAGTTGGAGTCGGCCTAGACTACACCAGGGCGCCAGAGGATAGGAAAAAAGCAAATTCAGGAGAGCATTCGGCAAAGGAGAGATCGGATTCACAGCGTAGCACACGTGAGTCTGCTCGTCCAACAGCAAGCAGCAGAGCGGTACAGAGGTCAACTCACCTGTCATGAATAACCAGCAGCACAAGCGCAAAGGAGGGCCTCAACCTACTCAAGTCTATCACAAGGTGATAACCCCGAAGCTTGCCATCACTGAACATGGAGAAGCATACATGGATCAGGATGTGGGAGAGGTGACGCCCGCTGGGACAGCCACGGACGTGGGAGACCTCAAGGAGGCCTTCCCCGAGAGGGAACAGAAGAAAAAGAAACCCACCCCCCATCATCTGAAGCATCGGCAGGAGCTGCTAGTCAGCCCTGCCCGAATCAATGAGCACCTTGTCATGGAACTGCTAGGGGCTTGGGAACCCCTGGACAGTTCGTCAGCTTCGCAAGCTTGTGAAGCAAGAAGGACCCGCCCTGTTATTTGTCACGGAGTGTGGGGACCCCGACTCATAAGTCGATATCACCGAATGCACGTGTACAGTGATCCCAGAGATCAATGCTCACTGAACACACAGAAGCTGAATAACAAGAGTCTTACATCCATACATACCGTTTTGCAAAAGTAGGACCGTTATGGTCAGGTCTTGAGTATATCATCGCAGCGGAAATCTTCGTCGTTAACTTGGACCCATGTTGTTGGGGATGTTACTACTGGGCGTAAATCGGCCTATCTGGGCCGGGTTAACTTCATCAGTAGTTCAATAGTATAAAAGCCCAAGAGGCATGAGTGTAAGGGCCCAAGGCCTGTAGTCGGATCAGAACCTGTAGCCGTAAACGGGCCGGATGTATAACTTGTATTGTAAGTTAGGAATAGAGAGAGACCAACCCGGATACGAATATGAACCGGAGGTTGGGACTCTCTGAGCCGACGGGCGTCACCCGTGTATATAAGGGGACGACCCGGGACGGTTCAAGGATAGACAACAACAACTCGAGGCCTAGGCGGTTGTTTGCTCCCTAGTCATCGAGACCACATCAATCCCATCACAAACTAGACGTAGGCTTTTACCTTCATCAAGGGGCCGAACTAGTATAACTCCCGTGTCTTTGCGCCCGCTTTAACCCTCTAAGTTAACCCAGAAGCGATGGCTCCGCCGACTAAGTCCTTTCACGAGGACATCTGCCGTGACAAAACCACAACAGTTGGCGCCCACCATGGGCTATCGCACGATGGTTTGATGATCTTGGAGGGCAAGTTCAAGGACTCGAAGGTTACGCTGTGGGCCGGATGACCAAGAGTCGTCATGCAAGCTCTACATCGACGATGCAGGCTGGGCCCCGAGGCCGCTAGATTGAGTACGGATACCGGGTCCCTTTGGTGGCATACACGCCATCGGCAAGATCGGTGATCCAGGCCTGAGCCGGACATCTGCACCGACTCGCCGAGACGGCTCAGCGGCTAAACCTGCCCAGCTAAACCGCCGCTGCGTGCATTTCGTGGGAGTCATCCACGGAGGAAATTATGAGGACGGATCAGCATCTGGTGGCGAAACCGTCGTCCACTCGATGACGAAGTCGTCGACCGGAGAAACTGAGTCTCTTTATCAGCTGCAAGATGGCCAGATTGGGGGCTGTTCCGATGGTGATGATTTCGACCCTTGATATGCCCAACCGGGTTGGAATATTCATGGCCGGAACACAAGCGATGCTTCACTCTTCGACCGCTGCGACAATGGTCGCCGGTTCAACAGCGGCGATAGCAGCCGGGGCAGGAGGCCCTGTGCGCCCGCCGGCTCAAGTTTTATCAGAACTATTCGATGCGTTGGCTGTGCTCATGGCAGAGGATAACCCGGTAGACCAGGACATTCATAATGCAGAGATTGCAAAGGTGAAGGAACAAATCACTCAGGCTAAAGCAGATTTGGCAGCTGCAGACGCCAGGATGGCGGCAGAGCGGGCCACTTTGGATGCGCAAGCATATAGGCTCATGCTGGATCAGAACGCGTCGCATGAAGTCATGAAGAGGAAATACAGATCCCGTTTGCCTTCAGTTTTCGAGGGAAGGGATCTCTTCAATACCCCAGGAGCAGGGACCAGTAATCCGCCGGTGGTAAACCGGGCGGAAGCACCTAGGACGGGCGCGCCGGTTCAGCCCCGCGTAATAGATTTACCTCGCCATCATACTGGCACGCCTCAGGCTGTGCAAACACCTCCAGGTCACTACTCCAACTCGATGGATAACCTTGTTGCAGCTGCGGCACGGTTGGAGGCGATTCCAATTGAAGGCGATTCACCACAGGCGGTAGAGACGCGCCGGGTCAAGGAGCTCCTTAGGATAGCTCTGGTCCAACAGAAACGATTCAGACGCCGCGATCGGATCCACTCTACCCCCGCCCAAGCCGGAGCTATAGCAGCGCGTGGATGAACCGCCGTGTTGGTAATGCACGGCGCGGTGCGCCCCGTGGCAACAACCTGGCGGGTGGTTTCGACAACGCTCAAGAGGTGGTGGATCGGGCCCGGGCACGCAGGGAGGCCGAGTTAGCAGCACATCATCAGGATTATCAGCTTACGCCGGTTCGTCCGACCATCTTTGAGCCTAGAGTTACCTCTAGCTCTTTGGGGGTGCCTTGCCTCGTCCCCGCTTTACGCAATGTACGCTTGCCCAAGGATTTCAAGGGGCCGCGCAAGGTGCCGAATTACACTGCTGATCTCGCTCCAGAAGCATGGATAGAGAGCTATGAGATGGCCATGGAGATGCTGGATGTGGATGAAGCTGCGCAGCGAAGTACTTCACCATGATGCTCGAGGGCACGGCCCGCATTTTTGGTTGAAAAACTTGCCACCCAATTCCATCACCATGGACCCGATTCACGGACCCGGTTCATTCAGAATTTCAAAGATACCTGTAAGCAGCCCATGTCTGTGGTGGACTTGGCGGCTTGTGTCCAGGCTGAGGGGGAATCAACAACCCATTCGGTACGCCGCCTTTCGGAAGTCTTACATTCTTCAGACCAGATCAACGCTGATTCTGCGATCTTGACCCTAGAGGGCAACTGCCGGTTTAAACCTTTAAAGTTGAAGCTGGGACGCATGAAGCGGTTTTGCAATGACATGGGCACTCTCATGGGTGTTTTAGTGAAGTATGCTGATTCTGATAGTACCAAGGATCCCGAGTCTGATGATGATGATGAGATAGGGAAGGGAAAGAAGAACAGCAACTCCAGAGGCCAGCAGCATCACTCGGCAGGTAATGGTGGAAGTAAGCGTAAAGCAAACGGCAACATGGACTTCGTAGCCAACACCAACGCGTAGGACAAGGGCCAGCGGCGCAAGGGTAAACAGCCGAATCGAGGTGGTGCACCTAATCCCAATCCGGACCGATTTAACTATCTGTTGAATCAACCCTGTCCGAAGCATGGGACGAAGGAGGCGCCAACAAACCACCTCTGGAAGGATTGTTACATTATGCAGGAGTTCAAAAGTTCTAATGCTTTCCGGTATGATCAAGGTTCCGGCGGCGGTTTAGGGTCTGGCCCGGGCTACGGTGGAGGAAATTCCGGTCCAGGGTTTAGTGGTAATCCGGGCGGACAAAACAATCAGAACAATTAGAATAGCCAAGGTGGTTACAATCAGCAGCAGCAGCAGCAGTCGGGTTATCAGAGCAACCCAAAGCAATTTAATGGTGGGCAGTACCACATCTTCACCACCAGCTTAGACAAGCGAGACCGGAAGCTTCAGAAGCGGGCAGTCAACGTTGTTGAACCGGCCGTGCCTCATTACCTACGCTGGTCAGAGCAGCCCATTGTGTGGAGTAGAGAGGATCATCCTCCCCGGGTTGACAATCCGGGTAAGCTAGCCCTGGTGGTGGCACCTCAGGTGGGAGGTGACAAGTTCACCAAGGTGCTTATGGACGGAGGGAGCAGCATCAACATCCTGTACTACGAGACCTTCCGTCGTATGGGGTTAACAGATAAACATCTCAAACCGTCCAATACAGAGTTCCATGGTGTGGTGCCTGGCAAGTCAGCATATCCGGTCGGTAAAATAGCTCTGGAGGTGGCCTTCGGGGATGAACATGACTCCAGATCAGAAACATTGACGTTTGAAGTGGTGAAAATTCAAAGTCCTTATCACGCCCTGTTTGGGCAGCCGGCGTATGCCAAGTTCATGGCACGACCGTGTTATATCTATTTGCAGCTCAAGATGCCGGGTCACAAGGGGACGATAACGGTTCATGGGAGCCGCAAGATCGCTTTGGAGTGTGAGGAAGGTGATGCGGCTTACACAGAGTCGGTTTGTGCCACCGAAGAGCTGAAGTACTATAAGGATAATGTCGATCCGGCAGACATGACTCCGTTGAAGAAGCCAACTACAGAGCACGATCCGGCCCTGAAGTTTAAATCGGCAGCTGAGACTAAACTTGTTGACTTCGTATCTGGCAATTCGTCCTAGCAGTTCATCATCAGTGCCAACTTGGATCCTAAATAGGAAAGCGCGCTCATCGAGTTCATCCGTGAGAATCGGGACATTTTTGCATGGAAGCCTTCTGACATGCCAGGTGTACCGAGGGAGCTCGCTGAGCACACTCTTAATGTTTATCCCAAGTACAAACCGGTAAAGCAGTTTCTCCGCCGGTTTAATGAGGAAAGGCGTAAGGCCATTGGAGAGGAGGTTGCCAGGCTCTTAGCAGCGGGTTTTATCGTTGAAGTTTTCCATCCAGAGTGGCTTGCTAATCCGGTGCTGGTCCTTAAGAAAAACGGCACTTGGCGCATGTGTGTGGATTACACAGATCTTAACAAGGCTTGTCCAGCAGATCCTTTTGCCCTCCCCCGCATTGACCAGATTATTGATGCCACTGCGGGTTGTGAACGTTTGAGCTTTTTGGATGCGTATTCTGGATATCATCAGATCAAGATGGCGGTTAAGGACCAGGAGAAGACAGCGTTTATCACTCCCTTTCAAGCCTTCTGCTATGTGTCTATGCCTTTTGGGCTCAAGAGTGCCCAAGCAACTTATCAGCGTTGCGTACAGAATTGCTTGCATGAACAGATCGGCCGTAATGTGCATGCCTATGTGGAAGATATCGTGGTTAAGTCAAGGAAGAAGGAAACACTAATTGATGATTTGAAAGAAACCTTTGACAACCTGCGGGTTTACAAGATGATGCTCAACCCGGCCAAATGTGTCTTTGGTGTTTCGGCAGGCAAGTTATTGGGTTTTCTTGTGTCCAATAGAGGGATTGAAGCTAATCCGGAGAAGATTACGGCTATCACCTCCTTGGCTAAACCAAAGTGTAAATGATGTCCAGCGTTTGGCGGGCCGGATTGCCGCGCTGAGCCAGTTTATCAGCCGCCTCGGAGAGAAGGCCATCCCTTTGTACCAGATGCTGAAGAAGACAGATCAGTTTGTCTGGGGTCCAGCCGCTGATGAAGCATTGGAGGACTTAAAGCGGCAATTGGCCAACCCGCCTGTGCTCGCCGCTCCCATCGACAAGGAGCCACTTCGTCTGTATGTTGCTGCTAACGCCAGGGCAATTAGCGTTGCCATTGTGGTAGAGCGGAAGGAGGCAGGGAAGGAGCATCCGGTTCAACGTCCGGTTTATTATATCAGCGAGGTGCTTATTGAGTCAAAGCAAAGATATCCGCATTGGCAGAAGCTAGTGTATGGAGTTTTTATGGCAAGCCAGAAGCTGAAGCAGTATTTCCAGGGGCACCCCATCACGGTGGTCAGTTCAGCTCCCTTAGGTGATATCATACAGAACCGGGAGGTGACTGGCCGGATTGCCAAGTGGGCTATAGAGCTTGGGCCGCACGGTTTGAAGTATGTAACTCGAACGGCAGTGAAATCTCAAGCACTTGTGGATTTCATTAATGATTGGATGGAGTTACAAGCACCTGAAGACAAGCTGGATCATACCTATTGGACCATCCATTTTGACGGATCCAGGCAGTTGGAGGGCTCGGGGGCTGGAGTCGTGTTAACATCCCCATGAGGTGACAAGTTTTGTTACGTCCTCCGCTTAATGTTCCCTTGTACTAACAATGCAGCTGAGTATGAAGCCTTGCTCCATGGTCTTCGGATGGCTAAGGAGATGAATCTAAGCCGGGTTAAGTGCTTCAGTGACTCGGACCTAGTGGCTCAACAGGTGTCTGGTACTTGGGATTCCAAGGACCCACTTATGGCTGCATATCGTCGTGAGGTGGATGTTGTCGCAGGTCATTTTAAGGGCTATCAGGTGGACCACGTGGATCTCGGAAGAACGAAGCGGCGGACGCTTTGAGCCGGTTGGGCTCTCAACGCAAACCGGTCCCGCCCAATGTCTTTCTCGATGTATTGCACAATCCGTCAGTCAAGCTCCCTGATGAAGCGGATTTGGCTATTCCTGATCCGGAGGCTCAGTTGGTGGCTGCTCTGCATGTCATTCCGGATTGGACGCTCCCTTATTTGGCATACATGAACCGAGGCGAGTTGCCAGAAGATGAGACGTTGGCCCGACAGATAGTTTGGCGGTCTAAGTCTATGACCATTATTAATGGCGAGTTGCATCATTGCAGTGTATCAGGGGCGTTTCAACGCTGTGTGTTCCCCGAGGAAGGCTGTGAAATATTGCGTGAGATCCACGAAGGAGACTGTGGTCACCACGCCGGTTCAAAATCCTTGGTGGCTAAGGCGTTCCGCCACGGTTGATATTGGTTGACTGCCCATGCTGATGCGGAAGATCTGGTCAGACGATGTGACGGTTGCCAAAAGTTTTCCAGACGTGCTCATGTGCCGGCCCAAGAATTGAGGATGATTCCAATTACTTGGCCGTTTGCGACTTGGGGGCTGGATATGGTTGGACCTTTCAAAAGGTCCAAGGACAAGAAGACACACCTGTTGGTGGCGGTTGACAAATTTACAAAGTGGGTAGAGGCAGAACCTGTTAGCAAGTGTGATGCGGCCACGGCGGTTCATTTCATCAAAAAGGTGATTTTCCGGTTTGGTTTTCCACACAGTATCATTACAGATAATGGTACAAATTTGTCCAAAGGTGCTATGAAGGAGTTCTGCGAACGTGAGCACATTCGGCTTGACGTTTCTTCAGTAGCTCACCCACAGTCCAATGGTCAAGCGGAAAGAGCCAATCAAGAGATCCTGAGAGGCATCAAACCCTGGCTTATGGTCCCTTTGCAGAGGACGCCGGGTTGTTGGGTAGAAGAGCTACCGTCGGTGTTATGGAGTATAAATACTACACCTAACAGATCAACGGGATACACGTCGTTCTTTATGGTGTATGGAGCGGAGGCGGTTCTCCCCAGCGACATCCGTCATGATTCACCTCGTGTGGCAGCTTATGTTGAAACGGATAACAAGACAGCACGACAAGACGCTTTGGATCGGCTGGATGAAGAGCGAGACATAGCAGCTGCTCGCTCGGAGATTTACCAGCAGGATCTTCGTCATTATCATAGTCGCCGGGTCAGGACAAGAACCTTTCAAGAAGGAGATTTGGTGCTTCGGCTCATCCAAGACCAGACAGACATGCACAAGCTATCCCCGCCTTGGGAGGGACCTTTCGTGGTCAGCAAGAATCTGCACAACGGGTCGTACTATCTGATCGATGTTCGAGAGCATAAAGACTCACGCACGTCAGAAGAGGAGACCAACAGGCCGTGGAACATAGCTCATCTTCGGCCTTATTATACCTGAGCCATCGGCTCTACTTATGTACATATTATGACAGTGTATATATTATGAATAAAGCAATAAACCGGAGCCTCGGCTAAAGCGGGGTATCCGTTCTGTTACATCCTGCGTGGTTACATGGAGTTGTTCTGTCTTAAAGCGGCCTCCGGTTTACCCCTTGAGTTTGTTTTTCAAAAGCTTTGTGATATCACTTGGGGGCTTGGTCGTCTCCGAACCAATGCAACACCTTTTGATAGGCGAAAGCCACCAGATCACTTGGGGACATGGTCAAGTCTGAACCAGTCACGCTTCTTGATCGGCCTAAGGCCATAGAATCACTTGGGGGCTTGGTCGAACCTGAACCATTGACACGCCACTTGATCGGCATAATGCCACGGTTTCAGTTGGGGGCCTGGCTGACTTGAACCATAGCTACACCTTATTGGGAGCTTGGTCGTGTCCGACCATGGTAACACCATCTGATCGGCTCAGTAATGCCTCTTTTTGCAAACGGTTTTATCGTTGCCTTTGCTTCCGTATTTTTTCATCACTGTTATTTAATTTTGGTTGCATTTCTTAAACCGGCAACATTTTTAAACCGTTTTCAAAACTATCAGTTGATGGAATTCGGCCAAATCTTTAATCCGGCGATAATTTCACCGGTTTGATGTTTTTTCTGTTAACATCCTATTATGGAGTAACAGGGGGGGCTTATTATGACCCGGCACGGTTTACATGGTAAACTGGCAGTATAAATGACAGGAGCTGTTTTCTCCGTTGACGTAAGGGTTTATACGACCTCCGCTTCAAGATTGGCCAAGCCAACCTTATGCCCAGCAATGGTAGGTATTTGATATCATAAATTTTGGTTATATGCCTTAAACATTCCATTATATGAATACATGAATATCACAAACCAGCTGGCGGTATAACCCGCCGTGGCGGTTTAAGATTTTGTAGTTGCAGGCAATATAAGATAAAAAGTTTTGATCATTCAAGCAAGAGTATCAGCACCCAGGCACGAAGGCATGTTCAGAGCAAGAGTGTTGGCTATCCTATTACAAGGCAACATGGTGCCCAAATAAGATCATTGTTTCTGGACGGAATATAATAAAGCAGCTCTTCAAACCGTCTTCTGGTTCATGCTTGTTCGCTACCCCGGTTTGATGGTTGTGGATCGTCCTGCGCCGCTTCAGCCTCTTCCTCTCTACCCAACTGCTGGAAATCAACAGTGGTCCAGTCGATTCCCATTAAAGCTTGAAAGACAGCCTCTTCATGGATCAGGGAAGTTGGGTCAATATCAGGAGCATAAGTATGCTTACGGATTGGAGGGATCAGGTTCTCCGCTTCAGGGATAGGTGCAGCCACTCGCTTGTTCTGATCATCATACTGAGCTTGATAATGTGACAAGTTGGCTTCTTCAGCTAATTGGCAAGCCAAAGGGCGAACGGCCCGGTTTATTGCTCTCAAGTCATCTTCGTTGAATTCTGAGCCGTCTTCCTTCAGACTGGGATAGCCCTGAGCCGCTTCAATGGGATCGAAATCAGGCACCCATGCTTTGGCCCGGATTAAGGCGTTGATGGCACCGGTTCGTGCAGCAGATTTCTTCAGCTCTTCAATCCGGGCGGGAAGCATAGACAACCGCTTAAGGGTATCCTGAATTAAGGAAGGCGCTGGATTGTTATGAGAGGCGGTGGAGATGATCCGCTGCGCTCCAGTATACAGCTGCTCTATTAAGGTATAGGCAGCCTTCAATTTTTTCCGAACATCTGACCCCAAGTGACCAATGCGTGTGCCTACAGCATTGAAAGAGAAATTACAAACCGGACTTATCATAAGAAAGGTCAAGATTATCATAGAAACCAGAGGAAACTTACCGAAGATGGCAGCAGTCATGGAATGCACTTGCCGCTTCACGCTGGTCAGCTCGTCTACCACCGGTTTAAGGGCAGCCTCAGCATTTTCAACCTTTTTGGTCAAAGCGGCCTTTTCAGTATCCCAGCCGGCCCGCTCAGACTTGAACCACTCCTTGAGTTGTTCCATAGTAGTTAAAGCGGTTTTCAGCTCATCTTTGGCCTTGGAGGTTTCTGATTGTTGAGATTTCAGATTTTCTTGGAGGTCCTGGATTTGTGAGGCTTGTTGACGTATCTCGCTCTGCAACAAGGAAGTATGTTACATATCGTCATTTCAAGTCCCCAGTGCATAACCTGGTATACGCTTGGCACTTGGGGGCTAATGCATATTTAATCTTCATCTGTTAATGCAATCACAAAGTCCCAAGCTCAATACAAGTATTCAACTTGGCACTTGGGGGCTAATGGCTATTTATTCAAACATGTACTGATGTGGCGATATAAAATACAGTCCCGGTTTAACTATGCTAAGTTGAGCCGGCTCTTGGGAGTTACATCAGCGGATTCTGAAGCATTGAGTTTATATTAAGTCCCGGTTTAACTATGCTAAGTTGAACCGGCCCTTGTGAACTAGGAGAGTTAACAAAAATGGAAGTATTCAGGCAAGAAAAGAACATGGAGGTTACCTTGAGTTTCTCCTTCATCATTTTCACCAGGCCAGCCTCATAGTCACGGCTGGTATACAGCCGGTTCAAGTAGCCGGAGTGAAGGTCTTGAGGGTTGAGAGCGGCGTAAGTGGCCAGATCAACATCCCACTTGCCCTTGCTCATAGTGGCAAACTCCTCCTTGGCAGAATGTTTAGATAAAGCAACTGGATTGACCGGTTCACTGTGGCCAAAACCAGTGATTACGACGTCGTCGTCCTTGGAGCTACCGGTTTGACTAGGAACCGTCGGTTGGTCAGCAGGACGGAATGGACTGGTGAATTTTTCAATCCGGGTTGGGCTTCTAGGCTGATCAGCAGGAAGGGCGGTGTCGGTAGGCCTTTCTTCAGTAACAAGATCGTCATTTTGCTGTGACGGATCATTGGGTGTGTCTTCGCAGTTGTCCGTTTCAAGGTTTGGGGTGCTCCCCGGTTCAGGGGCAGTTTCTTCGTCGCCGCTTTGCCCAGACGAGCCTTTTTGCTCGGCCTAGGCTTGGCCCTGAAAAAGCACAACAAGAGTTAAAAACGGCATATACAACACAGTGATGCTGTAGAAGGAATATGAAAAATATAACTTACCCAAGCACCGTTTTTAGCGGCAGCTGGTGGCTGATGACTCGCCAGATGAGGTGGGAAGTGACCGATAATCAGAATCGACGGATTAAGGGTTGTGAAACTAGCCTGCTTTAGGAGGAGCACCGACAAGCAAATTAGAGACCTCTGAACGGCGTTTCGAACCGGACTGTTTGGTAAACGGTGGAGGTAACTACACGGCCGCTGTGCGAGTTGTGCGGCGAGCTTCATGTTGTTGAGTCTTCATAAAAATTGGGGATCCAAGTAAGCAAGGGATGAGAAAATTTAGTTTTCCGGTTTGCACGACGGTTTTTAGCGAAGGCAAAGGTTGGAGTCGAGGAGAGAACGGTTACCTCTCGACATCAGCGCATCGCTTCAAAGATCATCATCGACAAACATCATCATTAATTAGGCGTGTGAAAGGTAAACCAAGTGAATCAAATTCTACCTCAAGGTCCGGATTACCCACATCATCATCCGCAGCCGGATCAGAGGAGGCAGTGGTTTTTCTCTTATGAGCAGTCTTCTTAACAGCTTTTGTCTTTTGCCTAAGTGGTTTTTCCGGTTTATCTGGTTTCTCCGGTTTCTCTTGCGGCGTTTCTTGCTCGAGCGGATCATCGCCTGGTTCAGCAACGATCGGTATTCAAAGTTATACCGGGATAGCGATTATATATTCAGTAAAAAATAATAAGAAATCTTACAGCTGGTGGTTTGTTGGTAGCGCAGAAGGGGAGCAGACCGGTCCGGGCACAGAGATTTTCCGGTTCGTTAAGCACCTTCTTCACCACCTCGGTGACCTCGTCATCGGTAAGATGGATGTTAATGTGTCGGAGGGGGTCGTCGACACTACCAGTATACTCGCACATTAAACCGGAGCGCTGGGAGAGGGGCAGTATGCTCCATGATATCCAACAGCGTGCAAGGTCAATTCCGGTTAAACTGTTAGCCATGAAGGCTCTGAGCTTGGAGAGTTGAGGAGCATATTTACTTCTCTCACTGGCAGTTAACCTTTGTGGAAAGGGATGTGTGTTGTTGAGTCGCTCCGGACGAAAACCAGGCAAGGGATTCTCATTGGCAGGTGAAGTATCTTTGCAATAAAACCATGTTTGATTCCATTCCTTGGGGTGGCTGTGCAGTTTGACATGAGGATAAGTGACCTCCTTTCTTTTCTGAATCGCCACGCCACCTAATTCCGTGTTAGGCCCGTCAGTGAATTCTGTGCGGCGGTTTATATGGAAGCAGTCTCTAAACAGCTCCACTATGGGTTCTTCTTGAAAGTATGCCTCACGAGCACTTGGAAGTGGCGAGATATTGGTAATGAATTGGGGCCTATATCTTGTGGACGGAGTTGAAAATTGGCTAGCACATCTCGATAAAATTTTGAACAGGCGGGTTGAAGCCCGGGCTAGGTGATCTCTGAAAACTACAACCTCTCCTTCCGAGGGTGGGTGGACATTATTTTCGAGGACCCTCAATGGATGCTATTTTCTTGGCTAAAGCGCCCGTCAGGACCAGGTTGTTTAATTGAGTCTCGGTGACACGGAAGGAGCCAGTTGCATTCATACACTTGTTTGGCCATCTACAAAAATATATAAATCCGGTTCAAAGAAATATGGTGGGATAAAGAGAACGGTGTACAATGCTAAACGGAGTTTTATGGGCGGCAGTATACACATGTAAATTCAGCGGTTCAACAAGAGGGCTAATGGTGTGTACCGCTTATCTAATTTTTTCTATGTTAAGTTAAACCGCTGGTCTAAGGTCTAAATATTGAAAGCAATGAAGGTTGCGAATGGCTGAGTGTGCAGAAACAGGTTTCGCAAGTTTTTTCTACAACGAAGGATCTAACGCCAGATCGGAAAATAAGAAAAATATCCAAAAAAGGAAGACATCAAAGCAATATTGATGCAATGAGCAGAGATGATGCACTAGACTCTTGGATGCACTTGCGAGACTACTGCGGAGCATAAAAGTTCTTGCTAATCAAGCGCAAAAGTATCACAGATATATTCAAGAATCTGCTATAAGAACAAGTTCATGGAGTGCGGCAGGGACGAAACCCTAGAATGGATCTAGGTCAAAAGGGCGAGGACCTACCTCGGTCAAGGAGAGGCGAAGGAATCTGTGTTTTCTCTGATGCGTTCAGGTCGATGCAGCGGCCCAAGACGGTGCAGAGGTCGACGGCGGCGGTGGAGCTCTGAGGCCAGCGACGCGGAGAAGACGAAGAGAAAGGGGACGAAGGGAAGAGAAGGGATGACCCTTCGGGCCTATTTATAAGGCAGGATCCCTGTGTCAGGCGCGGGAATCAAGGAACCGTAACCCTAGAAATCGGAGCTGTCGCCATGATTATTGCGGATCTATTAAAACAAAGAAGATATCGCGGATCTGTCTTTACGAGGACGTCGGACGGTTCACAACATCGAGGAGAAAGTGACATCACGGCGGTTCAATGATTTCAAGAAGGTATTGAAGATAAAGGTTTTTCTCAAGGATTGGCGTTATCTTGTTCAAATCAACTGGGCCTAATGTTGGGGATGTTACTATGGGCGTAAACCGCCTATCTGGGCGGGTTAACTTCATCGATAGTTCAATAGTATAAAAGCCCAAGAGGCATGAGTGTAAGGGCCCAAGGCACGTAGTCGGATCAGAACCGATGGCCGTAAACCGGCGGATGTATAACTTGTATTGTAAGTTAGGAAGAGAGAGACCAACCGGATCTGAATATGAACCGGAGGTTGGGACTCTCTGAGCCGCCAGGCGTCACCCGTATATATAAGGGGCGACCGGGGCGGTTCAAGGACGAACAACAACAACTCGAGGCCTAAGCGAAGCTGTTTGCTCCCTAGTCATCGAGACCACATCAATCCCATCACAAACTAGACGTAGGCTTTTACCTTCATCGAAGGGGCCGAACTAGTATAACTCCCGTGTCTTTGTGTCCGCATTAACCCCTCTAAGTTAACCCGTAGCGATGGTTCCGCGACTAAGTCCTTTCACGAGGACATCTGCCGTGACAAAACCACGACACATGCCATCTGCCTTAACCCTACAGGCATTCTGATTGGGAAAGCGTCCTAGCTCGCATGTTCGTCACCGAGGTACTCTTCATTATATCCTGTTCTTTCATGCCTGGTCAATAAAATAACCAGTGGCAAGCCAATGAGTACTTTGAATGTACTCGCAAACAACCCAAGGGTGATAACAAAATACTTATGCAAGGTACTACAGCTAATTTGGCATTTTTGCAGAAAGCTAGTTTTTCTCATGCAAGTATGATCAACATTTATCAAGGATATGAATGCGTCTGCAACAAGTATTAGGAGGTTACAGACATCAACATCGAGAGAGAGTAATGAACAACTCATGCTCCAGCTCATTGTGACTTCCTCACGAATCACGTCAAAAGATTTACCAAACCGTGTTGTTTGTCAGAAACATATGGACGTAGTCTAAGAAGCACCACCCAACTGTCCTTGACCGTGGACACGGCTATTCGAATAGTTTTACTCTCTGCAGAGGTTGCACACTTTACCCACAAGATCCGGGGAACTTCCGTGTCATCCACGACCCGCGATGCCTCAAGTACCCGGGGTAAGCACCCGATCACTATCTTTCCCTAGACGACACTAACATGGACTCCACTCGATTGGCAGTAACCCCCGTGCCCAACATTTCACATCTTAAAATCGTGGAGCCTCGCTCCCATTTCATCACATACCACAAGCACGGGTACCAACGGTGTGTCCGTGCCTGTGAAAGACAGTCATGGCCGCCCTACAGCACGACCCGTCCGAGAGAGCACCAACTCTCCCCGTCACTAGTAAGCGGGCTCCAAGCTAGTATCGGCCTAGGTAATCAATAATGCCCTTTCCCATATAAGGGTAGAGTGGTTGCGCATGTAAGGTTGGGACGATCGACAAATCTTAAATCTAATCCGTCTCTGTAAACAACACTTTTATCAAGCCTCGGTACACTACTTCTCCACCAAGTAGTGACCTAGTTCATCATCTTCTCCCAGGGGCATCAGTGGCACCCTCTGGGGCTGCTTGCAAGTATGTCAAATCACACTTGTTTCCTTCCATGCATAACCCTGACCCGCTTTGCATAGCAACTACTTTAGCATCCTATCTACTCCCACCGGCATAACCCTCATAAGAAGGTAGGGTCATGCACAATGCAAGTATCAATGAGGAAGTAACAGAGGCAACCATCCAACGTGGTTTACCATCTCATCATGATTTCGATGCAACAACAATAAGTGATATATGACATGCATAAAAAGGGTTTCATGGACATGGTCAAAGGGCTGCTTACTGGTTCATCGAGTCTTGAAATCTTCTGGTCCTTCTCCATGTACTCCGTCTACTTCGTCAACTAACGTCGGAAACAATCACAATAAGCAACACAACAAGGCAGGAAATATAAGTGCTCCAAAAATATTAATTTGACTTTTCTAGGACATCTCTGGTTATATGAAAAATAACAGAGTGGTTTCATGGAATTGGATCGGTGGATAACTCTGAACATTTCAATATGATGGAATCGAGGGTTTATGGATATGCAAGAAGTGTACAGAAACATGTTTTTGAAAAATGAGCAAAGGTACCCATTTAACAAACCATGATTTTAGAAGCATCTAGGAGTTGGTTTCACTGGATTTGGAGTTCAAATGAATATTCTATGGATTTGCAAAGTTGACAAATATGAAGAAATGGCTCATTATTTTGTGGGGTACAGAAAGTATTAATAAAAATGTTCATAAACTAAGTTATGACCTTAGAAGCATCTAGGAATTTGAATCATGGCATTTGGATCAAGTTTGAGCTCTCTGTGATTTTCTAAAGTTCATCACAGGAATAGGAGAAATAGGATTTGATAAATATTTGTGAAGAAAAGGTCTCTGGAAAAATGTGCATGTTGCACTAACAGGTAGATCATGATTTATAGAGTCACTAGAAATTTGAATCATCAAATTTGGAGTCCATTTGAATTGTTTATGGATTTTAGAAATTTAGAGAAAAAGAAAAAGGAAAGGGAAAGGGTTTTACCCTTATCCGCGACCGGGCGCTTGATTTAGCGATGGGCCGACCAGTGGCTCGGCTGGGACGGGCAGAGGAGGCGACGTCGGAGGCGGGTTCATGAGTACGCCAACGCTACGAGGAAAGCGGATCTGGCCAAGCCGTCTCCACTTAAGCGGGCGGGCCCGGCCGGCTGGTCGCTGACGTCAGGGCCCAAGGCTCGAGCCATCGCCTTCAACCTCCCGCGTGGCCTGACGGAAGACAGAGGAGGCGAGGCCGAGCGGTGCCGGCGCTCTCCCCGGCGGCACCGACCACCACCGTGGGCGCCCGGCACACCGGCGTGCTCGGGGTAGTGTGACGCATCCTCCGAGGTACTCCACGGGCGCGGGGGCGGTCTGAGGTGAGCGCCCCATCGTCCATGGCGGAGGAGGCCGACGGCGAGATTCAGCACGGCGAGGCAGACGCGGGGAGGAGGAACTGGAGCTTGGGGTGAGTCAGAGGTGGTGATGATAGGGCGCTGGAGTGGCTAGGTAGGAGAGAGAGTGGCTGAGGCGCCCGGATTTGAGCAGCGGCCGGCGGCTCGGCTCCGGCCTAGGAGGGGGATGGAGAGCGCGAGGCGGGGAGTGGGTTGGTCCAGGGGGATCACGGGAGGGAGAGAGGGCCAAAGGAGTAGAGAGGAGGCTCGGGGGTGGCCTTAAATAGAAGGGGGCGAGGTGCACCGTGGCTCGTGCGCCGACGAGCTCCTAGCCGTTGCCGGAGGCCACGGGGGCGCGCGTGGGCGTGTCTGGGGTGTTCGTGGGGTTGGTCTAGGGCGAGAGGAGAGGAGAGAGGGAGCAGGGGAGGGCCAGAGCACCACTCGTGTGAGCTCAGTCATTGGAGCCCTCGGGCGGCCGGCGCGCGTGCGAAAGGAGGCAGCGGGAGGGAGAAGGAGGAGGGGGCTAGGGGCGTGGCGTGTTGCGGACGTCGAGGCACCTCGACTGGCGCGAGGGGGAGGCTCGAGGTGGTCGGGGGACGAGGCGTCAACGGTCGGGAGCACGCTGACGTGCTCCAGAGCGTGCAAATGGCCGGCACCCGCGGCTTTTTCTCGCGTCCTCACGCGCCCACTTGTGTCTGGTGGTTGCGGGGGGGAGTAAACAATGTGGATATGGCATTGGATGCCCTGGGGATCCACTGGAGTGAGGAGGGAGGTTGAGAGAGAGAGATTTGGTGCTGTCCAGAGAGGGGAAAAGAGCTTTTCACCACCATAATCATGGCTCCTCGGGCAAGGAAAGATGCAGGGGTTAGAGGAGGACCAGATGATGCTGTGGGAGAAAGCTTAGCTCATGGAGATTAGTGGAAATGGCCAAAACATGCATTTTAAATTTCTGCCAGAAGGTGTTTGATGGTGGTTTGGGCAAGAAGATGAACTCCTCTTGTCATGAGGCTTGACAGGGTCAAATGGCACATGTAATTAGGGCCTTCCTCCCATTTTGAGCTCATTTGGGCAAAGTTACAAATGCAACTTTTGTATACCCTAGAAATTAGCAGAAATGGACTTGTGCAGATTTAGCTGAGCAAATCACTTCTCCTTGATGCACCACTTGGTGTAGTGTCATCATTTGAGGTTCTGAACATGACCACAAAAGTTCAGATCAAAAGGAGAAAGTTGCCAATGTAAAGTTGTTCAAATCTGGTTCTGGACAGGAAGGGTTTTGGGGCTCTTTGATCAAGTTAACTTGTTCTCCAACTTGTGCCATTTGGTCTAAATGAATTATTAGACCACTTGAGCATGTTCACCAGGTTTGAGAACATTTGGACATGTTTGGCAATGTAAAGTTTCTCAAACTTCAAAATGGACAGAAATGGTTTTGAGGGGATTTCATGGGGTTATACTATTCTCCATGACATTATACTTGTCCAGATCGTCAAACATGTCATATGTGACATGCTAGAATTTGCTTGGAATTTTTGGAGAATATTTACTTTGTAAATATTTCAAAAGCTTGAAATATCCAGAAAGGGGTTTTGAGGGATTTGACCAATATTTTGAACATTACCATGTGTTGAAACTCATATATATGGACAATATATGTCCACTGAGTTTCTCTAAATTTCACAAATATTTTTAAAGCATAAAAATAATTTTAACCTATTAAAGACCATTTCTGGCCTTAAGCAAAAGCTTTTAAATAAAATAGTAAAATAACTTTTAAAATTATATTTTTATGGTTTACGGGTATCCTATATCTAATAGGAGTCAAATATATTTTTGGAAAGATTTTTACTGCCCTTAATTAAGTACTTGCAGTGCAAACCTCAATTCAGGGGCTTTTGAAAAACTAAAATTTTGAAAATACTATTTGGCCAAATTATTTTTGTAAGAAATTATTTTTATATCCTATACACATGGAATGATCATTGGGCAGAATTTTTGGATCAAGGAGAAGGAGTATAAGAGTTGGAGGATTTATTTGATTTTTAGAGCACTAGCAAACAGTAGACAAAAATCAAATCAAGCAAAGACCAAAACACACAAAAAGTTTTTGCCAAACCACAATTTATCATGATTTATCATCTTAAGTGTTGTGGCATGAAAATCAGGGTGTGACAGACCTATCCCCCTTACAAGAATCTCGTCCCCGAGATTCCCAAACTAGGCGCGGAAAGGGATACAAAAACTTTGATGTGGGGTGGTCTTCACGTCCTCATACTGTTCCTGCTTCCGAGCGGTGCTCCTTTGATCCTTGAAGTACTTGATGGTGTGGCTTCGTATATAATGTTCTACTTGGTCCAGGTTGTTAATGGGTAGCTCGCGGTAGGTTAGATTGGGCTAGGGGTCGATGGCTCGGTGGTTAGTGCCCTCGTAGAGATCGGGCAAGTTAGGAAGTTGGAAACACTTCCGGGGTTGTGATGCATGGAAAGCGTTGTGCACACCAGGTAACTCAGGTGGCAATTCCAGCTGGTAACTGTCTTCTCTTCGTTTCGTAGTGATCTCAGAGGGGATTGTTAAATCTTGGAGTGATCTCGAAGGGGGCCGATGAATCTTGGTGTGGGTTCCCCTTGTCATGGAAATGCTTGGTTCCTTAGAGAGGAGTGGTTTGTAGATATGCATGGCCTTCAATGAGGAAGTTCACTTCTTGGCGATGGCGGTTGATATAGTTCTTCCTCCTATACATGACGATCTTCAGATGTTCCTTGACTAGCTGAACGATTCTTCTTCCGTCTTCGGGTGGACGAGTTATGTCATCAAAGAAAGATGACAACTAACTTGTCCAAGCACTCCATGAAGTCTATGGGGTGCGTAAAGTGGGCTGAGGCATTGGTGATGGTCACGGTTGAGTATTGGCCAAGGTCTTATCGATCTAAAGCCAAAGCCCAAGGTCAGGATCCGGCCATGTTGTGGTTTGGTAGGGCGTAAGGGTTTCAAGGATTCTAGTATGCGAGTGAATGTTCATCATCCCATCCTTGAGCACAGTTCCTGAGATGCCAATTGTTCTATCTAGTCCTCCAAACAGATCACCTTATACCTCCGAAAGTATCATCTCGCATAGGTCAACTCCAAAATCCCATTAGCTACATAATTCATTAATCCTACAAATCCAATGTCTATGGTGTCCCACATGATCTTCTAATCTCCTATAATCACCAAATACTTGAAAGGGCTACCTTGCTATAGTCATCCACCAATTTCCATTATCATGGTCATGTAAACTCCAAGGTCAAGCATATATAGATCCTAAATAAATTTCGACAATTATTCCAATCTCCTAGTTATGGTCCACCGAGAAACATGGTATCATGATCAAGATCATCAGTCTAAATCCAATTTACTCCAAACCATGTAAAATTACTCTGCATCCATACTCCACTAGGGTAACCTTTTTAATCCAAATCTCATGTCCAACGAGGAATCCTACATGTCTCCCTCAAGTTATTTACGTAATATCAACTATCTCATATCAATATCATCTGATCAAGTCAAATCCTTGCACTTCCAGGAGTTTTAGCTTGCGATCATAATTGTCCTATAAATCCAATGTACTCAGGGATAATGGAAGCTATGCTAATCTATAATCATGATCCCACCAAGTCCATCTACCAACATGAAATCCTCATGATCTACCAAGGTCTCGATCAACTCCTCAAGGTCTCTGATATAAACTCATCAAGTCATTTGTCCTCCGTTCCTATATCCTCAAATTGGTCTCTCCTATGGCATCATCAGTTTTGGTGCTATCTTAGAATGATAATGTGCTTGCTCATTACATCCACTAGTTCCATAATGAACCCGGTGCTATGTGAGGTTACAGAGGCTTAATTGGTCCACTTGTAATTCCGTGGGTTAAGCACTTGGTTAAGGATTCGAGCTGGGGGTATCTTGTGAAGTCTCGAAGGGTATAGTGATGGGTTTACAGTCTTGAGAGGTAAACATAACTCTACGGGGTTGCACTTGGTCGAGCAGGTTGTAGCAAAAGTCTTGATGCTGGTTGGTTGCCAAAGTAGAATCCTTGGTGTATCTTGTCTTGCTAGCCTTGATTGAGGAGAGAGATGAGAGGAGAGGTAGCATAAAGGAGGGAATGCCTAAAGGGGTTCTATAGTGCAAGTGCAAACAAACAGGTGCAAAAAGGGCCAAACAGAAGAGGCAAGGTAAGGAAGGTGATATAGTTGCATACTTGTCGCCTAGGGCAAAAGTGCAACCTATATCGAAACACAACCAAATAAAAAAACAAGCAACACACAATCATGGTTCTATTCGAACCATCATACGGGCTCGACTGCGCATAGGGGGTACACGACTTATCCTACCCTAGGGGTCCTCGGACTCGATGAGTCGTGCCATGTGCCTCGTGCGATCTTCGGGTTTTCCTCGGTGTTGCTCGTCTCTTGTAGTTGTTCGATGAAATGATCCGGTTGAGCTTGAAGAGTCTTCAACAACTTCTCTTTGTTGGAGTGATGGGGTGAAGGTGGCTCCTTGTAGCTGGCATTGACATGGTCTCCTCTTGTCTTCTTAATCATGGCGATCCCTTTTCCTTCTAAGGTGTCGAGTGTACCGGTAGGCAATCCTTTATGTAATGACACTAACAAGGCATAGTAGATGTCAATCTGCGGATATCTGTTGCGATATCGTCACGAGAGCGGGAATGAAGAGAACCGTTTTCCTGCTCACTATAGTGAGGCGGACCAAATGGCTAGGTTCTCATCCACCGGTGGTTGCCGATGCAACAATGGTACTGACAGGGTTACCCTATTAGCGATGTATATCATGATCTTGCATATCCTATGCCCTGATCATCGTAGGCTAAGGTTGCTTCATCTTGGGGCAGTGTCAAGGGTGTCACCATCTCCTGGGTCTTCATGTCCTCATTCCTCGAGGATGTATCTTCTGTTGGTGTTGTCTTGTTGTGGTGTCGCCAATATTGTGTTCAGGGGATGTGGGTGAACGTCTGGCAAGGCATCTTCCTTCTAGATTATCCACGAGGATTACAAGGAATCCAGTGGTCAGGGGCTTAAGGGTTCTAGCGACCAAAGGTTTTGAAGGGGAAGAGATTAATAAGGAAAGTATTCCTTAGCTTTCGAAAAACCGAGAAGAGAAGAGAAGTATAGACAGTTTTCAAAAACTAGCGATAGTTTTGAAAATAGTTTTACCCTAACTAACGACCATGCTAACTAAGGCTTCCTACAGTCAGGATGGCTCTGATACCAGCTCTGTGGGGACCCCGACTAATAAGTCGAGATCACCGAATGCTGCGTGTCTGATGATCCCGAGATCAATGCTCACTTGAACACACGAAGCTGAATAACAAGAGTCTTACATGCATACATACCGTTTTGCAAAAGTAGGACCGTTATGGTCAGGTCTTGAGTATATCATCGCAGCGGAAATCTTCGTCGTTAACTTGGACCCATGACATCGCCTTAACCCTACGGGCATTACATTGGGAAAGCGTCCTAGCTCGCATGTTAAATCACCGAGGTACTCTTCATTATATCCTGTTCTTTCATGCCCGGTCAATAAAATAACCAAGTGGCAAGCCAATGAGTACTTTGAATGTACCGCAAACAACCCAAGGGTGATAACAGAATAATTATGCAAGGCACTACTGCTAATTTGGCATTTTTGCGGAAAGCTAGTTTTTCTCATGCAAGTATGATCAACATTTATCAAGGATATGAATGCGTCTGCAACAAGTATTAGGAGGTTACATACATCAACATCGAGAGAGAGTTATGAACAACTCATGCTCCAGCTCATCGTGACTTGCTCACGAATCACGTCAAAAGATTTACCAAACCGTGTTGTTTGTCAGAAACATATGGACGTAGTCTAAGAAGCACCACCCAACTGTCCTTGACCGTGGACACGGCTATTCGAATAGTTTTACTCTCTGCAGAGGTTGCACACTTTACCCACAAGATCCGGGGAACTTCCGTGTCATCCACGACCCGCGATACCTCAAGTACCCGGGGTAAGCACCCAATCACTATCTTTCCCTAGACGACACTAACATGGAGTCCACTCGATTGGCAGTAACCCCCGTGCCCAACATTTCACATCTTAAAATCGTGGAGCCTCGCTCCCATTTCATCACATACCATAAGCACGGGTACCAGCGGTGTGTCCGGTGCCTGTGAAAACAGTCATGGCCGCCCTACAGCACGACCCGTCCGAGAGAGAGCACCAACTCTCCCCCGTCACTAGTAATGCGGGCTCCAAGCTTGTATCGGCCTAGGTAATCAATAATGCCCTTTCCCATATAAGGGTAGAGTGGTTGCGCATGTAAGGTTGGGACAGTCGACAAATCTTAAATCTAATCCGTCTCTGTAAACAACACTTTTATCAAGCCTCGGTACACTACTTCTCCACCAAGTAGTGACCTAGTTCATCATCTTCTCCCAGGGGCATCAGTGGCACCCTCTGGGGCTGCTTGCAAGTATGTCAAATCACACTTGTTTCCTTCCATGCATAACCCTGACCCACTTTGCATAGCAACTACTTTAGCATCCTATCTACTCCCACCGGCATAACCCTCATAAGAAGGTAGGGTCATGCACAATGCAAGTATCAATGAGGAAGTAACAGAGGCAACCATCCAACGTGGTTTACCATCTCATCATGATTCCGATGCAACAACAATAAGTGATATATGACATGCATAAAAAGGCTTTCATGGACATGGTCAAAGGGCTACTTGCCTGGTTCATCTGAGTCTTGAAATCTTCTGGTCCTTCTCCATGTACTCCGTCTACTTCGCCAACTAACGTCGGAAACAATCACAATAAGCAACACAACAAGGCAGGAAATATAAGTGCTCCAAAAATATTAATTTGACTTTTCTAGGACATCTCTGGTTATATGAAAAATAACGAGTGGTTTCATTGGAATTGGATCGGTGGATATCTCGAACATTTCAATATGATGGAATCAAGGGTTTATGGATTTGAAAGAAGTGTACAGAAACATGTTTTTGAAAAATGAGCAAAGGTACCCATTTAACAAACCATGATTTTAGAAGCATCTAGGAGTTGGTTTCTTTGGATTTGGAGTTCAAATGAATATTCTATGGATTTGCAAAGTTGACAAATATGAAGAAATGGCTCATTATTTTGTGGGGTACAGAAAGTATTAATAAAAATGTTCATAAACTAAGTTATGACCTTAGAAGCATCTAGGAATTTGAATCATGGCATTTGGATCAAGTTTGAGAGCTCTGTGATTTTCTAAAGTTCATCACAGGAATAGGAGAAATAGGATTTGATAAATATTTGTGAAGAAAAGGTCTCTGGAAAAATGTGCATGTTGCACTAACAGGTAGATCATGATTTATAGAGTCACTAGAAATTTGAATCATCAAATTTGGAGTCCATTTGAATTGTTTATGGATTTTTAGAAATTTACAAAAAAAGAAAAAGGAAAGGGAAAGGGTTTTACCCTTATCCGGCGCACTGGGCGCAGTTTAGCAGTGGGCCGGCCCAGTGGCTCGGCTGGACGGGCAGAGGAGGCGACGTCGGAGGCGGGTTCACGGAGTACGCCAACGCGCGAGGAGAACGGATCTGGCCGAAGCCGTCTCCACTTAAACGGGCGGGGCCCAGCCGCTGGGTCGCTGACGCGCGGGCCCCAGCGCTCAGGCCGTCGCCTTCAACCTCCCGCGCGGCCTGACGGAAGACAGAGGAGGCGGGGCCGAGCGGTGTCGGCGCTCTCCTCGGCGGCACCGACCACCACCGTGGGCGCCCGGCACACCGGCATGCTCGGGGAGTGTGGCGCATCCTCGAGGTACTCCACAGTGAGGCGGTCTGAGGTGGCGCCCATCGTCCATGGCGGAGGAGGCCGACGGCGAGATTCAGCATGGCGAGGCAGACGCGGGAGGAGGCTGGAGCTTGGGGTGAGTCGAGGTGGTGATGATAGGGGCTGGAGTGGCTAGGTGGGAGAGAGAGTGGTGGCGCCGGATTTGAGCAGCGGCGGCTGGCTCGGCTCCGGCCTAGGAGGGGGATGGAGAGTGCGAGGAGGGGAGTGGGTTGGTCTAGGGGGATCACGGGAGGTAGAGAGGGCCAAAGGAGTAGAGAGGAGGCTCAGGGGTGGCCTTAAATAGAAGGGGGCGAGGTGCACCGTGGCTCGTGCGCCGATGAGCTCCTAGCCGTTGCCGGAGGCCACGGGGGCGCGCGTGGGCGTGTCTGGGGTGTTCGTGGGGTTGGTCTAGGGCGAGAGGAGAGGAGAGAGGGAGCAGGGGAGGGCCAGAGCACCGCTCGTGTGAGCTTAGTCATTGGAGCCCTCGGGCGGGCGGCGCGCGTGCGAAAGGAGGCAGCAGGAGGGAGAAGGATGAGGGGGCTAGGGGCGTGGCGTGTTGCGGACGTCGAGGCACCTCGACTGGCGTGAGGGGGAGGCTCGAGGTGGTCGGGGGACGCGGCGTCAACGGTCGGGAGCACGCTGACGTGCTCCAGAGCGCGCAAATGGCGGCACCAGCGGCTTTTCTCGCGTCCTCACGCGCCCACTTGTGTCTCAGTGGTTGCGGGGGTAAACAATGTGGATATGGCATTGGATGCCTGTGGGATCCACTGGAGTGAGGAGGGAGGTTGAGAGAGTGAGATTTGGTGCTGTCCAGAGAGGGGAAAAGAGCTTTTCACCCCCATAATCATGGCTCCTCGGGCAGGGAAAGATGCAGGGGTTAGAGGAGGACCAGATGATGTTGTGGGAGAAAGCTTAGCTCATGGAGATTAGTGGAAATGGCCAAAACATGCATTTTAAATTTCTGCCAGAAGGTGTTTGATGGTGGTTTGGGCAAGAAGATGAACTCCGCTTGTCATGAGGCTTGACAGGGTCAAATTGCACATGTAATTAGGGCCTTCCTCCCATTTTGAGCTCATTTGGGCAAAGTTGCCAATGCAACTTTTGTATACCCTAGAAATTAGCAGAAATGGACTTGTGCAGATTTAGCTGAGCAAATCACTTCTCCTTGATGCACCACTTTGTGTAGTGTCATCATTTTAGGTTCTGAACATGACCACAAAAGTTGAGATCAAAAGGAGAAAGTTGCCAATGTAAAGTTGTTCAAATCTGGTTCTGGACAGGAAGGGTTTTGGGGCTCTTTGATCAAGTTAACTTGTTCTCCAACTTGTGCCATTTGGTCTAGATGAATTATTAGACCACTTGAGCATGTTCACCAGGTTTGAGAACATTTGGACATGTTTGGCAATGTAAAGTTCCTCAAACTTCAAAATGGACAGAAATGGTTTTGAGGGGATTTCATGGGGTTATACATTCTCCATGACATGATACTTGTCCAGATCATCAAACATGTCATATATGACATGCTAGAATTTTCTTGGAATTTTTGGAGAATATTTACTTTGTAAATATTTCAAAAGCTTGAAATATCCAGAAAGGGTTTTTGAGGGATTTGACCAATATTTTGAACATTACCATATTTTGAAACTCATATATATGGTCTATATATGTCCACTGAGTTTCTCTAAATTTTCACAAATATTTTTAATGCATAAAAATAATTTTAACCTATTAAACACCATTTCTGGCCTTAAGCAAAAGCTTTTAAATAAAATAGTAAAATAACTTTTAAAATTATATTTTTATGGTTTCTGGGTATCCTATATCTAATAGGAGTCAAATATATTTTTTGAAATATTTTTATTGCCCTTAATTAAGTACTTGCAGTGGAAACCTCAATTCAGGGGCTTTTGAAAAACTAAAATTTTGAAAATACTATTTGGCCAAATTATTTTTGTAAGAAATTATTTTTATATCCTATACACATGGCATGATCATTGGGCAGAAGTTTTGGATCAAGGAGAAGGAGTATAAGAGTTGGAGGATTTATTTGATTTTTAGAGCACTAGCAAACAGTAGACAAAAATCAAATCAAGCAAAGACCAAAACACACAAAAAGTTTTTACCAAACCACAATTTATCATGATTTATCATCTTAAGTGTTGTGGCATGAAAATCAGGGTGTGACACGAAGACGAAGATCAGGTGTAGGAGAGTAGAGGATCTGAAACTTTCTCTAGGATTCTCAGGTTGTTTTGCCGTCGATAGTGACGGGCTTAGTGGAGGTATTGGCCTCTTTTGGTCAAGTGATGTCAATGTTACTTTGCTGAATTATAGTGCTTCCCATATCGATGTAACCGTGAGACAAGCACATAAAACTTGGTGTTTCACCGGCTTCTATGGCGAGCCACGGGTGGAAAATAGACACCACAGTTGGCGCTTCCCGCGCACTCTATTTGCTGTCCCGCATGAAGCATGGATATGCATGGGTGATTTCAACGAAATCCTTCAGGCGGACGAGCAGTTTGGGATTAATCCAAGACCGGAAGGACAAATGCGTGCATTCCGGGATGCGGTAGCTGATTGTGCTCTCCAGGATCTGGGGTGGCGCGGAGTCCCTTTTACGTGGGACAATAAACAACAAGGAGACCAAAACGTCAAGGCTAGGCTGGATCGTGCACTGGTCAACCAAAAATTTCTTGATTTGTTCAAATTTTCAGATGTCAAGCATATCAGCAGTGTTGAGTCTGATCATTGCTTCCTAGTTGCGGAGCTAAAGGCCACAATGGCTTCGGGATGGTCACGTGCTCAGCGTTCCTTTCGCTATGAAAATGTATGCCAATCTCACCCTGATTATGATGATTTGGTCAGGAGAATATGGCGGACAGGAGCTGGGCAAGCTCGACTTCAGGGGTTGATTGATGCTCTCTCGGTGGTCCAGAATGACCTGGGCACTTGGGGTCAGCGCGAGTTCGGAAACTTAGCGAAGAAAGTATGCAAACTTCAGCAGCGTCTTGATCGTCTACGAAGTGCCTCGTTGGGCCGTGGGCCAACGGAGGAAGAGAAAGCGGTGGAATCACAGTTGCGAGAAGCACTCAGGCAGGAGGAGATATGGCTTAAGCAGCGATCCCGCGTGACATGGCTTAAGGAGGGCGACCGGAATACTGGATACTTCCAGGCCCAGGCTGCTCACTGAAAGCGCATAAATAGAATTACGTCCCTGGAAAGAGCGGATGGTGAGATATGCAGCGATTCAGGGGAGGTAAAACATGAAATATTGAGCTTCTATCAGGCGGTGTACCAATCGCAAGGCTACTCTCCGATGGAAGAACTTCTAGCATGTGTGCAACCTCGTGTCTCCGAGGCCATGAATGAGTTTATTGAGAAGGATTATGTGGTTGAAGATGTCAGGAAGGCACTCTTTGATATGGCTCCGTCCAAGGCTCCGGGCGTGGACGGATTTACAGCGGGTTTCTACCAACGACACTGGGATGTGGTTGGGGAGGATGTAACCAGGGCAGTGCTGGGTTTTCTCAACGGTGGTGAGCTACCCCTCGGACTGAACGATACAGCTATCACGTTGATACCCAAAGTCCGTCACCCGCAGAAAATATCACAGTACAGGCCCATTGCGCTTTGTCCGGTGCTCTACAAGATTGCTGTCAAAGCTGTAGCAAATAGGGCCCGGACCATCCTGGATGAAGTGATTGGAGAAGAACAAAGTGCATTTGTCCCGGGTCGGTTGATCACGGATAATGTGCTTGTGGCTTATGAGACCATCCATGCTATCAAGAGGAGGAAAAGGGGCAACAATCCATGTTGCGCAATCAAGCTTGACATGCTCAAGGCATATGATAGGGTGGAGTGGCATTATCTCGAAGCGATGCTGACTAGACTGGGCTTCGGTGATCGTTTTATCAGGTTGATTATGAAATGCGTCACCTCGGTGCGGTTCACGATCAAAGTCAACGGTGAACTTCTTCTGTTTTTAACCCTTCAAGAGGGTTGCGCCAGGGATGTCCTATCTCACCATATCTCTTTCTCATATGTGCTCAAGGACTAACATCCCTTCTCAACAACTATGGTGGAGCACACATTGACAGAGGGATCAGGGTGAGTATCCATGCACCATGGGTTAATCACTTATTATTTGCTGACGACAGTCTTATTTTCATTATTGCAAAGACCCAAAGTGCAGAAAGGCTTAATGAAATTCTTCGTATATACGCTGGGTGCTCCGGCCAAGCGGTAAATAAGGAGAAGAGTTCGGTTTTCTTCAGTGCTAATGCGGGTACACCCCTCCGAGATTCTCTGAAACTTGCTCTTGGGATCTCGGTCGAAGCTTTTTCAGAGCGATATCTGGGGCTACCGACAGCAATTGGAAGAATTACAAGTGGAACGTTCATGCATATAAATGAACGTATTCGCAGCAAGGTCCGCGGATGGTCCGAGAGGAATCTGGCATGCGTCGGCCGAGAGGTACTTCTGAAATCAGTTGTTCAATCAATTCCAACTTATAGTATGAGTTGTTTTCAGTTGACAAAAAAAGTCTGCAGGAGTATTTCCTCATGCATGGCAAAGTACTGGTGGTCAAGCTCGATTGATAAACGGGCTCTTCACTAGCTATCTTGGGACAAATTGGCGTCACCAAAAATCAAAGGTGGGATGGGTTTCAAAGATCTCCCACTTTTCAATCTAGCGATGCTTGGCAAACAAGGGTGGCACCTCTTGACACATCCACAATCTCTTTGTGCTCGTGTGTTAAAGGGGAAGTACTACCCTAACACAGATTTTCTTCATGCTACTGTTCCGGCGAGGGCCTCGGCGACGTGAAAGGCCATTGTAGCGGGCAGAGAGGCCTTGAAGCAGGGACTGATCCACAGGATAGGCGACGGTACCAGCATCTCCACTTGGACCGATCCATGGATCCCCAACACTGCAACTCTGAAACCCAGTGGACGTCTAGGGTCTGCGCTATTGCCACATGTTTCAGATTGGATAGATCAGTATACAGGATTATGGAACGTTGAGCTAGTATGGCAAAATTTTCTCCATCCAGATGCAGAAGCTATCCTCAATATCCCGTTGAGTGCACATGGTGGGGAAGACAGCCTCGCTTGGGCTCTAGAAAAATCAGGCAACTACACTGTTAAATCGGCGTATCGTTCCCTCGTGACTCGAAACAAGCTTCGTGCTTATGAGGAAGGGGCGATTACAGAATCTTCATCGGCAAATAAACAGTTGCGGACTGCCTTATGGAAATTGCATGTCATGCCGAAAGTACGAGTCTTTTGGTGGAGGGTTCTTCGCGGCATCCTACCGGACTCGATGACTTTGAAGTACAGACATATAAAACCTATTGGTATATGCGGTATATGCCAGGCAATGGAGGAGAGTTTGATGCATGCATTGGTCGAATGCATACATGCAAAGCAGTTTTGGATGGCAGCCCAACAGAGGTTTGATCTTCACCTCCCGCGACTGCATCCACACACTTGGGCTCGCGACATCTTGCTGGATCCGATGTTCCCACAGGACGCAAGATGCAAGATCATCACTATTATGCATACCATTTGGTCTTTGCGTAACAGATGGACTCATGACCAGGATGGCTTCGAACCGGTCCAGGCTATCAAGTGGGTACATGAAACCCTTTCCATCCTTGACATCCCGAATGGCTGAAAGTCACAGGGAGTGCAGGGTTGGAAGCCGCCTGAGGCGGGCTGGATCACCATAAACACCAACGGCTCTGTTTTTACGGATTCCTCAACAGGAGGCGCTGGTGGAGTGGCCCGATCTCACTTAGAGTTCCTTGGAGCATGGAGCAAGCCGTTGCCAGGTGTGTCCAACCCCTTTGTTGCCGAGCTTTTAGCTCTTCGCGAAGGGGTGATCTTTGCACATCTACGAGGGTACTCACATGTGATAATGGAGGTTGATTGCATGGAGCTTCTCAACCTATGGAATTCGCGCCGCAATTCTCGATCGATTGCAGCGCCTATCTTGAATGAATTGGAGGATATTGTACCTAGTTTCTCTTCGTTTTTGGTTCGTCATATTGGCAGGGAGCAAAACTTTCCGGCTCACCTATGTGCTCAGCGTGCTTGTACGCTTGAGGGTACTGATAGCTGGATTGATCATAGCCCAGATTTCTTGATCAGTAGCCTTCGGGCTGATTGTAACTGAACCATTGTTGCTTGAATAAATCCCCCCTTTGGATGCAAAAAAAAAAAAAAAAAAAAAAAAACTACACTTGTACGCCAGGAGAGTACAAACCTAAACCGACACAGAAACCAAACTCGTAGCGATACTTTGACCCCCAATCATCGGCTGCTTTGATCACCATTAGCCTAGTCTAACATGAACTCCTACTAACCAGTTGACTCGACCACAATTAAAGGGAAGATCAGTTCCAACGCGAAACAGCCATGGATCCGGAGATACCGAGGTCTATCAGAAATTCAGGCAGAAAATAGCGTTTTAGAAGACAGACCCAAATAGCTAGGCAAGAATATGGGGAATAGGTTCCCATGATTTTCAACGCGGGCTTGATCGAGTCGGTGGGTGGCCGTGCGGCCTCGGGTATAGACCGGACCGTCGTTGCAGGACGGGCTGCGGCTGCCGCTGGCGGAGAGAGGGGAGTGGGAGTCGTCGAATTTATATGGCAGGTGCTACGTGAGCCAAGTAAATGGACCCCTTTTGACAAGTCTGGGAGGTCAAATACGTTAACTTTCGTCAATTGTCAAGGTAGTTTAAAGAACACCAGAAGTGAAAATTATATTCAGATCCGTAGACCACCTAGCGATGACTACAAATACTGGAGCGAGCTGAAGGCGTGTTGTTGTCCGCTCCTCCCTCATCGGAGCTAAGCAAACATTATTGTAGTAGACAGTCGGCAAGTCGTCGTGCTAAGACCGCATAAGACCAGTGCACTAAAACAGCAACCGCCGTCATGAAGAAAAGTCTAGATAGGAAGGATCCAACATGTAGACACATAAACGAACGAAGACGGATCCACCGAAGAAAACGCCGACCAGATCCCACGAGATCCGCCGGAGATGCACCTCCACACGCCCTCCGACGACGCTAGAAACATCGCCGGACGGGGGCTAGGCGGGGAGGACCTTATTCCATCTTCAAGAAGCCATCTCCGCCTCGTCTTTCTGAGCATGGCACAAATCTTAACAAGACTCCCAAAAAACACCTACGAACGGACCCTCCCGCCGGTAAGGGCCGAGATCCACTGTGCCTCTGTGATCCAAGGACCATATACAAGGCGGACCAGCGACGACACCGGCGAGAAGCAGGGAAACCCAAACTGAGAGGTCGTAGGAGGCCACTGCTAATACGCAAACTTTCAACATGAACTTTTATGCGAAACGCAGAACAGACGCACCTGTAAGAACACACTCACATATACTTTACCCACATGAGCATATCCGATCAACTGAGCCAGTAGTTGTTGAGATTGACGAAATCGTCATAGATGTCTCACTGTCGATGATTGTGTCGCTTACCTCTTAAATAATAAAGCCGTCAAATCCTAGAATAAATCCAGAAAGGGCCGAGCATCATGCCACCTTTCAATTGAAATGAAAAATATACTTCTTAAAACTAAAACCACTAAAATAAACGAAGCCCACGTAGTCATATCATTTTGAAAATAGGAAAATGAATATGTTCTCTTATTTTTCTTGGACCCGATAACTCTTTTTCCGTCCCAAACAACTGATATGTTCTCCTGTAAAATAATGTAGTTGTGAAAAAAATCTAGAATAAAAGGTTCCTTCTTAGAAAGTTGAGGTTGAGAACAAAATCGCATTCATAAAAGTTGTTATTGTTGTTGTTCTTGGTACTGGTGTTATTGTTGTTATTATTATTACTATTATTTTTAATCTTATTCTTACTCATCTTATTATTATTATTAAAAAAATTATAATCTTCAATGGCCATGACCACATTTTGCTACATCAGCGAGATACACTATCACTCGAAACTGATGAAACCATGAACATTTTTTTAAACTTGTGAATAATTTTTGAAATCATGATCACTTTTTCAAAATTTCGAAAAAATTCTAAACTCAAGAACATTATATACTATACGCAATATTTTTTTCAAAATTTGAACATTTTCTAAACAATTTTCGTGAATTTGTGAACATTTCAATAATGTAAAACATTTTTTGAAATTGGTGGGACAATTTTTTAATCGACAAACATTTTTTGATTTAATGAACATTTTTTATTTAACGAAATTTTTAAATGCATGATCATTTTTTCAATCAGCAAACATTTAATGAATGATTATAATATTTTGTAAGTCACAAAAGTTTTTGAATTTTTGGATATTTTTCCATTGATGAACACGTTTTGAATTGGCGAAATTTAGTTCAATGTCATTAACATTTTTTAATGCACGTACTTTTTAAAATATCGTGAGCATTTTTTGATTTCCTGAAAAAAATCAAAATTTTGAACATTTTCTGAATAAGCAAAAAAAATTACAAAATCGTGAACAATTTTTGAATCCACAAACATTTTATGATTTAATAAATATTTTCGGAACATTTTTGAATTCCTAAATTATTTAAAGTAGGGGAAAACGTAAACGGAAAAGAAAAAGCAAAAATAAAAACAAAAATTAGAGAACAGGCCGCACTGACAAGGGCCAGCCCAAACTGACGCGCTGCGTCTTCTCCCTGCACGCCTAAGTGGCGCCTTAAGCGCCACTCGGAGCAACCGGCGCCCACGCGCGCCCCCTTCATGGGCCGGCCCACTTTGGATTCCCTCCCTCGCTCCCGCTTCCTTCGCTCGCTCGCTCGGGACTCGGGAGGTCCTATATGTCGAGCGGCCAAAAAGAAGCGCATGTGTAGATCGAACTCCAGACATCCCGGAGTATTCTAGCGTGCCTAGCCAGCCGAGCTAGCATCCTACAACGGTTTTAGCGCAACGCTAGCCTAAAAGTAGACAGCGGCAAATCATTTTTTCCAAAAAAATATTTTTTTATAATATACGTTGAACAAATTTTAAAATACATTGAACTTTTTTGTAAGCAAACGTTGAACAAATTTCAAATACACAAATGAAAACATTTTGTGGTATGCGTTGAACAATTGTTTAATGTATGATGAACAATTTTTAAGTACACAATGAATATATTTTAATATACGTTGAACAATTTCATAATATACGATGAATTGTAATACATGATGAACATTTTTATAAATTCAAAGGTGAACTATTTCATAATATATGATGAACATTTTCTTAATACGACCAAACAAAAAAGAAAACCAGACTGGAAACGTGGGTGCTTTTCTTACCGTTATATTTACTATACAAAATCATAAAAGCAGAAATCTAATCACCCCAAACGGGCGCCGTTTGTAGCTGAGGGCGCCGTTTAGGAAATGCCCGTTCCCTGATTTGTTTCTTTCCGTCGCCCGCTCTGCCGTCTAGCCTGCCGCTCTATCGTAACGTTTCCTTCCGTGTATTGGTACATAGCTTGTTCGTCTGCTCGATCCCCATCTCCGGAAGTCCTGATCTCCCACACCAAGCTATGTTGCCCCCAGGCTGAGTACACCGGCAAGCTGGAGCCACACACCGTGTCTGGGCCGCCGACACGCTGCAATTCCATCCCCTCTCTACAACTCTTCATCAGTTGGTCATCGCCCCATCGGGACTACAAGTGACCCAATTCTGTCATGGTAGCGCCCTTGTCTCTCCATGATTTTTCTATTCTCAACATTTTTTATGAATTTATAGCTAGTAGAATATGGCCAACACGTGGACTATTGGCTAGGTTTTTTGAACTCCTAATTTGGGGTACATTATTCACTTAGGCGCTGTTTGGATTAGGGGTAAATTTATCCAGCCGTATTACATTTACAAGTGTATATCACCAGCCAGGTGTGATTTCCAACAGGAAATGAAAACAGCCGATTGAGGTCTGTATCTTTTACAGGTGTAAAAGTGTGGAGAAGGCCAATCCAATCAGGCCCTTAGACAAATTTTCACATCGCACATTATTCTGCATTTGTCAAAATGTAAGTAGACTAGTTATCTCAAAAAAAAAATGTAGCTACAGATATATTTTTCCTCAACATAAAATCACCATCAGCAGGATGCTCCAGGAGACATGAATTTGAAAATGCAAGACCTATTTTCAAGTAGCATTTTTACTGCTACTTTTTTACTTCTACATCGGCTTTTATTGTGTCCGCTCATCTAAGCATTTTTTATTTGGTGCAAAGTTGCTTGAAAAATTTGCGCTGTAGTAAAGTGGTGCATCAGGGTATATTTAGCTCCAGCTCCGCCCCTGGGCTGATTAGAATTGGTGGTGCATTGTCACCGGTCTGCTGCATCTGTGATTGATTGGAGGTTCGGCTCCATGAAAAGAAAGAAAGTCTCTCTGTTGGCTCGGTCCTTATTTTTTGGGTTTGCACATAAATGGCTAGGGCTTGTCAAAAACTGGTCCTGAATTGAATTCACTGTAAGACTCTGCAATTTTTTTTCTTTTGGTTATGCCATTTTGTGTTGTGACCTTGGTAAGTGTTGGCCTGAGCATTTTCTTGTTTCAATCAAGAATGATAAGCTGATGTTGCTCGAAAAACCAAGGATTCACGCACACTAGCTAGAAGGATTAATTTGTTGGTTGGTGTTTACTCTAGCTAGCTAGCAAGCTTAGCCTGTAGGTACATGGCAAGTTTGCATGGCTTTTTTATTAATTACCTGGTGCATGGAGCCTACCATCAGGATTGCATCAAATTAATTAAGCTCATTAACTGGTCATTTCTTCTTCCTCCTATTTTCCATATTATGAGGACTTACCCATGATAGCTAATGCTGGCAGCAAATTAACAGGTCATTTGGGTTGATTACTACTCCCTCTGTAAACTAATGTAAGAGGTTTTACGGCACTTTAGTGGTATTTCAGTTTGTGGTTTTTGTGCTTGTATGCGGAGTCTAAGTAGCCACTGGAACAATTTTATGACGGGAGAAACCTGGGAGTTATAATAGAGCAGCATGCCACATACTACTGGACTGGATGATTTGTAAAATTGAGCTATTTTGCTATGTCAAACTTGGTCCAGGAATCAATTGTATTGTATGCATATTGGCTAGTGATTAAGCAACTGAGCTTATTAACACTTACTCCGGGAGTATCCAAGATAACCTTTATTTCTCCGTGTCGTCTATGTGCCTTTTTTTTTGCACCACCGGGGCTCCTGGCCTTGACTCATGGTCTTCCCTCGTCTTGTGGTGTGGTTCGGTCTCCTTCCCCTGTACTCCGAGTACTGGCCTCTGTGCCATGACCATAACCATGTTGTGTGATGACCCGGCCATTTAGCTAATTATTTCTTCCTGTTTGTTCAACAAGTTTGGACATGGTTGCTCATTTATGCTTACTACTTGGTCCATGGTTTTGGGGGTTGGTCCTGCATAGGTCAAATTGATCCATTGGCTTGGTTCAATTTGTATAGAGCTCTCCATCCATGCCCAAGATAGAAAATCTTGTTAACACAGTTGGCGTCTTTTATCTACGATTATATTCTTGATGTCAATCTTTGCTTGTGTAAAACGAGACTTTCTTTTGTTGTGTATTGAGCGTTTGCTTGCTGAGCTGCAAAAGTAGTTCATTCATCGCTGATTTGACATGTGCAAGCAATGTGTACATACTACATTTAGGTTCCAGCCTAACTAGCTTTTAGTTGAAGCCATTTGGATCATGCCATCTCAATTTGCTGCATTTTGTTGTTTTTATACCAAGGTTCCTGAGAGGAAAAGGTTGTGAAGGTTCCTGTGCACTCATCACTTTACTTATGCTGCCTATGTTGTACCATGGAGCGGACTCGATTATATTTGTTATGTTATTTATGTATGATGCATTAAAAACTAACAGGGCTGGGCTGGGTCAGCTCCGTCCTGGCTTTGGTTTACTGCTTGCTTGCTTGCTTGATGCCGCTCCACTCCAGGTAGCTTCTTTCTTGTGTAATTTTCCTCGTGAGGTCCTAATTCATATCATAAGATTTGGCCCTCGTGCATGCTGCTTGTGTGGTTCCTGATGGCCAGTCATTTTTGTCTTGCGTTGTTCTTGATTTGCCTCACGATGCTTGTGTAACAATGCTCTCTTGGTTGGTATGGTTCCACGAAATTTGGAGTTGTGGTGCAACATACTTTTTGTTCATGTTCCAGATGGACAATTTTGTCTAGTATTAGCAAGTGCTGATCAAAATATTTATGTTTCGTAGGTGATGAGGCGGTTCATCTCTAAAGGGATCGAGTTGCGCACTCCAGTAACTAACGATGGATGAAATTGTTTCCGAGGTTCCTTCCAGCTCTGCCATTACCTACTTGTTTAAAAACATTGAAACTGTAGGTAGTAACTATAGTTTATCCTTCTTATTCTGAAATGGAATAATGCTTGTCCTCTTGCTGGAATATGTAGAAATTTACCTTGCCACAGTGAAATGTTAATGCCTACTTGGCATTTACACTGGCTTTATTCATTAGCGTTATGCCAAGTTATCGTCTCACTGCTCTAGCATAGTTTGTAGACACTAGCTGCTACTGTCCACAGTGAGAGTAAAAGAGGGTCAAGTGACCGAGTAGCCAAGCAAAACAGGGTCAAGTAACCGAGTGTCCTTACTTCAGGATCTCTGTATTAACTGAACTAGCAACCAAAGTTCCTTCTCTAATGATTGCTTTCTGATTAGGCTAGACTAGAAGGACAATTAGTGGGAAGGTGAGCAAATTGGCAGGTTAGCCTTTGCCTCTGTTTCCCATGGCATTGGAGTCGTTGTACTGCTTGAGATTAATTTCCTGGTAAGCCACTGTTGGCTAGCCAGGAGGGGCTAGGGTAGCATCATTTTCTTGTCTACTTGTTTAATTGGACGATCAGTTCTGCTTGCATGTTTGCACCTGTTGTACTCTCTTTGATGTTGAGGTAATCTTGCTTGTTACTGAATTTGAATGAAGTAGGGAGAGCCATGAACTGCTTATGTTCTCAGTCACTCCCTCCGTGAAGAAGAAATATAAGAGCGTCCAGATCATTAGTAGTGATATAAATGCTCTTATATTTCTTTACGGAGGGATTTTTAGCATCTTTGTCTTTGTCTTGTGTTGTAGGAGAAACCTGACTTGGTTCTTTGGATATTGTTACTGCAGGAGGGAGAGCATATCTATAGGAAAGTAAAGAAAAACCTGAAAGTCATGGTTGTTACAAGCTGAGGGACGGAACTTTGATACGCTTAAGGGCCGAGTTGGTTGTTACAAGCTGAGTTGGTTGTCAAGCTGGAGTGGCTTGCTGCCTGGCTTTACACGGTGTGATGATGAGATCTATCTGGGTTTGATTGTCAAGGAAAAGTAGGAAGGGGGGAATCCCAATTTAATTTGTCACCCCAACTAGTTTTTGCTGCAATCTTGTGCATGCATAGTAATTGTATTGGACATGACAGTTTTAGCCTTGTGATGGCCTCCTTGAATGGTATCACTCATCGAGCAGCTGCTCTCCTCTTTTGCTTGTTAGTTTGTTTCTGGGAGTTAGAATTATTGTTAACAGAGAATGAATGTTGGTACGTCTGGGTTGAACAATATTATTGTGTCTCTGCAAGATACAATCAAACTGAATGTTTCCCTTTTTGATTGATGATCTAAAGGCATTGTATTGTTGATCGCATACTTAGTTCTCATTTGCTGTCAAGTGCATTGCTATGGTCCATTGGCTTGTAAACAGTAGCAAGCATATTCTTTTGATTATTGTGAAAATAAGAGGAACGGAACTGCTTCACAGACAGAAGGCGTGGACGATATATGGACGACTAAGTCGGCTGAATTTAATTATCGTGTGTGAATTGTCCAAAATTTGTTGCCCATCAACATCAAACAAAACTTAAGCATTAGAAAGATGATAGTGAGCTAAAAACGTTTTATATTACTTTATAGAGGGAGTAATAACAAACTCTAGGACCGTCTGAGCGTTATCAATCTTGTCTATTTCTGACATACTCAAAGAAAGCAGACCGAGTTGAAACATTAATTTGCTAGAAAACAATGCTTTGTTATAATCTGATCAATTTTATTCGTGTGAGCAGTAGTTTGGTAGCTTCCAAAGAAGGGACATGTGGGGGTGGCCCTACAGTAGCAACAACGAGTGTGGTGACCATGCGTGCTTTGACTGGTCCAATGAAAAGCCCAGTCATCCACTGGTATTACAGGTCGGGAGGCGTTGGAGCCATTAAGTAGTATTGACCAAGATGAAGGGTGCCGGCAGTAGCACCAAGAGGAAGTAGGCACTTAACTCTCTTTATTGTAAATGATTGCATGTGCGCCTAGGGATGCCAATGAGCTAGCCGGGCAGGGCCTGGATTGCGCCACCTCATCGATCCGCGGCCCGGCCTTTCGTTTGACACCATGGACCAATTTGTTGGTTGGTGTTTACTCTAGCTAGCTAGCAAGCTTAGCCCGTAGGTACATTGCAAGTTTGCATGGCTTTTTTATTAATTACCTGGTGCATGGAGCCTACCATCAGGATTGCATCAAATTAATTAAGCTCATTAACTGGTCATTTCTTCTTCCTCCTGTTTTCCATATTATGAAGACTTACCCATGATAGCTAATGCTGGCAGCAAATTAACACGTCATTTGGATAGATTACTACTCCCTCTGTAAACTAATGTAAGAGGTTTTACGGCACTTTAGTGGTATTTCAGTTTGTGGTTTTTTTGCTTGTATGCGGAGTCTAAGTAGCCACGGGAACAATTTTATGACGGGAGAAACCTGGGAGTTATAATAGAGCAGCATGGCACATACTACTGGGCTGGATGATTTGTAAAATTAAGCTATTTTGCTATGTCAAACTTGGTCCAGGAATCAATTGTATTGTATGCATATTGGCTAGTGATTAAGCAACTGAGCTTATTAACACTCACTCTGGGAGTATCCAAGATAACCTTTATTTCTCCGTGTCGTCTATGTGCCTTTTTTTTGTTTTGCACCACCGGGGCTCCTGGCCTTGACTCATGGTCTTCCCTCGTCTAGTGGTGTGGTTCGGTCTCCTTCCCCTGTGCTCCGAGTACTGGCCTCTGTGCCATGACCATAACCATGTTGTGTGATGACCCAGCCATTTAGCTAATTATTTCTTCCTGTTTGTTCAACAAGTTTGGACATGGTTGCTCATTTATGCTTACTAGTTGGTCCATGGTTTTGGGGGTTGGTCCTGCGTAGGTCAAATTGATCCATTGGCTTGGTTCAATTTGTATAGAGCTCTCCATCCATGCCCAAGATAGAAAATCTTGTTAACACAGTTGGCGTCTTTTATCTACCATTATATTCTTGATGTAAATCTTTGCTTGTGTAAAACGATACTTTCTTCTGTTGTGTATTGAGCGTCTGCTTGTTGAGCTGCAAAAGTACTTCATTCATCGCTGATTTGACATGTGCAAGCAATGTGTACATACTACATTTAGGTTCCAGCCTAACTAGCTTTTAGTTGAAGCCATTTGGACCATGCCATCTCAATTTGCTGCATTTTGTTGTTTTTATACCAAGGTTCCTGAGAGGAATAGGTTGTGAAGGTTCCTGTGCACTCATCACTTTACTTATGCTGCCTACGTTGTGATAACCCGCAAGTATAGGGGATCACAACAGTTTTCGATAAGTAAGAATGTCGAACCCAACGAGGAGCTAAAGGTAAAACAAATATTCCCTCAAGTTCTATCGACCACCGATACAACTCTACGCACGCTTGACGTTCGCTTTACCTAGAACAAGTATGAAACTAGAAGTACTTTGTAGGTGTGACAGGATAAGTTTGCAAGAAAGTAAAGAATGTGTAAACATAAACTAGGGGCTGTTTAGATAAAGAAGCAATAAAGTAAATATAGCGAGTGTGGAAAAGTGGTGGTAGGAGTTATGGAATTGTCCCTAGGCAATTGACTACTTTACTAGACCGATAGCAAGTTTTATGTGGGAGAGGCCACTGCTAGCATGTCATCCCTTACTTGGAATTCTATGCACTTATGATTGGAACTATTAGCAAGCATCCGCAACTACTAACGTTCATTAAGGTAAAACCCAACCATAGCATTAAGATATATTGGTCCCCCTCCAATCCTGTATGCATCAATTTCCATGCTAGGTTGAAGCTTCTGTCACTCTAGCCCTCCAATACATAGTCCTATCAACATACAACTAACCCTATGGCGTGATCCACGCACGCGCTCATATGATGGGCACCAAAGGACAGCAACATAACCACAAGCAAATTAAATCAATCATAGCAATTCATCAACCACCAATAGGACAACGAAATCTACTCAGACATCATAGGATGGCAACACATCATTGGAAAATAATATGAAGCATAAAGCACCATGTTCAAGTAGAGGGTACAGCGGGTTGCGGGAGAGTGGACCGCTGTAGATAGAGGGGGGAACGTGATGGAGATGTTGGTGAAGATGACGGCGGTGTTGGTGAAGATCGCGGTGATGATGATGGCCCACGGCAGCGCTCCGACGCCACCGGAAGCAAGGGGGAGGGAGGCCCCCCTTCTTCTTCTTCTTCCTTGACCTCCTCCCTAGATGGGAGAGGGGTTTCCCCTCTAGTCCTTGGCTCCCATGGCTTGGGAGGGGCGAGAGCCCCTCCGAGATTGGATCTATCTCTCTGTTTCTGCGTTCTGTCCAGGCTCTGTTTCACCGTTTCGTGTATATATGGAGATCCGTAACTCCGATTGGCCTGAAACCTTCGCCCAGATCGTTTTCCAAAAATTAGCTTTCTTGCGGCCAAAGAAGGGCATCAACCGCCTTACGGGTGGCCCACGAGATAGGGGGTGTGCCCCCTGAAGGGGTGGCGTGGCCCCATCTCGTGGCCACCTCGGGCATCGTTTCTTGTTGATTCTTCCTCCCAAAAATCACAAATATTCCAAAATAATTCTCCATCCGTTTTTATCCCGTTTGGACTCCGTTTGATATTGGGTTTCTGCGAAACATAAAACATGCAACAAACAGGAACTGGCACTGGGCACTGGATCAATATGTTAGTCCTAAAAAATAGTATAAAAAGTTGCCAAAAGTATATAAAAGTTGTAGAATATTGGCATGGAACAATCAAAAATTATATATACGACGGAGACGTATCAGCATCCCCAAGCTTAATTCCTGCTCGTCCTCGAGTAGGTAAATGGTAAAAAAGATAATTTTTGATGTGGAATGCTACCTAGCATAATCTCGATCATGTATCTAATCATGGCATGAATATTAAGACACGAGTGATTCAAAGCAATAGTCTATCCTTTGACATAAAAAAATAATACTTCAAGCCTACTAATAATGCAATCATGTCTTTTCAAAATAACATGGCCAAAGAAAGTTATCCCTACAAAATCATATAGTCTGTGTTGGGGATATTACTACTGGGCCTAAACCGGCCAGGACAGGCCGGGTTAACTTCATCAGTAGTCAAGTATACTTGAAGCCCGTGAGGATATTCTATAAGGGCCCAAGGCCCAGAACCGGTTAAGGCTTGTAGCCGTGAACCGGCATTAGTATGTAACTTGTGTTGTAAGTTAGAAATACTAGAGACCGAATCGGAAACGTCTATGAGCCGGTCTCGGGACTCTGCAAACCGACGGGCGTCACCCATGTATATAAGGCGGCGACACGGCGGCGGTTGAAGGATAACAGACGACAACTCGAGACTCAGGCGAAGCTTGTTTGCTCCCTAGTCATCGAAAACCCCATAAATTCCATCACAACTAGACGTAGGCTTTTACCTTCATCGAAAGGGCCGAACTAGTATAAACTCTCTTGCGTCCTTGTGTCCGCTTTAACCCCTTCAAGCTAACCCGTAGTGATGGCTCCATGACTAAGTCCTTTCATGAGGACATCTGCCGTGACAAAACCATGACAGTTGGCGCCCACTGTGGGGCTATCGCACGATGGTTTCAAGTTCTTGGAGGGCAACTTCGAAGGACTCAAGTGTTATGCTGTGGGCCAGATGACCAAGAGTCGTCGCGGCAAGTTCTACATCGACGATTCAGGCTGGGGCCCCGAGGCCGGCTCAATTGAGTACGGGTACCGGGTCCCCTTTGGTGGCATACACGTCTTCATTGGCAAGATCGGTGAACCGGGCCCTGAGCCGGACATCCGCACCGACCTCGTCGAAATGGCTCAGCGTGCGAGATCTGCCCAGGGTAAACCGGCCATGAAGCATGCCTTCATGGGAGTCATCCACGGAGGAGAATATGATGGTGGATTGGAATCTGGTAGCGAGACCGTCGTTTATTCCGGCGACGAGTCCTCGACCGGAGAAACCGAATCATTGTATCAGCTACAAGACGGCCGGATTGGGGGCTGTTCCGATGGTGACGATATTCGGGCCCTTCGATCTGCCCAACCGGGTTGGGATATTCATGGCGGTACACGGCGGCGGTCCACACGCCGACCACAGCAGCAATGTTCTTGGTCGGCGGCGGCGGCGGGCAGGAGGCCACTGCACCCGCCGCTCTCTTATCGATCTGTTTGATCGTTGGCTGTGCTTATAGCGGAGGCTAACCCGGCGGACCAGGACGCCCACAACGCGGAAATTGCAAAGGTGAGGGAACAGATCACTCAGGCCAAGGCCGACCTGGCAGCCGAGAACAACAGGATGGCCGCAGAGCAGGCCGCTTTGGATGGGCATGCCTATAGGCTTATGCTGGACAGAACGCGTCGCATGAAGTCTTGAAAAGGAAGCATCGGTCTCGCCTGCCGGCGGTTTTCGATGCCAGAAACCTCTTTAATACCCAGGAGCAGGGACTAGTAACCCGCCGTGGCTAAACCGGCGAGGCACTGGGCAGGTGCGCCGTTCAGCCTCGCTGATGGAGCCGCCTCGACAGAATAATATCGTACCTCAGTTTGTCCAGACACCTCCGGTCATTATTCCAATCAATGGACAATCTCATAGCCGCCGCTTCACGGCTGGAGGCCATCGATTGAAGGTGATTCTCCAAGCGGTGGAGACGCGCGGGTTAAGGAACTTCTTGAACAACCTTGGTTCAGCAGAAGCATATTCATATAGCCGTGACCGAATTCATTCCACCCCCGTCCAAGCGGAGTTACAGCAGGCGGATGGATGAACCGGCCGTATCCAGTAATGCACGGAACCGTGAAGCGCCCCGTGGCCATAACCCGGCGGGTGATGCTCAGGAAGTGGTGGACCGGGCCCGAGCACGAAGGGATGCCGAGTTAGCAGCGCAACATGAGGCTCGTCAGCTTACGCCGGTTCGTCCAACCACCTCGATCGAGCCAGGAGTTACTTCTAGTTCTTTGGGAGTGCCTTGTCTTGTCCCCGCTTTACGCAATGTGCGCCTGCCCAAGGATTTCAAGGGCCCGCGCAAGGTGCCAAATTACACGGCCGATTTGTCTCCGGAAACATGGGTAGAGAGCTATGAGATGGCCATGGAGAAGCTAGACGTAGATGAAGCGGCATGTGTAAAGTATTTCACCATGATGCTTGAAGGGACAGCCCGTATTTGGTTAAAGAGCTTACGGGCCAATTCTATCAGTTCATGGGCCCAGTTGCGAGCCCGGTTTATCCAGAATTTCAAGGATACATGTAAGTAGCCCATGTCGATAGTGGACTTAGCGGCCTGTGTCCAGGAGGAAGGAGAGTCAACAACCCGCTGGGTACGCCGGGTTTCGGAAATTTTGCACTCATCAGACCATATCAACGCCGACTCCGCGGTTATAACCTTGGAAAGCAACTGCCGGTTTAAACCTCTCAAGTTGAAATTGGGACGGATGAAGCGCCATTGTAACGAGATGGGGACCCTCATGACTGCGTTAGTGAATTATGCTGATTCTGATGGTACCAAGGATCCCGAGTCTGATGATGACAAGACAGGGAAGGGAAAGAAGAACAGCAACTCCAAGGGGCAGCAACACAACATGGCAGGTCATGGTAATGGAGGCAAGCGTAAAGCGGATGGCAGCATGGACTTTGTGGCTAATACTAGCGCGCAGGACAGGGGCCAGCGACGGAAGGGTAAACCGCCAAATCGCGGTGGGGCTCCAAACCCCAACCCGGACCGCCTGACTTATCTATTAAACCAGCCCTGTCCAAAGCACGGGACGAAGGAGACGCCAGCCACCCACCTTTGGAAGGATTGCTATATTATGCAGGAGTTCAAAAATTCTAATGCTTTCCTGTATGATCACGGATCAGGTGGTGGCTCGGGATCCGGATTCCATGGGCCGGGTCACGATGGAGGAAATGCCAGTTCAGGCTTCAATGGAGATCAGGGTGGACATAACAACCAAAACAATCAGAATAGCCAGGGTGGTTACAACCAGCAGCAGTAGTCGGGCTATCAGAGCAATCCAAAGCAGTTGAATAGCGGGCAATATCATGTATTCACCACTAGCTTAGACAAGCGAGACCAGAAGCTTCACAAGCGAGCAGTGAATTCTGTTGAACCGGCTGTGCCTCGTTATTTACGCTGGTCCGAACAGCCAATCATATGGAGCAGAGAGGATCACCCTCCCGGAGTTGACAATCCGGGTCAGCTAGCGTTGGTGGTGGCACCTCAGGTGGGAGGTTATAATTTCACCAAGGTGCTCATGGATGGAGGAAGCAGCATTAATATCTTATACTATGAGACCTTCCGCCGTATGGGGCTAACAGATAAGAATCTTAAACCGTCCAATACGGTATTCCATGGTGTGGTACCTGGTAAGTCAGCATATCCCGTTGGCAAGATAGCTCTGAAGGTGGCCTTTGGAGATGATCATGATTCCAGGTCAGAAACATTGGTCTTTGAGGTGGTTAAGATCCAGAGCCCGTACCACGCTTTATTTGGGCGGCCGGCTTATGCCAAGTTTATGGCACGACCCTGTTATATTTATCTGCAGCTTAATATGCTGGGTCACAAGGGGACCATAACCGTTCATGAAAGTCGCAAGATTGCCTTGGAGTGTGAAGAAGGTGATGCAGCCTATGCAGAGTCGGTTTGTGCCACGGAAGAGTTGAAGTACTACAAGGATAATGTTGATCCGGGGGACATGACTCCGTTAAAGAAGCCAACCACAGAGCATGATCCGGCTTTAAAGTTCAAATCGGCAGCTGAGTCTAAGCTTGTTGACTTTGTACCTGGCGATTCGTCCAAGCAGTTTAGTATCAGCACCAACTTGGATCTGAAATAGGAAAGCACGCTCATCGAGTTCATCCGTGAGAACCGGGACATTTTTGCATGGAAGCCTTCTGACATGCCAGGTGTACCGAGGGAACTCGCTGAGCACACTCTTAATGTTGATCCTAAGTACAAACCGGTGAAGCAGTTTCTCCGCCGGTTCAACGAAGAGAGGCGCAAAGCTATTGGAGAGGAGGTGGCCAGCCTCTTAGCGGCTGGCTTTATTGTTGAAGTGTTCCATCCTGAATGGCTGGCTAATCCAGTGCTGGTCCTTAAGAAAAACGGCACATGGCGCATGTGTGTGGATTACACAGATCTTAACAAGTCTTGTCCAGCAGATACTTTTGCCCTCCCCGGCATCGATCAGATTATTGATGCTACGACGGGTTGTGAGCGTTTGAGTTTTCTGGATGCATATTCTGGTTATCATCAGATCAAGATGGCAGTTAAGGACTAGGAGAAGTTGACTCTGGTTGATGATTTGAAGGAAACCTTTGATAACCTACGGACATACAAGATGATGCTCAACCCGGCCAAGTGTGTTTTGGTGTACGGCGCAGCAAGTTGTTGGGTTTTACGGTGTCCAACAGGGAATTGAGGCTAATCCGAGAAGATCACGGCTATCACCTCTCGGCTAAACGAAATGTATCAATGATGTCCAGCGCTTGGCGGCGGATTGCCGCGTTGAGCCGGTTTATCAGCCGCCTCGGTGAGAAAGCGATCCCTTTGTATCAGATGCTGAAAAAAGCAGATCCCTTTGTCTGGAGTCCGGCCGCTGATAAAGCATTGGAGGACTTAAAGCGGCAGTTAGCCAATCCGCATGTTCTTGCTGCTCCGATTGACAAAGAACCATTGCTACTATATGTGGCAGCTAATGCTCATGCAGTCAGCGTAACTATTGTGGTAGAGCGCAAGGAGGCGGGCAAGGAATATCCGGTTCAGCGTCCGGTTTACTATATCAGCGAGGTGCTTATTGAGTCCAAGCAAAGATACCCGCATTGGCAGAAGCTCGTGTATGGAGTTTTCATGGCAAGCCGGAAGCTTAAGCAATACTTCCAGGGACATCCCATCACAGTGGTCAGCTCTGCTCCTTTGGGAGATATAATTCAAAACAAGGAGGCAACTGGCCGGATTGCCAAGTGGGCTATAGAGCTTGGGCCGCATGGTTTGAAATACGTGCCTCGGACGGCGATCATGTCTCAAGCACTTGTGGATTTCATCAATGATTGGACGGAACTACAAGCACCTGAAGAAAAACCGAATCACACCTATTGGACTATTCATTTTGATGGGTCCAGGCAATTGGAGGGCTCGGGGGCTGGAGTCGTATTAACTTCCCCACGAGGTGATAAGTTCTGTTACGTTCTCCGCTTAATGTTCCCTTGTACTAACAATGCAGCTGAGTATGAAGCTTTACTCCATGGTCTCCGGATGGCTAAGGAGATGAATCTCAGCGAGTCAAGTGCTTGGTGACTCGGACTGGTGGCCCAACAAGTGTCCGGTACTTGGGATTCTAAGGACCCGCTCATGGCAGCATACCGTCGTGAGGTGGATATTATTGCAGGCCACTTCAAGGGATATCAGGTGGATCACGTAGACAGACGAAAGAATGAAGCGGCGAACGCTTTAAGCCGACTGGGCTCTCAGCGTAAACCGGTCCCGCCTAATGTCTTCTTGGATGTCCTGCATAACCCGTCGGTCAAGCTCCCTGGCGAAGAGGATTTGGCTATTCCTGATCCGGTGGCTCAGTTGGTGGCGGCTCTGCATGTCATTCCGGATTGGACGGTTCCTTATCTGGCGTACATGAACCGGGGCGAGTTACCAGAGGATGAGACGCTGGCCAGACAGATAATCCGGCGATCCAAGTCCATGACTATTGTCAATGGCGAGTTGCATCATTGCTGTGTGTCAGGAGCGTTTCAACGTTGTGTATCGCCGGAGGAAGGTTGTGAGATCTTGTGCGAAATCCACGAAGGAGATTGTGGTCACCACGCCGGTTCAAAATCTCTGGTGGCTAAGGCGTTTCGTCACGGTTTCTATTGGTTGACTGATCATGCTGATGCGGAGGACCTGGTTAGGCGATGTGACGGCTGTCAGAAGTTCTCAAGACGCGCTCATGTGCCGGCTCAAGAATTGAGGATGATTCCAATCACTTGGCCGTTTGTGACTTGGGGGCTGGATATGGTTGGGCCTTTCAAACGGTCCAAGGACAAGAAGACCCACCTTTTGCTGGCGTTTGACAAATTTACAAAGTGTGTAGAAGCGGAGCCCGTCAGCAAGTGTGATGTAGCCACGCCGGTTCAATTCATTAAAAAGCTGATTTTCTGGTTTGGTTTTCCACACAGTATTATTACTGATAATGGTACCAATCTGTCTAAGGGTGCTATGAAGGAGTTCTGTGAGCGTGAGCACATCGGCTTGACATTTCATCGCTGGCTCACCCACAGTCCAATGGCCAAGCGAAAGAGCTAACCAAGAGATCTTACGAGGCATCAAACCCGGCTTATGGTTCCTTTGCAGCGGGCGCGGGTTGTTGGGTTGAGGAGTTACCATCGTATTATGGAGCATCAATACTATGCCCAACAGATCGACAGGATACACACCATTCTTCATGGTCTACGGAGCGGAGGCGGTTCTCCCCAGTGATATCCGTCATGATTCACCTCGTGTAGCAGCTTATGTTGAAGCGGACAACAAGGTAGCACGGCAAGACGCTTTGGACCTGTTGGATGAGGAGCGTGACATTGCAGCTGCCCGTTCGGCGATCTACCAGCAGGATCTTCGACGCTATCACAGTCGCCGAGTTAGAACCAGAACCTTTCAAGAAGGAGATTTGGTGCTCCGGCTCATCCAAGACCAGACTGATATGCACAAGCTATCCCCACCTTGGGAGGGACCTTTCGTGGTCAGCAAGAATCTGCACAACGGGTCGTACTATCTGATTGATATTCGAGAGCATAAAGACTCACGTACATCAGAGGAGGAGACCAACAGGCCGTGGAACATAGCTCATCTTCGGCCCTACTATACTTGAGCCATAGGCTCTACTTATGTACATATTATGACAATGTATATATTATGATCAATACAATAAACCGGAGCCTTAGCTAAAGCGGGGTCTCTGTTATTTTTACATCATGAGTGGTTACACAGAGTTTTTATCTTAAAGCGGTCTCCGGTTTACCCCTTGAGTTAGCTTTTAACAAAGCTTTATATCATGTCATTTGGGGGCTTGGTGGTGTCGAACCAATGCAACACCTTTTGATAAGCGAAAGCAACGAGATCACTTGGGGACTTGGTCACGTCTGAACCGATCCGCCTCTTGATCGGCCTAAGGTCACGAGAATCACTTGGGGGCTTTGGTGAACCAGAACCATCGCTACACCTCTTGATCGGCGTAATGCCTTTGCATCATTTGGGGACTGGCTGACATGAACCAGAGCTACGCCTATTGGGGGCTTGGTCGTGTCCGACTATGGTAATGCCACTTGATCGGCTCAAACAACCTCTTTTTGCAAAAGATTTTGTCTTTGCCTTTGCTTGAAATTTGTTCGTCTTTTTGCATATTTCTCTTGTTGTGTTCTTAAACCGACAATTATTAAACCGATTCGACTGTCAGTTGACGGGACACGGTTTGTTTTTCATCCGGAGACACTTTTGCCCGGTTTGATTTTTGATAAACATCCTATTATGGAGTAACACCTGTGTTCATCTTAACCCGGAACGGTTTACCTGGTAAACCGACCCTATATACACAGGAGCTGTTTTCTCCTTCAGCAGAGCGGGTTTTTTACAACTCCGCTTCAAGATTGGCACAGCCAACTTCATGCCCTACGATGGTATCATATATTCCCATATTTTATCATATGTTTAATCTAAAGTATTATCTTTAGTTTCATATACATGGATATGATGACCCGCCTGGTGATACAACCACAATGGCGTTTTAAGCTTTTTGCTGCAGACAACAGTTTAAGGTTGATGTTCAACAAAAACATAAATTGCAATAAATATGCACGAAGGCATATCAACACAAAGTGTGGCAACTAGTCTATTACAAGGCAACACAGTGCCCAGATAAGATAATTGTTTTTTGGCATAACATAAGGAAGCAGTAATGTAAACCGGCCTCCGGTTTATGCTTGATCACCAGCTTGGCCTGATGGTTGCGGGTCATCCTGCGCCGCTTCAACTTCTGATTCCCTATCCAGCGGCTGGAAATCAACAGTTGTCCAGTCGATTCCCATTAATGCTTGGAATACAACTTCATCATTGATCAGCAACGACGGTTCAATATCAGGAGCGTAAGTATGCTTACGAATTGGAGGTATAAGGTTTTCCACTTCAGGAATCAGACACTCGTTTATTTTCATCATCGTACTGGTCTTGATAGTGAGACAGATTTGCCTCTTCAACCAGCTGACAAGCCAAAGGGCGGACTTCCCGGTTTATAGCTCGAAGATCTTCTTCGCTGAATTCTGTCCCGTCTTCCTTCAAGCTTGGGAAGCCCTGGGCCGCTTCAACAGGATCAAAATCCGGCACCCACGCTTTGGCCCGGATTAAGGCGTTTATGGCACCGGTTCTAGCAGCAGATTTCTTTAATTCTTCAAACCGGGCAGGAAGCGTTGACAACCTTTTAAGGGTGTCCTGGATCAAGGTCGGTGCCGGGTTGTTATGAGAAGCGGTGCTGATGATCCGCTGCGCGCCAGTATAGAGTTGCTCTATCAATGTATAAGAGGCTTTCAATTTCTTCCGCACATCTGATCCCAAGTGGCCAATACGTGTCCCTATATCATTCAAAGGGTTCATAAACTGGCAATTACATGAGAAGGCCTCACTACGTCAGAAATCAAAAAGACTTACCAAACACAGCGGCGGTCATGGCATGCACTTGCCGCTTTACACTGGTCAGTTCGTCAACCACCGGTTTGAGTGCAGCCTCAGCATTCTCTGCCCGTTGAGTTAAAGTGGCCTTTTCAGTGGCCCAATCCGCCCGCTCCTTGTTGAAGCCCTCCTTAAGCTTTTCCATGACGCTTAAAGCACTGGTTAATTCATTCTTTGCTTTGGAGGTTTCAGCTTGCTGGGATTTCAGGTTTTCTTGGAGATCAGCGATTTGGTTTTCTTTCTTGCTCAGATCAGCCTACATACAGATAATCATTGGATAAAGATTAAGGAGCAAAGTTGAAGTACCAACCCCATAACAAGTTATGTCCTTAGTACTTGGGGGCTAATGCATATTTGCTTTTCATCCTACAAATTCAATATAAAGTCCCAAGCTCAATACAAGTATTCAGTTGGCACTTGGGGGCTAATGCCCAATTGCTTTGTCCTTGAGGGATACTGGATTTCTTGTGGTATAAAAGTCCCGGTTTAACTACATTAAGTTGAACCGGCCCTTGGGGGCTACTTTCCCAAAAGTACATCTTTGCTCAGGATTATAGTGGGAAGTCCCGGTTTAAGTTCACATCTTAAAACCGTCACTTGAGGGCTATTAGAGTTCACAGATTGAAATATACAAGAAGAAAGTCATATGGAGTTTACCTCATATTTGTCCTTCATCATATTTACCAGACCGGCTTCATAATCGCGGCTGGTATATAACCGATTCAGATAACCGGAATGAAGATCTTGGGGATTCAAAGCGGCATAAGTTGCTAAATCGGCATTCCACTTGCCTTTACCAAATGCAGTAAATTCATCCTTTGCAGTGTGCTTGGACAAGGCGACAGGATTACCTAGCTCGGAATGGCCAAAGCCAGTAATAACAACATCGTCATCCTTAGCTTCGCCGGTTCGCACTGGGGTCGCCGGTTTATTCGTATGCATTGGTGGACTCGCTGTCTTGTCAGTTTGAGCAGGACTCGTGGGTTGATTTGAAGGGCTGGTGGCATCAACATGTGCCTCTTCAACAGTAACATCATGATCTTGCAATGGTGGGTCGGTCAGCATATTGTCCTGGATGTGTTCCTCGGGATTTGGTATTTGGATCGGTTCAGGAGCATCGTCCTCTGCCGCTTTGTCCAGGCGAGCTTTCTTGCTTGGCTAGGCTTGGCCCTGAAAGGAAAAAGATGGATCAGTCCAATGAACATTGAAAGTGGTATATCAAACAGCATTATCAGGAATATGGATCACCCAAGCACTGTCTTGAGTGGTGGGAGTTGGGTGCCTGTCGACTCACCAGAGGAAGAATGAGAAGTCACCTGATAATCGAAGTCAGATGGATTAAGAGGTTGACGAATGCAACCCGCTTTAGGATAAGCATTGACGAAAAGTTAGAGACCTCTGAACGGCGTTTCCGAACAGGACTGTTCGGTAAACCGATGGAGGTAACTACCTGGCCGCTGTGCCGCGTTGCGCGACGAGCTTCATGCTATTGTGTCTTCATAAGAAAGTTTCGGTCCAAATAAGCAAGAGGATGAGAAAATTTAACTTTTTGGTTTGCCCGACGGATTTTTACTGAAGGTAAAGGGTTTGAATCGGAAAAAAGAGCGATTACCTCTACAACATCAGCATGAGTGACTTCAGCATCATCCTGGCAATAATCATTATCAATAAGGCGTGTGAAAAATAAACCAAGTGAGTCAAGTTCTACCTCAAGATCCGTATTACCCACATCATTGTCAGCTGGTGGATCGGAGGAGGCAGTGGTTTTCTTTCTATTAGCTGGTTTCTTCACAACTCTGGTCTTGGGCCGGGTTATTTTCTTCGGTTTCTCTTGTGGAGTTTTCCTGCTCCAAAATGGATCATCACCCTGTTTGAAAGATGTTAATATCAACAAAGAGTACTTAAACATAGTCAGATTTTATAAAGGCATAAGATATGAGTCTTACGGCTGGCGGTTTGTTAATGGCAGAAAAGGGAGCCAGGCCGGTTTGGGCGCAAGCAGCTTCCGGTTCGTTTAACATCCTCTTAACAGCCTCAGTAACTTCATCGTCTGTCAGCTGGATCTCAATATGCCGTAGAGGGTCTTTCACATCTTCTGTGTATTTGCACATCAAACCGGAGCGCAGGCTTAAGGGCAGTATACTCCAAGATATCCAGCAGCGAGCAAGATCAACTCCTGTCAACCCGTTGGCCATGAAGGCCCGGAGCTGGATAGTTGAGGGGCATATTTGCTTCTTCCCTAGCAGTCAATCTGTGAGGGAGGGGATGTGTGTTGCTTAGCCGCACTGGACGGTAACCCGGTAAAGGATTTTCTCCATCAGGAGAGGTATTTTTGCAGTAAAACCATGTTGAATTCCACTCTTTGGGATGGCTGTGCAGTTTGGCGTGAGGGTAAGTGACCTCTTTCTGCTTTTGAATTGCCACACCACCCAACTCGGTGTTGGGACCGTCAGAAATTCAGTGCGGCGGTTTAGATGGAAGCAATCTCTGAACAATTCAACTGTGGGCTCCTCTTGAAAGAACACCTCACGAGCACTTGAAAGTGACAGATATTGGTTGAGTTGGGGCCAATATCTTGTGGGCCTTGATTGGAAGTTGGCCAAGACATCTGATAAAACATTGAACAGGCGGACTGAAGCCCGGGCTAAATGGTCAGCAAAAACAACAACCTCTCCATCCTTGGGTTCTGGAGGACTCTCCGGGCCAGGGACCCTCCAGTGAATGACGTCTTTTTTGCCTAAAGCGCCGGTGTGGACTAAGTTATCCAGTTGAGTTTCAGTCACTCGAGAAGGGGCCCAATTACACTCGTACACTTGCTTGGCCATGATGCAGTCTGCAAAGCAATAATACCGGTTCAAGAATATGTTGGAAGGCTATATATTGATACATTCATTGTTAAACCGGAAGAAGTTGCTTATAAACCGGAGTTTTGCAAGGTGGCAATACATAACTAGGAAACCCTGGCGGTTCAACAAGGGGACTAATGGTATATGCCGAGTTGTCAATTTTTCTACAAAGTTAAACCGCCTGGTCTGAAACATTGAAGAGTCAAGAGTGGATGTGCGAAAACAAGTTTCACAAAAGTATTTCACAGTTTTGGATCTGGAGCATGTTCAGAAAAGAAGTAAATATTCAAGGTACAAAACGGAGCGGTACTAAGTCAATGAGCAAGGATGTAAATAAGATTTATGACCTTGAGATGCATAAGGGAAAGCGGAGGCTAAAAGCTACCATTACACAAAACAGAGATTCAGGAGTTCTTTTGACAACCATTATATGAACGAAGAACAAAAGATGAACACTGAAAAACCTAGAAACCCTAGAATAGATCTGGGGCGGAAAGAGCAGAAGATTTACCGGAGCTGAGGAAGAAGCGGAAGGTCGCGGCCATGCTCTGCTGCGTTCAGGGTGATGCAGCGGCCAAGGTTGGTGCAGAAGTTGACGGCGGCGGCGGAGCTCCGAAGCTGGGCGGCGTGAGGAAGACGAAACAGAGGGGCACGAAGGGGAAAAAAGAAATGACCCTTCGGTCTTATTTATAAAGCAAGGGACGTGTGTCAGGCGCGAGAATCAAGGAGCCGCGAGTTTGGAAACGGAGTTGTCGCCTCGATTGTCGCAGGTCTATTAAACAAAAGAGGTATGGTGGATAGTTTTTATGACAGGTGACGTCACGCCGGTTTACGATGACCAGAGAAGATGACATCATGGCGGTTCACCCAATTACACAAAGTTGCTGAAGACGATGTTTTTGCTGAGGATTGACATGAACCTGTTCAAATCAATCTGGGGCCTAATGTTGGGGATATTACTACTGGGCGTAAACCGGCCAGGACAGGCCGGGTTAACTTCATCAGTAGTCAAGTATACTTGAAGCCCGTGAGGATATTCTATAAGGGCCCAAGGCCCAGAACCGGTTAAGGCTTGTAGCCGTGAACCGGCATTAGTATGTAACTTGTGTTGTAAGTTAGAAATACTAGAGACCGAACCGGACACGTCTATGAGCCGGTCTCGAGACTCTGCAAACCAACGGGCGTCACCCATGTATATAAGGGGGCGACCAGGCGGCGGTTCAAGGATAACAAATGACAACTCGAGACTCAGGCGAAGCTTGTTTGCTCCCTAGTCATCAAAACCCCCATCAATTCCATCACAACTAGACGTAGGCTTTTACCTTCATCGAAGGGGCCGAACTAGTATAAACTCTCTTGCGTCCTTGTGTCCGCTTTAACCCCTTCAAGCTAACCCGTAGCGATGGCTTCACGACTAAGTCCTTTCATGAGGACATCTGCCGTGACAAAACCACGACAGTCTAGCTATGCTCCATCTTCACCACACAAAATATTCACATCATGCACAACCCCGATGACAAGCCAAGCAATTGTTTCATACTTTTGATGTTCTCAAACCTTTTCAACTTTCACGCAATACATGAGCGTGAGCCATGGACATAGCACTATAGGTGGAATAGAACATGATGATGGGGGTTATGTGGAGAAGACAAAAAGAGAAGGTCCCACATCGACTAGGCGTATCAACGGGCTATGGAGATGCCCATCAATAGATATCAATGTGAGTGAGTAGGGATTGCCATGCAACGGATGCACTAGAGCTATAAGTGTATGAAAGCTCAAACTGAAAACTAAGTGGGTGTGCATCCAACTGTTGGAGATATGCCCTAGAGGCAATCATGTATGATGATATTTCCTATGTGTTTATGAATAAAGATAGTCCTTGGACATTATCAATGATGTGTATCAGCAAGTACGTGACTTGTTTGTGGGACTATGCATTGTATGATGACTGTCCTAAAAGGTCCCTAGTCGAAAGGGCTGTGTGGACGCAAGAGCCGACTAGACTAGCATATGACACGGTCGATGGCTCGGTCTCACTAGCCATGGAGCATTGGATGCTAACGGATAATATGGACTTGGAAAGGTCTGGTCGGATTCGACATAGTCGGATCCGAGTCGAGATAAGGTCTGAGTTGGATAGACCCAACTATGAGGCGCAGCGATATGTCATCTGTGAGTCTCTAGTACAACATCGTTCTATGTCCTAAGACCTGAGCCGACGCATGTACTACGGATGGTGACAGACTTGCTTTGGGCCGACCAAACGCTACTCCGTGGATGGGTAGTTACAAAGGTAGGTTTGGGTTTGTCCAGTCCCATGCTGCGAGACATGGTCGAGCAAGATGGGATTGCCCCTCCGATCGGAGAGATATACTCTGGGCCCTCGTGTGATCGACCAGAACAGCATGGCCATGCGACAAGGATTATGAGATAATCCGGATTGTGGTCGATATCCTTTGGAGCGCGAAAGAGGTCGGGCTAGCACAAGGATGACAGTCTCGCCTTGAGCCCGACAACATATATCGTGCGGCAAAGGAAGCGAAGTGTGACACATTATGCAGGTTCGCCTAACCAGCTTCATCGTCGCTTGGTGGTCGCACGCCTTGCTAGAGGCCGCTACCAACCGTACAGGTCGGAGGTGATCGAGCTGTGACCAAGCCGACATGAACCTAAGGGGTCCAGCGCTGAAGGGAAGGAACCTATGAGGTCAGTTCAGTAGGACTTTGGTCGGATGTGATCCGAAGCTGGACTAGGAACGTGACCGAATAGACTTTGGGCTTTAGGGTCCGTGGCGAGGCCCAAGTGTTGAGCCATGACGGACGCCTATATAAAGTGGAGGTGCGGCACACTCAGGCAGTTGATCGCTTGGCGTACGGCTAGGGTTTGCATGTGTTGCGAATAGCTACCTCCACTCGCCGCCGATCTGTGTGATCGGACCTAGCAGTCCGCGCGACGACGTTCCTCCCGCACGCGGATACCGTTAGAGGCGGCGCACTTGCGCCGCCCGCGAACTTCGTGACGTGGGATCGGACGACCGGCCGCTCGAGGAAGATCGAGCGAGGAGGAGGCGATCCACGCGACGCGCTGCCCCAACTCTTCTTCCGCTGCGGCTGCGCGTCTAGTGGTAACGAATCGTGATCCATCTCCCGTAGCATGTTCCTGGATGTTCTGCGCGTAGGAATTTTTAATTTGCAGTCGACGCACCCTACCGTAGAACACAACAGTGGTATCAGAGCCTCTGTTATAGGATTTGGATTCAGATCGTATGCACATTAGATATGCGGAGGCGGCAGATAAGATCTGTTGTCGTTGGTAAGATCGGCTGTGTGCACGGTTGATGAGATCAACTGCACACGGGGATCGATGTGGCTATGTTTTCTGTAAATCGGGATCGATGAGGTTGTGACACGATCTACCCCTACCGGTCGGTTATCCGCCATCGGGGTTAACAGTGAAACGTAAATCCGAATCGGATTCGCGATGATCGATAAGATCGTTCAGATCAGAGAATTCGGCGTGATCGGAGTTCAGATGTGATCGGGACCGCCGTGTACGTAGCGCCGTGTATTTCGTACCCGACACACAAACCGGTAGAATGCGATTCTATGCATAACTTTGTTTTGCAGGTTTGATGTGAATAGTATGGCTCATGTGTATGTGATGCATGTGTGTAATTTATACGTGGCCTGCGTGTCATGTTTGTCAGCCGGCAGGAGCCAAAGTGCTGTCATTATATTGTATAACGACCTGCGTGTCGACTTGTGACTCTATGTAAAATTCATTACTAGTTGTAGTAGTTGGATAATAGAGATCAGGTTGGCGGCTTGGCGTCCGGCGTGACAAACAAGATGGAGTTAAGTAGATGGTCATCGAGTCGGAGCCGACCTAGAAGAACGTCCATGAAGGAGCCATACTATTTCACAATATGTGTTATATTTGTGATTGTTATGCTTCTTTGTTTCTATGCATGTTAAAATGATAGAATGATCCTCATGAATATCAAGCTTAATTGCCATCCCGATGTTGCACCTTCGCACGTCAAATACGTCTAGTAGTGGGCTCATAAAATTGGGGTGCTGCTGGGTGTCCTTGAGCTGAAGGGTTAAATGTCGGACACGGACATACCTTTGCATCGAGTTAACTTGACAAGGCTATCAAAATGGTTTTGGGCCTTGTGGCAAAGAAGGTCAGGAGCCGGGTATGAGATACCTTCCGATCGGCAGAGTCATATAGAATGCGATTAGCAAGGAGTTGCTTACCGAATAGGTATGTTGGCTATGATGATGCTAAAGCTCACTAGTCGCATGCGCTAGTCGGATCTGAATCACCGAGAGTTCTTTGAGGATGCTGACTTGATGGGAGTATTTCTGTTTAGGCTAGAATTACTCTACATAAACACATTGCTTAGTGATTGCATATTTTCATTTGTAGATCAATGGCACCACCTGCTCAACCCAACTTTGCATTGAAATCAATTCTGGAAAAGGATAAACTGAATGGAACAAACTTTACCACCTGGTATAGAAATCTGAGAATTGTTCTCAAGCACGATAAAAAGGAACATGTTCTAGAGGATCCACTTCCAGAGGAACCTGCTGATAATGCTAGTGCCACAGCTAAAAATGCCTACCAGAAACTCGTTGATGAACCAACGGAGATCAGCTGTCTAATGCTGGCTTGTATGGAGCCCGATTTGCAACAGCATTTCAAAAATGTTGAGGCTTACGATATGATCGAGAGTCTCAAGAGCATGTTTCAGACACAGGCTAGGACCGAAAGGTTCAACATCTGGCGATCCCTGATGGATTGCAAGTTGAAGGAAGGTGATCCACTGAGCCCACATGTGATCAAGATGATCGGATATGTGCAAGCTTTGGATCGTTTGGGCTTCCGCTCTTGGATGAGCTGGCTCTTGATGCGGTTACGGGTTCTCTTCCGCCCAGCTATGGGGCGTTCATCTCGAACTATCATATGCATGGCATGGATAAGAAGCTCACTGAATTGCATGGGATGCTCAAGGTGGCGAGCAGGATATTAAGAAAGGCACGCATCAAGTGTTGATGGTGCAGAAATCGCTAAGTTCAAGAAGAGTTGGTCCAAGAAAAGGCTAAGGCAAAGGGCACGGAGCGGTAACCTCTGCCGCTGCGCCAAGACTGGACGGACTCAAAGACCGTTTGCTATCACTTTGCAAGGAGACCGGTCCTTTGGAAGAGGAACTGTAGCAAGTGGCTTGCGAGCATGGCAAGAAGGCGGAAATGCTTCTTGAGCAAAGGTACACTTGTTGCATATGTTATAGACATTTACCTTGCTGACATACCTAGTAGCTCTTGGGTATTTGATACCGGATCGGTTGTTCATATTTGCAACTCGATGCAGGGGCTAGTAAGAACTAGGCGTGTGGCACAAGGGGAGATTGACATCAAGGTCGGCAACAAAGCAAGAGTTGCTGCGTTGGAGGTCGGCACGATGCAGCTCCAGCTTCCTTCCGGATTCATTATGGAATTAAATAATTGTTATTACATTCCTGCACTTAGTCGGAACATTATTTCTGCCTCATATTTGATGAGTCGAGGTTATGAATTCAATTTAAAGGACAATGGTTGTTCGATATTTTTGAATGGTATGTTCCACGGCTATGCACCCATTGTTGATGGGTTATTTATATTGAATCTAGAACAGGAACCGGTCTATAACGTAAATGTCAAGAGGCATAAGCCTAATGAGATAAATCCGACATACTTACGGCATTGCGGCTTGGACACATTAGTGCGAAACGCATGAAGAAGCTCCATGATGATGGGCTCCTAACCCGTCCGACTTGGTCGTTCGAGACATGTGAATCATGCTTGCTCGGCAAGATGACTAAGTCTCCTTTCGCAAAGAGTTGCGAGAGGGCATCGAGCTATTGGAGCTTATACAGTGATGTGTGTGGTCCAATGAGCACAACTGCCAGAGGTGGCTATCGATGCCGTGACTTTTACCGACGACTTGAGTAGATATGGATATATCTATTTGATGAGGCACAAGTCGGAGACTTTTGAAAAATTCAAAGAGTTTCAGAACGAGGTTGAGAATCAGCTCGGCAAGACTATAAAGCTTCTGCGATCTGATCGTGGAGGTGAGTACATGAGCCAGGAGTTCGATGATCATCTGAAAAGTCGAGGTATAGTACCTCAGCTCACACCTCCGGGTACGCCACAGAGAAATGGCGTGTCAGAACAGAGGAATAGGACCTTGTTGGACATGGTCCGGTCTATGATGAGCAAATCGGATTTACCCTTGTCATTTTGGGGATACGCTCTAGAAACTGCAGCTTTCACACTTAATAGGGTACCATCAAAATCCGTAGACAAGACACCGCATGAGATGTGGACTGGGAAGAGTCCCAGTTTGTCTTTTCTAAAGATTTGGGGTTGTGAAGCATTTGTCAAGCGACTTATGTCAGACAAGCTTACACCCAAGTCGGATAAATGCATATTCGTGGGATATCCGAGGGAAACCTTGGGATATAGCTTCTACAACTGGGAAGAGAACAAAGTGTTTGTTGCTCGGAACGGGGTTTTCCTTGAGAAAGAGTTTCTCAGTCGGGAGGCCAGTGGGAGGACGGTTCGACTCGAAGAAATTCGAGGACCACTCGGGGACGGCTCGGCTAGTGATGAGATCATACCGGAGTCAGTCAGGGAACCTGTAGTGGAAGCGGCACCGGAACCACGAAGGTCGGAGAGATTGGGCAGAGTGCGTGATGTATTGTTGCTAGAAAGCGATGAGCCGGCCACGTATGCAGAAGCGATGGTGAGCCTAGATTCCGAGGCATGGCTGGAGGCCATGAGATCCGAGTTAAAGTCCATGGATGAGAATCAAGTCTTGGACTTGGTTGATCTGCCACCTGGCGTAACTGCCATTGGTTGCAAATGGGTCTTTAAGAAGAAAACCGATGTGGATGGAAATGTTCAGATCCACAAAGCTCGGCTTGTCGCTAAAGGTTATGGACAAGTTCAAGGAGTTGACTACGACGAGACTTACTCGCCGGTAGCGATGCTGAAATCGGTGAGGATCATACTAGCTATAGCTGCATATTTCGATTACGAGATATGGCAGATGGATGTCAAGACGGCTTTCCTTCACGGAAATTTAACCGAGGACGTGTATATGATACATCCCGAGGGTTTTGTCGATCCGACTAGCACTAGTAAGGTATGCAAGCTCAAGAGATCCATTTATGAGTTGAAGCAAGCATCTCGGAGTTGGAACATTCGTTTTGATGAGGTCGTCACTGGTCTCGGTTTCATCAAAAGCGAAGAGGACTCTTGTTTATACAAGAAGTTAAAGCTCGATAGTGTTTTTAATCTTGTATGTGGATGACATACTACTGATCGGAAATAATGTTTCGATGCTAAACTCGGTCAAGGAATCATTGAATGGCAAGTTTTCGATGAAGGACCTTGGTGAGGCAGTCTATATTTTAGGCATTAAGATCTATAGAGATAGATCGAGGAGGCTGCTCGGCTTAAGCCAGAGCACGTACATAGATAAAGTGTTGAAGCGGTTCAACATGAGTGAAGCGAAGAAAGGGTTCTTGCCGCTCTCACATGGTATAAGGCTAAGCGAGACTCGAGTCCGTCGACATCGATGAGCGAAGCAGGATGAGTAGGATTCCGTATGCCTCAAAGAATCGGATCCATCATGTATGCCATGATATGTACAAGGCCTGATGTTGCTTTTGCAATAAGCCTAACAAGTAAATACCAGGCCAACCGGTGAGAGTCACGGGCAGCGGTAAAGACTATTTTGAAGTACCGAAAAGTACTAAAGAGATGTTCCTAGTTTATGGAGGTGAGGAAGAGCTCGTCGTAAGGGGTTACGTCGATGCTAGTTTCCAAACCGACAGAGATGATTGTCGATCACAGTCTGGATTCGTGTACGTCCTGAACGGAGGAGCAGTGCACTGGATGAGTTCCAAGCAGGATACGGTGGCCGATTCTACCACAGAAGCCGAATACATTGCGGCTTGTGAAGCTGCAAAGGAAGGTGTTTGGATCCGGCATTTTCTAGATGATCTTGGTATTTTCCCAGCCTCGGTGAAACCGTTGGACCTTTATTGTGATAATTCTGGTGCCATCGCACAAGCCAAGGAGCCGAGGAATCACCACAAGGTCAGACACATAGACCGGAAATATCACCTGATAAGAAAGATCGTAAAGAATGGTGATGTAGAGTTATGCAAGATTCACACGGATGCAAATGTTGCAGATCCGTTGACTAAGCCGCTTCCACAACCCAAGCATGAGGGGCACGTTAGAGCTATGGGCATTCGATGTCTATTTGATTGACTCTAGTGCAAGTGGGAGACTGTTGGAGATATGCCCTAGAGGCAATCATGTATGATGATATTTCCTATGTGTTTATGAATAAAGATAGTCCTTGGACATTATCAATGATGTGTATCAGCAAGTACGTGACTTGTTTGTGGGACTATGCATTGTATGATGACTGTCCTAAAAGGTCCCTAGTCGAAAGGGCTGTGTGGACGCGCAGCCGACTAGACTAGCATATGACACGGTCGATGGCTCGGTCTCACTAGCCATGGAGCATTGGATGCTAACCGGATAATATGGACTTGGAAAGGTCTGGTCGGATTCGACATAGTCGGATCCGAGTCGAGATAAGGTCCGAGTCGGACAGACCCAACTATGAGACGCAGCGATATGTCATCTGTGAGTCTCTAGTACAACATACGTTCTATGTCCTAAGACCTGAGCTGACGCATGTACTCTGGATGGTGAAAGACTTGCTTTGGGCCGACCAAACGCTACTCCATGACTGGGTAGTTACAAAGGTAGGTTTCGGGTTTGTCCAGTCCCATGCTGCGAGACATGGTCGAGCAAGATGGGATTTGCCCTCGATCGGAGAGATATACTCTGGGCCCTCGTGTGATCGACCAGGAACAGCATGGCCATGCGACAAGGATTATGAGATAATCCGGATTGTGGTCGGTATTACTGGAATGAGAAAGAGGTCAGGCTAGCACAAGGATGACAGTCTCGCCTTGAGCCCGACAACATATATCGTGCGGCAAAGGAAGCGAAGTGTGACACGTTATGCAGGTTCGCCTAACCAGCTTCATCGCTCGCTTGGTGGTCGGCACGCCTTGCTAGAGGCCGCTACCAACCGTGCAGGTCGGAGGTGATCCGAAGCTGTGACCAAGCCGACTTGAACCTAAGGGGTCGCGCAGCAAGGGAAGGAACCACGAGGTCAGTTCGTGAGGACACCTGGTCGATGTGATCCGAACTGTACTAGGAACGTGACCTAATAGACTTTGGGCTTTAGGGTCCATGCGAGGCCCAAGTGTTGAGCCCGCGACGGATGCCTATATAAAGTGGAGGTGCGGCACACTCAGGCAGTTGATCGCTTCGGCGTTACGGCTAGGGTTTGCATGTGTTGCGAATAGCCACCTCCACTCGCCGCCGACTGTGTGATCGGACCTAGCAGTCCGCCGCACGACGTTCCTCCCGCACGCGCGGATACCGTTAGAGGCGGTGCACTTGCGCCGCTCCGGCGAACTCATACGTGGGATCGGACGACCGGCCGCTCGAGGGAGATCGAGCGAGGAGGAGCGATCCACGCAGACGCGCTGCCCCAACTCTTCTTCCGCTGCACGGCACTGCGCGTCTAGTGGTAACGAACTGTGATCCATCTCCCGTAGCATGTTCCTGGATGTTCTGCGCGTAGGAATTTTTAATTTGCAGTCGACGCACCCTACCGTAGAACACAACACCAACTTGCTTGCTCATGAAGACCTCGGGCATTTGAGGAAGCCCATCATCGGAATATACAAGCCAAGTTCTATAATGAAAATTCCCACTAGTATATGAAAGTGATAACTCAAGAGACTCTCTATATGAAGTACATGGTGCTACTTTGAAGCACAAGTGTGGTAAAAGGATAGTAACATTGCCCCTTCTCTCTTTTTCTCTCATTTTTTGTTTTCTCTTTGTTTTCTCTTTTTTTTGGGCCTTCTCTTTTTTTGGCCTTTCTCGTTTTTTGTTTTTTATGTATATTTTTTATTTTTTATTTTGTTCGTCCGGAGTCTCATCCCGACTTGTGGGGGAATCATAGGCTCCATCATCCTTTCCTCACTGGGGCAATGCTCTAATAATGATGATCATCACACTTTTATTTACTTACAACTCAATATTACAACTCGATATCTAGAACAAAGATATGACTCTATATGAATGCCTCCGGCGGTGTACCGGGATGTGCAACGATCTAGCGTAGCAATGACATCAAAAAACGGACAAGCCATGAAAACATCATGCTAGCTATCTTACGATCATGCAAAGCAATATGACAATGAATGCTCAAGTCATATATATGATGATGATGATGAAAGTTGCATGGCAATATATCTCGGAATGGCTATGGAAATGCCATGATAGGTAGGTATGGTGGCTGTTTTGAGGAAGATATAATGAGGCTTATGTGTGATAGAGCGTATCATATCACGGGGTTTGCATGCACCGGCGAAGTTTGCACCAACTCTCGAGGTGAGAAAGGGCAATGCACGATACCGAAGAGGCTAGCAATGATGGAAGGGTGAGAGTGCGTATAATCCATGGACTCAACATTAGTCATAAAGAACTCACATACTTCTTGCAAAAATCTATTAGTCATCGAAACAAAGTACTACGCGCATGCTCCTAGGGGGATAGATTGGTAGGAAAAGACCATCGCTCGTTCCCGACCGCCACCCATAAGGAAGATAATCAATAAACACCTCATGCTGCGACTTCGTTACATAACGGTTCACCATACATGCATGCTACGGGACTTGCAAACCTCAACACAAGTATTTCACAAGTTCACAATTACTCAACTAGCACGACTCTAATATCACCACTTTTATATTGCAAAACTATTGCAAAGAATCAAACATATCATATTCAGTGATCTACAAGTTTATGTAGGATTTTATGACTAACCATGTGAATGACCAATCCCTGTCATCTCTCTAAATATATATAAGTGAAGCACGAGAGTTTAATTCTTTCTACAAAAAATATGCCCATGCTCTAACAAATATAAGTGAAGCAAAAGAGCATTCTACAAATGGCGGTTGTCTAAGTGAAGAGAAACAGGCAATCCAAACTTCAAATGATATAAGTGATGCACATGAAGCATTCTATAAAGCCATACTCAAAAGATTTAAGTGAAGTGCAATGAGCATTCTATAAATCACCCAAGGAATATCTCATACCAGCATGGTGCATAAAAGAAAAGTGAAAACTAAATTCAAAAGACGCTCCAAGACTTGCACATAATGCATGAACGAAACGAATTCGAAAACATACCGATACTTGTTGAAGAAAGAGGGGATGCCTTCCGGGGCATCCCCAAGCTTAGACGCTTGAGTCTCCTTGAATATTTACTTGGGGTGCCTCAGGCATCCCCAAGCTTGAGCTCTTGCCTCTCTTCCTTTTCCTCATATCGAGACATCCTCGATTAGACACTACACCCACACAAAACTTCAATAGGAAACTCGGTAAGATCCGTTAGTATAATAAAGCAAATCACCACTCTAAGTACTGTTGCAAACCAATTCATATTTTGTTTTTGCATTGTGTCTACTGTAATATAACTTTTTCATGGCTTAATCCACTAATAATAAGTGATAGATTCATCAAAACAAGCAAACTATGCATCAAAAACAGAATCTGTCAAAAACAGAATCTGTCAAAAACAGAATCTGTCAAAAACAGAACAGTCTGTAGCAATCTGAACATTCACCATACCTCAGTTACTTTAAAACTTCTACCAAAATTAGGAAAAATAAAAAAGTTGTACAGCAAGACAGTGCAAAAAGAATCAGAACCATTTTACGTTCCAGTAAAAAATTAAAATTCGCGCACTACAGCCAAAGTTTCTGTCCTGCACCGTACAAACCAACAAGCATTGTAAACATCCTGAAGGCAAACCTTGGCACATTATTTTTATAATACAATGGAATTGTACAATGAAATAATTATTTTTGTTGAAAAGTTTCTGTAATCAAGATTCACAAAGTTGCCGTGAGCATGTACAAAGTTCACGGAGCTCTCCCACTTCAACAATCCTTGTCTTTCTCACTTTCACTTTCCTTTTTGAAAAAGTTTTGGGTTCCCCTCTTTATTTTTTTTGTTTTTAAACTATATGAAAGCACTCAACAGAAATAGATGACTCTCTAAAACTTCCGGGTTGTCTCCCTGGCAGCGCTTTCTTTAAAGCCATTAAGCTAGGCATTTAGTGCTCAAGTAATGAATCCACCCGGATCCCAAGGTATATCAAAGCCAATTTTAATTAACAACGATTTGTAATTTAGTAGCGAGCACAAAGTAACATATATCATGCAACAACGAAGTCTAACTCTCTTCCTATGCATCGTCATGTCATAGAAGAACAATTCATGCACACAAGGTAAAGGCCAATGCATAGTATAAACAGTTTCTTGCAATTCTATCATGTTGGAAACATAGAGAGGTGGAGAAATAGTTCCTCTCTCATAATAATTGCAAGTAGGAGCAACAAGCACATGCATATTATATTCATCAAAATCATCATGTGCAATGATAAAAGGCAACCCATCAATATAATCCTTACTAAGCGCAAACTTCTCCCATATAGTGTAGTCGGGAGAATTCAAAAAGATAATAGGACTATCATGCGTGGGTGCAATAGTAACAATTTCATGTTTAACATAAGGAACTATAGCAAGTTCATCTCCATAAGCATAATTCATATTGGCATCTTGTCCACAAGCATAGCAAGCATCATCAAAAAGGGATATTTCAAACAAATTCAAGGGATCATAGCAATAATCATCATAGCAATCATCCTTCGGTAAGCACGAAGGGGAATCAAATAATGTATGAGTTGGAGGGTTACTCTCATTAGAAGGTGGGCACGGGTAGCTAATCCGCTCTTCCTCCTTTTGTTCTTCGCTCTCCTCATCATCTTTTTCATCCAATGAGCTCAATGTTTCATCAATTTCTTCTTCCATAGCTTCCTGCAAAATATTAGTCTCTTCTTGGACAGTGGAGACTTTCTTCAGAAAAGCATTAATATAGTAATTGTATTCATAATTTTCATAGCAATATCTAAGTATAGCAAGATTTTTAGGCCTACAAACTGCATCATCAAAATCATCAAATGCTTTAAACATAGATTAAATCTCATAAGCACCCATAAAAGCAACAAATTCTTCTATTTGTTCCACATCATAGTAATCATATCTGCCATTAGCATAAGAAGCCAAGGTTTCATTATCATTGAATTCGCATGAAAAGGGAAGGTGTGGATGCTCCACCCTAAAGCAACAAGTATAATCATGCATCACACATAGTTGACGAGCATACCAACGCAAAATAATAAATTGATTCCATAATAGTTTCCCTTTTTGTGTCGAGCAATAATCCCTAAAGTATTCACGTTGATCCAATGTGTCTCCCATTATAAAGTTGAATGGGGCTTTCTCAGGATTATCAAAGTAGTACACAATATCTTTCGCACAACGAGAATCGAGGGTTTTAGGAGTTACCCCATCCTCATGAGTAGCAAGTACAGCTAATTTTTTGATATTTTGTGTTCCATATCCATAACTAAAGATAGAGAACAACTAAGAACAGCAAATAAAAATTACTTAGTGATAAAGCAAACAAGCACACACGAGAATATTCACCCCACGCTATGACTCCCCGGCGACGGCGCCAGAAAAAGGTCTTGATAACCCACAAGTATAGGGGATCGCAACAGTTTTCAATAAGTAAGAGTGTCAAACCCAACGAGGAACTAAAGTTAGAACAAATATTCCCTCAAGTTCTATCGACCACCGATACAACTCTACGCACGCTTGACATTCGCTTTACCTAGAACAAGTATGAAACTAGAAGTACTTTGTAGGTGTGACAGGATAAGTTTGCAAGAAAGTAAAGAACGCGTAAACATAAACTAGGGGCTGTTTAGCTAAAGAAGCAATAAAGTAAATATAGCTAGTGTGGAAAAGTGGTGGTAGGAGTTGTGGAATTGTCCCTAGGCAATTGACTACTTTACTAGACCAATAGCAAGTTTTATGTGGGAGAGGCCACTGCTAGCATGTCATCCCTGACTTGGAATTCTATGCACTTATGATTGGAACTATTAGCAAGCATCCGCAACTACTAACGTTCATTAAGGTAAAACCCAACCATAGCATTAATATATATTGGTCCCCCTCCAATCCCGTATGCATCAATTTCTATGCTAGGTTGAAGCTTCTGTCACTCTAGCCCTCCAATACATAGTCCTATCAACATACAACTAACCATATGGTGTGATCCACGCGCGCGCTCATATGATGGGCACCAAAGGACAGCAACATAACCACAAGCAAATTAAATCAATCATAGCAATTCATCAACCACCAATAGGACAACGAAAATCTACTCAGACATCATAGGATGGCAACACATCATTGGAAAATAATATGAAGCATAAAGCACCATGTTCAAGTAGAGGGTACAGCGGGTTGCGGGAGAGTGGACCGCTGTAGATAGAGGGGAGAAGGTGATGGAGATGTTGGTGAAGATGACAGCGGTGTTGGTGAAGATCGCGGTGATGATGATGGCCCCCGGCAGCGCTCGGCGCCACGGAAGCAAGGGGAGAGAGGCCCCTTCTTCTTCTTCTTCCTTGACCTCCTCCTAGATGGGAGAAGGGTTTCCCCTCTGGTCCTTGGCTCCCATGGCTTGGGAGGGCGAGAGCCCCTCGAGATTGGATCTATCTCTCTGTTTCTGCGTTCTGTCCAGACTCTGTTTCACCGTTTCGTGTATATATGCAGATCCGTAACTCCGATTGGCCTGAAACCTTCGCCCAGATCGTTTTCCAAAAATTAGCTTTCTTTCGGACAAAGAAGGGCATCAACCGCCGTACGGGTGAACCACGAGATAGGGGGGCGCGCCCCCTGGAGGGGTGGCGTGGCCCTGTCTCGTGGCCACCTCGAGCATCGTTTCGCATTGATTCTTCCTCCCAAAAATCACCAATATTCCAAAATAATTCTCCATCCGTTTTTATCCCGTTTGGACTCTGTTTGATATTGGGTTTCTGCGAAACATAAAACATGCAACAAACAGAAGGCGGCCTTTGAGCCTTTGGATCAATATGTTAGTCCCAAAAAATAGTATAAAAAGTTGCCAAAAGTATATAAAAGTTGTAGAATATTGGCATGGAACAATCAAAAATTATAGATACGACGGAGACGTATCATGTTGCATCATGGAGCGGACTCGATTATATCTGTTATGTTATTTATGTATGATGCATTAAAAACTAACAGGGCTGGGCTGGGTCAGCTCCGTCCTGGCTTTGGTTTACTGCTTGCTTGCTTGCTTGATGCCGCTCCACTCCAGGTAGCTTCTTTCTTGTGTAATTTTCCTCATGAGGTCCTAATTCATATCATAAGATTTGGCCCTCGTGCATGCTGCTTGTGTGGTTCCTGATGGCCAGACATTTTTGTCTTGTGTTGTTCTTGATTTGCCTCATGATGTTTGTGTAACAATGCTTTCTTGGTTGGTATGGTTCCACGAAATTTGGGAGTTGTGGTGCAACATACTTTTTGTTCATGCTCTAGATGGACAATTTTGTCTAGTATTAGCAAGCGCTGATTAAAATATTTATGTTTCGTAGGTGATGAGGCGGTTCATCTCTGAAGGGATCGAGTTGCGCACTCTAGTAACTAACGATGGATGAAATTGTTTCCGATGTTCCTTCCAACTCTGCCATTACCTACTTGTTTAAAAACATTGAAACTGTAGGTAGTAACTATAGTTTATCCTTCTTATTCTGAAATGGAATAATGCTTGTCCTCTTGCCGGAATATGTAGAAATTTACCTTGCCAAAGTGAAATATCAATGCCTACTTGGCATTTACACTGGCTTTATTCATTAGCATTATGCCAAGTTATCGTCTCACTGCTCTAGCATAGTTTGTAGACACTAGCTGCTACTGTCCATAGTAAGAGTAAAAGAGGGTCAAGTGACCGAGTAGCCAAGCAAAACAGGGTCAAGTAACCGAGTGCCCTTACTTCAGGATCTCTGTATTAACTGAATAGCAACCAAAGTTCCTTCTCTAATGATTGCTTTCTGATTAGGCTAGACTAGAAGGACAATTAGTGGGAAGGTGAGAAAATTGGCAGGTTACCCTAGCCTCTGTTTCCCATGGCATTGGAGTCGTTGTACTGCTTGAGATTAATTTCCTGGCTAGCCACTGTTGGCTAGCCAGGAGGGGCTAGGGTAGCATCATTTTCTCGTCTACTTGTTTAATTGGACGATCTGTTCTGCTTGCATGTTTGCACCTGTTGTATTCTCATTGATGTTGAGGTATTCTTGCTTGTTACTGAATTTGAATGAAGTAGGGAGAGCCATGAACTGCTTATGTTCTCAGTTACTCCCTCCGTAAAGAAATATAAGAGCGTCCAGATCACTAGTAGTGATATAAATGCTCTTATATTTCTTTACGGAGGGATTTTTAGCATCTTTGTCTTTGTCTTGTGTTGTAAGAGAAACCTGACTTGGTTCTTTGGATATTGTTACTGCAGGAGGGAGAGCATATCTATAGGAAAGTAAAGAAAAACCTGAAAGTCATGGTTGTTACAAGCTGAGGGACGGAACTTTGATACGCTTAAGGGCCGAGTTGGTTGTTACAAGCTGAGTTGGTTGTCAAGCTGGAGTGGTTTGCTGGCTGGCTTTACACGGTGTGATGATGAGATCTATCTGGGCTTGACTGTCAAGGAAAAGTAGGAAGGGGGAAATCCCAATTTAATTTGTCACCCCAACTAGTTTTTGCTGCAATCTTGTGCATGCATAGTAATTGTATTGGACATAACAGTTTTAGCCTTGTGATGGCCTCCTTGAATGGTATCACTCATCGAGCCGCTCTCATCTTTTGCTTGTTAGTTTGTTTCTGGGAGTTAGAATTATTGTTAACAGAGAATGAATGTATGTACGTCTAGGTTGAACAATATTATTGTGTCTCTGCAAGATGCAATCAAACCGAATGTTTCCCTTTTTGATTAATGATCTAAAGGCATTGTATTGTTGATCGCATACTTAGTTCTCATTTGCTGTCAACTGCATTGCTATGGTCCATTGGCTTGTAAACAGTAGCAAGCATATTCTTGTGATTATTGTGAAAATAAGAGGAACGGAATTGCTTCACAGACAGAAGGCGTGGACGATATATGGACGACTAAGAATCCAGCGGCTGAATTTAATTATAGTGTGTGAATTGTCCAAAATTTGTTGCCCATCAACATCAAACAGAACTTAAGCATTAGAAAGATGATAGTGAGCTAAAAATGTTTTATATTACTTTATAGAGGGGGTAATAACAAACTCTAGGACCGTTTGAGCGTTATCAATCTTGTCTATTTCTGACATACTCAAAGAAAGCAGACCGAGTTGAAACATTAATTTGCTAGAAAACAATGCTTTGTTATAATCTGATCTATTTTATTCAAGTGAGCAGTAGTTTGGTAGCTTCCAAAGAAGGGACATGTGGGGGTGGCCCTGCAGTAGCAACAACGAGTGCGGAGACCATGCGAGCTCTGACTGGTCCAATGAAAAGCCCAGTCATCCACTGCTATTACAGGTCGCGAGGCGTTGGAGCCATTAAGTAGTATTAACCAAGATGGAGGGTGCCGGCAGCAGCACCAAGAGGAAGTAGGCACTTAACTCTCTTTATGGTAAATGATTGCATGTGCGCCTAGGGATGCCAATGAGCTAGCCGGGGAGGTCCTGGATTGCGCCACCTCATCGATCCGCGGCCCGGCCTTTCGTTTGATGCCATGGACCAAGTAGCTAGTTGAACCCTTCCTCTAGAGCTTGTTCTCTCCACCATTGTCGCCATCTCTGTCTATATATATAAAAGAGATGGTCATTCATCCGCGTGCGGGATGCGCGTGGGACTTGGACTTGTGAACAAAAGTAGTTATGGTTGCTATATCGTGCTGCTGTAAAGTACTAGTCATATTCTTAAATAATGGCACACATATTTTTCGCATGATTTCTTAGTTATGCGGTTTAATTTCAACATAAACTAATGTATTCTAAATGTCCGTCATAAGCTAAATTTAAATTCAATTTTAGTCCTCTTTTCACTGGTTCAAGAAAATATATTATACATTAAACTGAAAAATATTTGATTATGCCTATATACATAGTGAGATGTTTTGGTGACTGGGCTCCATGGAGCCCTTTATTTTTTAAAAATTCAAAATACAAACTTTCTGATTAAAAGAAACTGAAAATAAATATGCAAGTATACAAGGATAAAATGTATATGTGTGTACAAATTCAGGATGAAATATCTTGAAATGCGACCTATAAAAAAACAAATTCATGGAGTTTGAGGATGAATAATATCATGGACTGAAAAGCCCAAATTTGTTTTTTTCACAGCCCTCATTTCAGTGAATTTTGTCTTAAAAATTTACACACATGTACATTATGCCTCCATGTATGTCTGTATTTGTTTGAAAAACACTTAAAAATATGAATTTTAAATTTTGCAAATGGAGGTCTCCAAAAGTAATTTTTGCTGTATACAATTCTAATTTTCAATATATTTACTTTGAGTTGGAAAACTACAATTCAATTTTTCTAAATATGACATAAATATAGTTTTTTTTGCATACGAGAAAAGACTAGGCATGAAGTTAAAGTGAATTATCACAATTTCTGATTTACTTTAATCTTGATTCAATTAAAATTTGAATTTTTAAGGGAATTAAAATTTGGATTTCAAAACAACTAATGTTACTACTGTCTCCCAGCAGTAAAATACTTGTAGGCATATTAAGTAAATAATGATATACAAAATTTGAAGTTTAGCTTCAACATAATAACAATGTATTCTACAAATCCTTTAAAATCATAATTTAAATTCAATTCTTGTACTCTCCCCACCTTTTGAAAAAAATATATTATAGGCTCTTTTCATTAATATGTTTACTTTAAGCTTTGAAAACTACAATTGACCTTTCTAGTACAATAACATAAATATAGGTTTAGAGGTTTTACCTATGAGAAATGACTAGACATGAAGTTAGAATTAATCCACTTAGAATTTATGAATTGCGTTAATCACACTTTAATTTCATAATTGTAACTAAAAAAATTTAAAAACCAAAAAGTATAGAATAACTTCCGTTATAGTTTACAATTTTTGAAAGTAACCTGGATTGGAGTTAAATTGAATGAGAACTACCATTTATGACTTTCAAAAGAATTTCTATTAATTATTTTTGAGTATCTTGAGATGTGACATGCTTGAAGAATATGACTCAATGGTCACAGTGGATCACATGTGGGACGACTTTGTTAGAATAGATGTTAAATGTTAAACGGTTAAAAAATGTATCAAAAATAAAAACCAGACATTTTTTAACTTTCACATCCCTTTTAGGGGCTTCTCATCCTCATCATATCCGGTTCAAACTTGTTGTATTAGATAATCGAGAAGTCGTCGTGCTAAAACCGCACGGGATTAGCGCATTGGAACAGGAACGGCTAAAGTTTACTTATTTGACGTTCGAGTTTTTTTGTTGTTTGAGGCAATAAGGGGTCCCATTGACTCGAACAAGCCCGCGTTGAAAATCACGGGAATCCTTTCCCCATATTTCTGCCCTAGCTATTTGGGCCCAATCCTAAAAATAAAGAAGCTATTTGGGCCTGTTCGAATTTCTGATAGACCTCGGCATCTCCGGATACGTGGCCGCTTCGTGCTGGAAATGATCTTCCCTTTCCGGCCCTTTAATCATGGTCGAGTCAACTGGTTTGTAGGACTTCATCTTAGATTAGGCTACTAATGGCGATAAAAGTCGCCGATGATTAGGGCTCAAACTATCACTACTACTACTCCCTCCATTCCTAAATATAAGTCTTTTTAGAAATTCCACCAAATGACTACATACGAAGCAAAATAAGTGAATCTATACTCTAAAGTATGTCTACATACATTTGTATGTTGTATTCCATTTGAAATGTCTAAGAAGACTTATATTTAGGAACGGAGGGAATAGTTTGGTTTCCATGTAGGCCTAGTTTGGCAACACGGTTTTTCCAAAACCATGGTAATTGAAAACCTCGGTATTCCAATGTGTGGGCAATGAATACTTTGGTTTCTAAAAACTGCAGTTTTTCTCAGTTTTAGCAAAACTATAGAGATGTTTGGCAAGTGCAGTTTTTCTTAGTTTCTTGGTTTTGACCACTCGTTGCATGGATAATCCTAGATACAGCTAGCTGAATCAAATTGAGCTATAACAAAGGAGTTATACAACGACGTGATCAGCTTGTGCTAATTAACGGCTGGTGCATGTGGCATGCCTATAGCCTTGTCATGCACGCGAACATCCTCTAGCTGCTAGGATATGTTGTTGAGTAATCTTGTATCTCTGGCCACATGGAATCGATCGGCTAGCTAACTTAGACTGCTGTGTATAACTTTGCTCAGTATCAATCGATCTACTCCAGGGTCTAAGCCTTCGCTAATTTTTTTATACGTGTACACGCACCATCCGATAGTACTGAACCTCTAGTACTATCTACTGTACAGGCTGCTTCTTGTTGCACTAGAACAATAGCCAACGATTGAAGACATCAGCGACAGAGTAGTCAAGCTTCCTAGGTGGTAATCTTAATTTTGTGGCTGCGGAAGAGATGGGTGAGGAGGACCGGAAGAAGATGGACTCGAGCAAGTGTTTCTCAGTTTACAAAAAAGAGGTTGAAACCTCTTTTTTAGATACAGCAAAAAAACCATGGTTTTAGATATACCACAGTTTGTAAAACTAAAGTATTTGTCAAAACCAAACACGTCAAAGTATTTAAAACTGGGGTTTTTTCAAAAACCATGGTATTCTTTTAAAACTCCAAAAATACTGAGTAGCCAAACGCAGCCTTAGGTTTGTATAAGGAAGGTTTGGTGGACAAGTTTAGTCTAGGCCGAGTCTCACTCTCCTGGCCAGCCGTGTATATATATATACACGTGACGCTGGTAAGTTCTATGACCGTGGAAAATCTTTTTTTTTTTAAGAAACAACGCGCACGATACGGGTCTTCAGCAACTATATAGTTCTTTTGTGTACGTGTATTCGTCTATTTTTTTTTTTTTTTTGAGGGTAGTGTATTCTTCTATTTTGATGTGATTGATCCCTGGATGAATCCCAATTGACAGGCTCCGAGTTCACTCCGATGTCCACCTCGGCGTGCTCCGACTTTCCCAATTGGGCCCTACTCTGCAAGGCGGCTCGCGTCTCGGACCACCGGAACGCGACCACTGCCGAGAGCCACACGAGCGAGGGCCAGCCGGTCGCGGTGACCATCTGGCTCGTCGACCCGCCGGGCATCTCCTACTTCTCCGTCAACTGCCCTGGCCTCAAGTACAAGTACCAAGCCTGGCTCCTATGCGCTGAGGCCGCCTTCGTCCTCTTCGCACTAACCTTAGGCTCCAGCCACTTCGTCTACACAGCCCGCGGCCCTGCAGGGAAGCAACCATCATTGTGGCTGCTCCCACAGCCCCGCCCCACGTTCTTCGCCTGGCAAAAGTTGGGCCTCCTGGCTTGCGACCATGAGTACTATACCGTGGCCTTCCTCGACCGCAACTCGACCGCCGAGGATGATGTCTGGCGGTTCGACACCCATGTCTTCTCATCCAAAACACGGGCATGGAGGACCGCGGAGGCGTCCCATGCGCACTTATCGGACTCCTAGAAGCGGCTGTGTTGCAGGCACGACTTCTCTAGGCAGATCACGGCCGAAGCAAGCTCACTGGGCTGGGTTGATATCGAGCATGGCATTCTCCTTCTCCGCAACCTGCTCGATGGGCGTCCCGTCATCGATTTAATCCCATTGCCCGTGCCAAATGTCGGTTTCCCAGGCGAGGACGATAATTATTACTGTGCCCCAGAGTATTTCTGCGACGTCGCCAGCTGCGACGACGGACTTATCAAGTTCGTCGAGATAAAACGCGACGACGAGAGTTTCCTGACCTGTGGGAAAGGCTGGAGAGCCACCGTGTGGAACATGATGCACCGTCCATGTCGACGACATCTCGATTGATCAGAGCCACTCCGCTTTGTTGTCTGAGCTGCTGGATGATGGGACACAAGAGCTGGAATTGAAGAAACTGATTTTTTATGGCCCGATTCTGAGCATGATGACCAAGGTGAATGCTGAAGATGACGATGGCTAGGCCGTCGTTATCGACATGAAATGTGCAACGGTGGAGGCACTAACCAAGTTTTCTGTCGAACGGAACCGCTTTCCCAATGCAATGTGCTGCGCATGCGTCTTCCCCAAGTACCTCAACATGGCCCAAGGCGGTTCTTCCTTCTTTCTCCCTGAGGATGACTCTCCAGGGAATCTGCGGAAGAAGAGGAAGAAGAGAAAGAGGAGTAATAGGAGGAAGAAGAAGCAGCAGCCGTGTGTCCTGGATCGCCGACAAAGATTGTTCTATTTGCTATGCTTTGTTAGCTGCATGCTTATCGTGATCATTATGACAGCGTAAATCGTTTATTGTAAATAAACAACATAACTCTTCGGAAGCTCAGATCGAGCTTCATTTTTGTATGCCAAATGGTTTTCAACGCGATGTATATACCATCCGCACCGGCACTTGTCAAACGTTTTATTCATATGCTAGATATGGTTTTGTTTTTGCATTAGTATGCAATTTCTCTCTATATTGTTCTCTTAGAGTCCAGCCCAAGGGTTGTGCTTTTTCTGCCGCGTGTCACTTGAAAGATTGAAAGCAATTTGTCCTTTACGTCCCTATACCATATGCCATCTTTGTGTGCATATTATTTTTTCAATCTTATATTTTAAGAGAATAGTCAAGAATGTCACATTTATTACAATTTTCTAGTTTGTACAAAATTATATACGCCTGTACTTTTTTCCTGAAATCTTAAAAGTGTGCACGTCCCGGATGGAGAGAACCAGCGGCCGCTTGCCACACATGCATGCGTACTTTTTTCTTGTCTTGTTGTCCGTATTAAATGTGAATCAGACTAGTCATGTAGTAAGGAAACATAGATCCACCTTTATTTAATTTGGGTTTTCTAAATTTTAAAAAGTCATATCTTTTAAACCGTGCATCGAAATTCAGATCCGTTTTCACTGTTGGATTCTTCGCGACGAGATCTTTGAAACTAGATCTCACATGAGTATGTTTCGACAAAAAAAATCGATGTCAACTTTTGTGCTATATGATGCAACTTTCGTACTGCATTGTGCAACTTTAATACTGAATGAAGCAACTTTTTTCAAAACTAATTTTTAGAGCCGCATGATCCAATTTTTTATGAGGTTGCAACCTAATAATCATGACAATATGTGCAACTAGTCTACTGCCCAGTCCAACTACCTAGTAGTCGATGTGCAACCCTCCTTCCTACAAGTGGATGTAGTTTTTCACTCTTGGCACAACCTGCCCCACCCACATACCATTGGTTTGTGCAACTTAGTCTTTTGGTCACACCAACTGCCTATTAGTCGATGTGCAAATCTCTTCCTTCCCTACTTGTTGATACGTAGTTTTAGTTGGCGGGTTCAACAGACAGAGTTGCACATAGTCTGTTAGGCAGTTGGCCGGGGCAACATACAATGTTGCACATGCTGGGATAGTTGGATGGTGAAACTCCACATTCATGAGGGTAGTGAAAAGTTGCATATAGATAGGGTGCTAAAGTTGCACATCTCACTAGTAGGGGTGGTGTGGACCGGGTGCTAATAGAGAAACTACACATCCATGAAGGATACAAGAGAAGTTGCACATCACTGCTTGACAGTTGGCCATGGCAGCATATGAAGTTGCACATCTACTGCTAGGCAGTTGGCCGAGGTAGTAAATAGTGAAAGCACATCCACGGGTAGGGGGAAAGTTGCATGTTAATTACTACACAGTTGGCCAGGACAAGGGACGAAGTTGCACATCTCACTGGAAGGGGGTAGTTTGGGGGTGGAGGTGTCATCAGTAAAAACTGCACGTCCACAGGGTAGGTGCGAAGTTGCACATCCACTGCAGTTAGTTGCACACCGCTGCTGGATAGTTGCACAAAACAGGGACTAAAATTGCACAAAAAGTATTTTATCGAAACATACCCATGCGGGATCTAGTTTCGAATAGCACGTCACAAGGATTCCAACAGTGAAAAAGGATCTTAATTCGGACCCCTGGTTTAAAAGTTATGGCTTTTCAAAATTCATAAATCATGAATTAAATAGCAGGAAGTCATCCACGCCATGCATGGAAAAAGCCACAACCGGATGCATGTGGATCATTTAATGCACGGTTGATGGATTGTTTTCGTTTAGTCAAATTAAACCATAAAAGCGTTCCCTAATTAGATGAAGGAGACAAATAATTTCCATAAAAAGACTGGCTGCTGGGAAGCGCTAGCGAGCAGACGGCTGCTACGCGTCCTACTTTTTTTTGTTTCTTATTTTCCTCATTGGTGAAAGAGACCGTCCCTTAAAACGGATACCTCGAAGTGTCAGCAGCGCTGAGACCTCTCCTTGAAGAGTTATCGGTGCTTTGATTATTTATCCTTTATATGTGCAAGCTAGCAGTGCAAATGCCAGATGCTAAACCTTTCAAATTTGATAAAATGTATGCTGCTATTCACCATACTGTTAGTATTACCTTTGATGATTACATATGGTGCCTCTTGTGTTAGGAAGCAGCTAGCGGGCACGTCCGCAGACAGAAATGTACTAATATGTTGTTGCTTTAAAATCGTGTTTCTATAATAATCACGGACACGGACGCTTCCGCCTGCATCTCTGAATTTTGTATTAAAATGTTATTCCTCCAAATTGGCATGACTTCTCCGCAACCGGCATCATCAACATTATGGGATGGTGTGCATTTTTTTAAATAGTGAGAACATGAGATCTCAGGATTCAAAATCAATCACAGTTCATATGTACTCCCTCCATTCATAAATACTAGAATGAGAGCGTGTCTTGCGTGAGGGTGCCGGTCCCAATGTTGTAGTCAAACATGTACTCTAATGATCAAGTTAGTAGGAAGCATGGTTTAGCGCACATATTCAATGGGACGACGAATTTTCAGTTTAAGGGTATCGGTCCCAACGATGTAGTCAAACATGCACTCTAATGATCAAGTTAGTAGGAAACATGGTTTAGCGCACATATTCAATGGGACGACGAATTTTCTAGTTTAAGGGAAGAAACATTCACCTGTACCAGAAGCAAGGCATCATCGAGTTCAACATGGTCATGAGATTATAAGGCCATATCAAGATTAGTGCGTTCATGAGACCATAAAAGTTTACCACTTGACATTAAGTTCAATACTAAGAGCATCAACATATATAATAAGAAATGAGAAGCCAGCTGACACACATAAGAAATGAGAACTTGAATATTTTGTTTCATAGTCATTAAATATTGTTTTGAATTAAAAAAAGGGTGAACCGTTTTTTGCAGGATCTATACAATTGATTGTTTGGTATATTATCACTACATGAGGTATAGAAGGAAGCGTTTTAGGGATGGTGAACCATCCCAGCCGTCAAAATGCAATCTCACACGGAACCAAGCCCATCAACCACGGCGCCAGCCTCCTCCTCCTGCCTGGGGTGGGCCGAGTAGTCCCTCCACTTCAACCAGGGATTGTCAGCCTTGAGCTTCTCGGCGTGGGCGTTGTACTCATCCCTGATCCTGGCCAGGAACGTCTCGGCATCTTCGTCGTCCGACACTACCGGACTCGCGGTCTATGCCTACGGCCACGGGCCGTCGGCATAGGCCCAATAGCCGTCGGCATAGATCTATGCCGACGGCTGCCGTCGGCATAACCCCGTCAGTGTAGATCACGTCAGCGTACTCCTGTCAGACCGTCGGCATAAAAATGCCGTCGGCATAGGCGGCTATGCCGACAGCTCTGGCACAGCCGTCGGCATAGATTAGCCGTCGGCGTAGTTTTCCGTCTGACGGCAACGGACGGCGCCGTCAAAACTGCTGGCGGTTCAGGGAGCGACACGTGGCGAAGATATGCCTACGGCAAAGCCGTCGGCATAGATAGAATCTATGCCGACGGCTTTGCCGTAGGCATATCTTCGCCACGTGTCGCTCCCTGGTTTCCTTCTGGCGGCAGGGCTATGCCTACGGCCAAGCCGTCGGCATAGATTTATATCTATGCCGACGGCTTTGCTGTAGGCATAGCCCTGCCACGTGTCTCCTCCTGGTGGTCCTGGGCGTATCTATGCCGACGGCTTTGCCGTAGGCATAGTTTTTTTTTTTTTTTTTTCCTGTTTTCTCTTTTCCAATTCATTTGACAACATTTCAAAACAGAATAATATGAAATATGACAGTTCATCAACATCATTTAAACATAGTCAAGATCATCACCGGCGAAAGTCCACGAACATAAGAATAGTGCAAGACATGAAACATCATAAAAGTTGAAACATGAAAGACATGCCACAATGGCCACATACACCATCGACATCAAGCACCACCGAGTCCACCTCCGCCAAAACCACCACCAAGTCCACCTCCGCCAAAACCGCCACCGCCAAGTCCTCCTCCATAAAACCGCCACCGCGACCACCATCACTCTGCCAGATCGGAGGATCGGGGTCGACGGAGCAGAGTCGAGCCACCGGTCCCCTACATGTTTGAAAGAAGTTTCGACGGTAAATATGACATGATAGTGTTGAATGAGCGAGAACTAGTTTGTCATTAGTTAGGCAAATTTACTAACCGGAGTATCACCGCCTAGTGCCGCCCATTCCTCGAGCGTGGGAAGGTGTGGGGCGTCTCCGCAGTGGTGGTGGGGGTCCAACTTGTGGTGGCTCCGTGCGGTTAGTCCAAGACGCCAAGATAGCCTGGATGTTAGTTAAACAAGTCCACTTAGAAACAAGCCGTGATCAATAAAGTCAGAAGGAATGAAAGTGCAAATTTGAGCTTGGTTTAAGAGGGCAAAACTAACCGCCATCGCTTGACGGCTGTAATCATCGTTTGCCTTCACTCGTTGCAAGTACTCCCTCACCTCAATATGCCTATGCTCGAGAAAGGCCTGATATGCCTACAAAATTGAGGTTGTTTCTAAGTGGGCAGTGATGAAAATAAACTAAGAAAGATAGAGACAAAGAAGATAAGGGGAAGTACTTACAGCACGTTGGCGGTCTAAGGGAGGCTGCGAACGCCTCGTACTCTCTAACGGGCTCGGGTTGGTAGCTCGAAGCCGTGTGTACGAGATCGACGGAGTGATCAAGCCATCGAAACACGGATACCGGCCATGGGACTTACCCTGGATGGCCACCACCGCCGTGTCGCCGATCCGAGATCGGGCGACCTCGAGGAACAGGAACATCCGGATGCAACCGATAGTTACGAGTGTAAGACTCTGTGTGTTTCTCGGTGTTGCCGTAGTATCGCTCTCGCCTCCTTGCGATCACTCCGCTCAAGGGCCAGCTTCCACGACTCCATGTCCGAGAGCGGCCTCTCGCAACTTGTCCTCCCGCAACGCCAAGCGAAGTTAGCCATACATAAGAACATGACGGTAAAGAAGAACCAAAATGCATCTTTCATATAGATATACCTTCATGGCCTTGAAGCCCCAAGTGGTTCTGTTTCCTTGGCCGTGTGTCCCATCTTTTCCACGGTTAGCCGGGCCTTGATGCTCTTGGCAACAAACTCGGATCGTCACCGACCCACCTATCCACCAAACACGCCCATCCGTCATGCCTTCCATAGCACCAACGAGGAACAACCTATGCAAATTTTGGAAGCGGGACATGTGAGCACGAAACATATAGTTGACTCCTTGAAACAATGAAAAGTCAGTAATAGTTACCATCATGAACTGCTCCCCGCTCATGGTAATTTTGTCCCTCGTGCTTGAGTTTTGGTCATCTTTTGTTGCGGTAGATGTGGTAGTCTTGTGAGACGGCAACCCAACGCACCTCAGATCGCAATCGACGAGCTTTCTTCTTTGCAGACGTAAGTAAGACCACGTCGGCTCGGCCTTGTGCTCGTCAAGAACTCTATAGAGTTGCTGCAATCATGCATAAACCAGAAGCAAACAAGGCATGAGTGCAGTGATTCAATGATAAACTATGAACGAAACTAAAGACAAGTGATTCAAAATGGAACTTACCCAAAATTTGGTGATCACGGCCTTAGCGGCCGTCCGTACTCAGCGTTAAAGAAGCCTCGTAGTGGGCCCAGCTTGTGGCCAAAACACGCAGCTGTGGGTCCTGTCGGCAGCGGGAGAATAGGCCAGCCAAAACTGCTTCAACAGACGGTGAGAAGGCCGTTCGGTTTACGGCCCTTTCCGTGAAGGATCCAGTTACTGCAAAAGAATCAAAGGGTTGCCATGTGTACAATAAAAAAATGTTGTCATGTGTTGAAAGTATGATTGAGATGCACTTACTCTGTCCCCGCAGGTTCAATGAGCCACTTTTGCGCCTCGATAGAAGGTGGTGTAGGTACTCCGGCATTACCACGCAGCCACCCCTGCGGAGCACCCGGTGGCAAGTCACCCCACAACTCGGGGTCAACCTCCTCCACCTCCACGCCTCCTCGGCCTCCTCCTCCTCGGCCTCCTCCTCCTCGGCCTCCTCCTCCTCGGCCTCCTCCTCCTCGGCCTCCTCCTCCTCGGCCTCCTCCTCCTCGGCATCAGGAATATACTCCTCCTCCTCAGACTCAGAAGCTGCATCAGCATAGGAGGGCATCGAAGAAGACCCTCCTATTTCGGACACGGCCCGGAGTTTTTTGGCACGGTTGCCTCTCCCCCCACCTGCTCGTCCTCTAGGGGCTCTCCCCCCACCCCCTCCTCCTCTAGGGTCTCCTCCCCCGACCCCTCCACCTCCCTGTGAGGTGCCATCCTCGCGTAGTCGGGAGGGAACCTTGTGGGCTCGCCCACCCGAGTAAGTCCTCCTTTGATTTTCTTGAGAAAGCTGCACCACTGGACTTGCCCATGATTAGCAAACCTGCATTGAGAAGAGAATAAACAATTAGTAAGGATATAAAAAACAAGCATACAGGAAAGACATTAATAACGGAAGAGAACATTATTAAAAGAACATACATTTTCTAGAACCCATATGAATCATCACTATTGTAATCTATTTGTCGACCGGTCTCATCATCACTATCCCGCATATCTTCTTCGCTTTTTCGACGGAGGTGGAGGCTCTTCCTCATCGTCGCCGTCGGTGTCTTCATTTAACTTTTCAAGCATAATTATGTCTCTTTGATTCACAATTGCCTCACCATCAATCCGCAGCCGCCATCGTTTGGGTCCAGTCAACATAACCCAAGTCGTCATCCTCCTTGTTTGGACCACGTCATCATGTTCCTCTTGAAAAACACTCCCTCGTATGTCATGGGGTTTATGTTGTAGTAATCATCATCGTTCGGGTCCGTAGCTTACCATGTGGCGACACCTTGAACACAACTTCCCAACCCTTTAGGTACTCTTTTCCGCATGGGTAAGGCAGATAATATACTTGTGTGGCCTGGGTAGCGGCGATAAAGAGATCAGCTCCGGCATAGACGGTTGATGGTCTAACTTCAACTAAACCAATGAAGGCGTATGTCTCGGACCCTTTTGGGGTCGAACCATCGACATTTGAACACAAGTGAGACTTAGGTGTTTACGGCCACATTTGAATGTAAGCTCAGATATTTTTCCTACCCTTCCGTAGTAATCTACATTATTATCTCCTTGGTGAAGACTCCGTATTTATGGTTTTGGGATTTTTAGCTGCCGCTCGACCATGCTTATCGACCACCTCAATATACCGAGAGGAACCGCACTTCCTCTACATGAGTTGTCATCCGCATACTCATGCCTAAACAAAAGGCAATTCTTTGGACAAACATGTATTTTCTCATAGTCCATGGAGAGCGCCTTCATGATTTTCTTCGACTGCGTACATGGTTTTCGGCAGTTCATGGCCCTCGGGCAGGCTGTTAGCCCATACTCCCGTAAATGCTTGAAGCAACCTCGGCTACAGCCGTACTCAGCCTTCATCGCCATCGATTGCGAGATGGCATCCAGCCTGAACAACTTGGCACCCTCATAGAGAGGTTTCTTTGACGAGGCCAAGATTTCCAGGAAGGCCTTTGCGGTTTCCTCCGGCTCCTCCGGTTCATTCGCTAAATGTGACGGAGGTGTCGGCTATGCAGCAAAGACATCATCTAGCATGTCTCTAACCCCATCGTCCTCATAACCAGCGACGCGTTGTCGTATCACATCCTCTCTACCACGGTCCCGCTGGGCAAAGTTTATCGGCATATTAAAGTTGGGCATAAATCCATGCGTGCGAAGGTGCTTAGTCATCTCACTCTTATCTCTGCGGATCGCCTCTCACATCTCGCACACGGGCATTCGGCACCATCCTCATTGGACTACGGAATATCTCTTTCAAAAACACATCAGTTTTCTCGACCCACTCTGTTGTTACTTGATTCCCACGGATAAACCCACTATACATCCACCGATTATCTGCCATCTCGCTTTATTGGAAGCCACACAACAAAATTAAGGATTCATTTAAATTACCAACATCAATATTTTATTTTTACAAGGTTGACGAGTAATCCACCTACATCTCTAATAGGTAAAGATGGGTCCTAATCTCACCGAGAATGTGTAGATTGAGTACGGTCCATGCTCTACCCATTCGAGACAAAATTTGGCAGCACCTCCCGCTGTTCTCCAAATACACGTCTCGGCAAAATGCCGAGAGAATGTGCATCCGGAGAACAACAGGAGGCGCCGCCGAAATCTGTCTCAGAACGGGTAGAGCATGAACAACGCATCCAATCTACACATCCTCGGCTGTCCGTGGAAAGCGCTGGACAATCCGAAAGAGCTGCGGTGATAAATATGCAATTGAATGCATATTTATCGATGCAACCCTTTCGGACGGGAGACCTAGGTTACGCGACTTGATGTGAAAATTCAATCTAGTTAAAAGGGGCTAGGAGTTGAAGGTGAATTCGTAGCTCACCCTCCGCTGTAGAGGAAGTAGTCTAGCAGCGGCAGGATCACAGACCAAACCCAGACGACGAAGGCTCCAGTGAGATGAAATACCACAAAGCCTGTAAATTTTACCGAGTCAAAAATTTGAGGGCATCACATCACATAAAGCATTGACACTTCAAACTATGAAAAAATCATATTGCTGATGACATCTAGTCAAGGTTTTAGATCATCATGATACTTCAAATCCTAATTTTCATCAAGTGTCAAATTTTGTTCTTCAATTTTTTTTAGCAAGATCATCATGATAAAATAACAACTCATCAGATACAAATTTCCTCAACATCACAAAATGAAACTATAGCTATTTGACAACATCTCAAATATACCAATTTTGTTCTTCAAAATTTTTTTAGCGCGTCTCGCATAGCTATTTGACAACATCACCAACTTGACCAAAGCTATAACTAACCAATATAAATCAATCCATCCATTCATCCATACAACATGCATCTATCACATATATAACAAGCTGTAAAAATTGCAAAAAAATGAAAAAAAAAGCTCACCGGGCGGCGGGGACGGTGAGGCAGGCGGCCGGCGGCAGGTGGCGAGCAGGGGCCTCGGTGGAGGCAGGGCCGGCCGGGACGGTGAGGCGAGGCGGCGGCGCGGCGGGCGAGCAGGGGGCCTCGGTGGAGGGCAGGCGGCCGTCAGGACGGAGCGCAGGCGACGGGCGACGGCGGCGACACGGGCGGCGGCGGCGACTCGGGCGGCGGCGGCGACTGGGCGACGGCGGGGTGTGGAGGCGGGGGGCGGGGGGTGTGGAGGCGGGGAGGCGGCGGGGGGGGGTGTGGGCGGGGTGGGTGGGGGGGGTGGAGGAAGGGGTGGGCGAGGGGCAGCAGGGGCGGCGAGGGGGCAGCATGAGGTCTGTGGCAGCAGTGGGTCTGATGGTGGCGCAGCTCGGGTGGGGAGGAGAGAATGAGTGGAGGGTGCGCCTGGTGGATAAGGCAAACTATGCCGACGGCTAAGCCGTCGGCATAGAAGTGAGGAGGCCACGTGGCACCTATGCCGACGGCTTAGCCGTAGGCATACTTTTTTATTTTCCTTTTTATTTATATAAATTTTTAAAGTTTTCGATAGTTATATATTTATTCTTTTTTATTTCATATAGATTTTTAAATTTTTTATAGTTATAATTTTCCTTTTATGTATTATTATTTCATATAGATTTTTATTTTTGAAACACTTTCGGCCGGCCCTCTCCTCTCATATAAATTTTATTTTTATTTTTATTTTTATTTTATTTTTGAAACCGCTCGACGCTCGGTGGCATTGCTACCTCCCTCGGGTGCGTCTGTTTCCCCCCCTCCGGTGCTTGTGGGCGGCGCCGTCCGTGGGGCCACAACCGGAGACGCGTGCCGCCTCTTGGACATGCCACAACACCGCCCGCATGTATGAGGGCCGTGACGACGCCTCGGTGGCATTGCTACCCCCAGGGCCCCGTCCCCGCCTAACCTGTAGCGTTTGACCACGGGATCTAGCCCTTTGACTTTGCACGGACGGGCTTTGACCAGTGGACCTCTCCACCCGGTTGTGTCGGGTCGGCCCAGAGGGACACCGGGGAGCAACATCCGGGCCAGGCCCACAGCTACATCCACTCCGTGTAGACCCGACGCGTCCGCTTCCCCCTCCGGTGCGGCGGCGGCGCCGTCCGTGAGGGGGGGGCACACCCGAGACGCAGCGTCTTTGGGCGTTTGCAACCGCCTCAACACTTCCAGACTTGTGGGAGGCCGCCTACGCAAGATTTTGACGGTATGCTACCCCCCGGAGGCCGCCGGCCACAGTCGTAGACGTGCGAAGAGCAATCCGCGTAGAGGGAGGTGTTCAGATACTTCTCCATCACAAAAAATTATGAAAAATTACCATCAGTCCTATAGCACATGTGCCCACGTTGTGTAAAAAACTCATGATTTTATCCCGCTCCAAGTATTTAATAATATTCACGCTGCATCGTTACGCAGAGCGCTTACTACCGTTTCATTGCCGTCCGTGAGGGGGGCCACAACCCGGAGACGCGTGTCGCCTCTTCGGACATGCCACAACACCGCCCGCATGTATGAGGGCCCGCACGACGCTCGGTGGCATTGCTACCCCCAGGCCCCGTCCCCGCCTAACCTCAGCGTTTGACCACGGATCTAGCCTTTGACTTTGCACGGACGGGCTTTGACGGTGGACCTCTCCACCCGGTTGTGTCGGGTCGGCCCGAGGGACACCGGGAGCAACATCCGGGCCAGCCCACAGCTACATCCACTCCGTGTAGACCCGACGCGTCCGTTTCCCCCCTCCGGTGCGGCGGCGGCGCCGTCCGTGAGGGGGGCACACCCGAGACGCGGCTGGGCTTTTGCAACCGCCTCAACACTTCCGGACTTGTGGGAGGCCGCCACGCAAGATTTTGACGGTATGCTACCCCGGAGACCGCCGCCACATCGAGACGCGTGCGAAGAGCAATCCGCGAGAGGGAGGTGTTGGATACTTCTCCATCACAAAAATTATGAAAAATTACCATCAGTCCTATAGCACATGTGCCCACGTTGTGTAAAAACTCATGATTTTATCCCGCCCAAGTATTTAATAATATTCACGCTGCATCGTTACGCGAACGCCTACTACCGTTTCATTGCCGTCCGTGAGGGGGGGCCACAACCCGAGACGCGTGCGCCTCTTGGACATGCCACAACACCGCCCGCATGTATGAGGGCCGATGCACGACGCTCGGTGGCATTGCTACCCCAGGGCCCCGCCCCGCCTAACCTCAGAGCGTTTGACCACGGGATCTAGCCTTTGACTTTGCACGGACGGGCTTTGACGGTGGACCTCTCCACCCGGTTGTGTCGGGTCGGCCCGAGGGACACCGGGAGCAACATCCGGCCAGGCCCACAGCTACATCCACTCCGTGTAGACCCGACGCGTCCGTTTGCCCCTCCGGTGCGGCGGCGGCGCCGTCCGTGAGGGGGGGCACACCCCGGAGACGCGTGCTGGGCGTTTGCAACCGCCTCAACACTTCCAGACTTGTGGGAGGCCGCCTACGCAAGATTTTGACGGTATGCTACCCCCCGGAGGCCGCCGGCCACAGTCGTGGATGTGCGAAGAGCAATCCGCGTAGAGGGAGGTGTTCAGATACTTCTCCATCACAAAAAATTATGAAAAATTACCATCAGTCCTATAGCACATGTGCCCACGTTGTGTAAAAAACTCATGATTTTATCCCGCTCCAAGTATTTAATAATATTCACGCTGCATCGTTACCGCAGAACGTCTACTACCGTTTCATTGCCGTCCGTGAGGGGGGCCACAACCCGGAGACAAGTGCCGCCTCTTCGGACATGCCACAACACCGCCCCGCATGTATGAGGGCCCGGTACGACGCTCCGGTGGCATTGCTACCCCCCCAGGGCCCCCGTCCCGCCTAACCCTGTAGCGTTTGACCACGGGATCTAGCCCTTTGACTTTGCACGGACGGGCTTTGACCAGTGGACCTCTCCACCCGGTTGTGTCGGGTCGGCCCAGAGGGACACCGGGGAGCAACATCCGGGCCAGGCCCACAGCTACATCCACTCCGTGTAGACCCGCGCGTCCGTTTGCCCCTCCGGTGCGGCGGCGGCGCCGTCCGTGGGGGGGGGGCACACCCCGGAGACGCGTGCTGGGCGTTTGCAACCGCCTCAACACTTCCAGACTTGTGGGAGGCCGCCTACGCAAGATTTTGACGGTATGCTACCCCGAGGCCGCGCCACATCAGAGCGTGCGAAGAGCAATCCGCGTAGAGGGAGGTGTTCAGATACTTCTCCATCACAAAAAATTATGAAAAATTACCATCAGTCCTATAGCACATGTGCCCACGTTGTGTAAAAAACTCATGATTTTATCCCGCCCAAGTATTTAATAATATTCACGCTGCATCGTTACGCGAACGCCTACTACCGTTTCATTGCCGTCCGTGAGGGGGGCCACAACCCGAGACGCGTGCGCCTCTTCGGACATGCCACAACACCGCCCGCATGTATGAGGGCCCGACGACGCGCTCGGTGGCATTGCTACCCCCAGGGCCCCGCCCCGCCTAACCTCAGTAGCGTTTGACCACGGATCTAGCCCTTTGACTTTGCACGGACGGGCTTTGACCAGTGGACCTCTCCACCCGGTTGTGTCGGGTCGGCCCAGAGGGACACCGGGGAGCAACATCCGGGCCAGGCCCACAGCTACATCCACTCCGTGTAGACCCGACGCGTCCGTTTCCCCCCTCCGGTGCCGGGGGCGGCGCCGTCCGTGGGGGGGGCACACCCCGGAGACGCGTGCTGGGCGTTTGCAACCGCCTCAACACTTCCAGACTTGTGGGAGGCCGCCTACGCAAGATTTTGACGGTATGCTACCCCCCGGAGGCCGCCGGCCACAGTCGTAGACGTGCGAAGAGCAATCCGCGTAGAGGGAGGTGTTCAGATACTTCTCCATCACAAAAAATTATGAAAAATTACCATCAGTCCTATAGCACATGTGCCCACGTTGTGTAAAAAACTCATGATTTTATCCCGCTCCAAGTATTTAATAATATTCACGCTGCATCGTTACCGCAGAACGTCTACTACCGTTTCATTGCCGTCCGTGAGGGGGGCCACAACCCGGAGACAAGTGCCGCCTCTTCGGACATGCCACAACATCGCCCCGCATGTATGAGGGCCCGGTACGACGCCCGGTGGCATTGCTACCCCCCCAGGGCCCCCGTCCCGCCTAACCCTGTAGCGTTTGACCACGGGATCTAGCCCTTTGACTTTGCACGGACGGGCTTTGACCAGTGGACCTCTCCACCCGGTTGTGTCGGGTCGGCCCAGAGGGACACCGGGGAGCAACATCCGGGCCAGGCCCACAGCTACATCCACTCCGTGTAGACCCGACGCGTCCGTTTCCCCCCTCCGGGTGCCGGCGGGCACCGTCCGTGAGGGGGCACACCGGAGACGCGTCTTGGGCGTTTGCAACCGCCTCAACACTTCCGGACTTGTGGGAGGCCGCCACGCAAGATTTTGACGGTATGCTACCCCCCGGAGGCCGCCGCCACGATCGAGAGCGTCGCGAAGAGCAATCAGCGAGAGGGAGGTGTTCAGATACTTCTCCATCACAAAAAATTATGAAAAATTACCATCAGTCCTATAGCACATGTGCCCACGTTGTGTAAAAAACTCATGATTTTATCCCGCTCCAAGTATTTAATAATATTCACGCTGCATCGTTACCGCAGAACGTCTACTACCGTTTCATTGCCGTCCGTGAGGGGGGCCACAACCCGGAGACGCGTGCCGCCTCTTCGGACATGCCACAACACCGCCCCGCATGTATGAGGGCCTGTACGACGCCCGGTGGCATTGCTACCCCCCAGGGCCCCCGTCCCGCCTAACCCTGTAGCGTTTGACCACGGGATCTAGCCCTTTGACTTTGCACGGACGGGCTTTGACCAGTGGACCTCTCCACCCGGTTGTGTCGGGTCGGCCCAGAGGGACACCGGGGAGCAACATCCGGGCCAGGCCCACAGCTACATCCACTCCGTGTAGACCCGACGCGTCCGTTTCCCCCCTCCGGGTGCCGGCGGCGGCGCCGTCCGTGGGGGGCACACCGGAGACGCGTGCTGGGCGTTTGCAACCGCCTCAACACTTCCAGACTTGTGGGAGGCCGCCTACGCAAGATTTTGACGGTATGCTACCCCCCGGAGGCCGCCGCCACATCGTGAGGCGTCACGAAGAGCAATCCGCGAGAGGGAGGTGTTCGATACTTCTCCATCACAAAAATTATGAAAAATTACCATCAGTCCTATAGCACATGTGCCCACGTTGTGTAAAAAACTCATGATTTTATCCCGCTCCAAGTATTTAATAATATTCACGCTGCATCGTTACCGCAGAACGTCTACTACCGTTTCATTGCCGTCCGTGAGGGGGGCCACAACCCGGAGACGCGTGCGCCTCTTCGGACATGCCACAACACCGCCCGCATGTATGAGGGCCCGATGACGACGCCCGGTGGCATTGCTACCCCCTGGGCCCCGCCCCGCCTAACCTCAGAAGCGTTTGACCACGGGATCTAGCCCTTTGACTTTGCAGACGGGCTTTGACCGGTGGACCTCTCCACCCGGTTGTGTCGGGTCGGCCCGAGGGACACCGGGAGCAACATCCGGCCAGGCCCCAGCTACATCCACTCCGTGTAGACCCGACGCGTCCGTTTCCCCCCTCCGGGTGCCGGCGGCGGCGCCGTCCGTGGGGGGGGGGCACACCCCGGAGACGCGTGCTGGGCGTTTGCAACCGCCTCAACACTTCCAGACTTGTGGGAGGCCGCCTACGCAAGATTTTGACGGTATGCTACCCCCCGGAGGCCGCCAGCCACAGTCGTAGACGTGCGAAGAGCAATCCGCGTAGAGGGAGGTGTTCAGATACTTCTCCATCACAAAAAATTATGAAAAATTACCATCAGTCCTATAGCACATGTGCCCACGTTGTGTAAAAAACTCATGATTTTATCCCGCTCCAAGTATTTAATAATATTCACGCTGCATCGTTACCGCAGAACGTCTACTACCGTTTCATTGCCGTCCGTGAGGGGGGCCACAACCCGGAGACGCGTGCCGCCTCTTCGGACATGCCACAACACCGCCCCGCATGTATGAGGGCCGATGACGATGCTCGGTGGCATTGCTACCCCCTGGGGCCCCGTCCGCCTAACCTCAGTAGCGTTTGACCACGGGATCTAGCCCTTTGACTTTGCACGGACGGGCTTTGACCGGTGGACCTCTCCACCGGTTGTGTCGGGTCGGCCCGAGGGACACCGGGAGCAACATCCGGCCAGGCCCACAGCTACATCCACTCCGTGTAGACCCGACGCGTCCGTTTCCCCCCTCCGGTGCGGTGGCGCGCCGTCCGTGAGGGGGGGGGCACACCCCGGAGACGCGTGCTGGGCGTTTGCAACCGCCTCAACACTTCCAGACTTGTGGGAGGCCGCCTACGCAAGATTTTGACGGTATGCTACCCCCCGGAGGCCGCCGACCACAGTCGTAGACGTGCGAAGAGCAATCCGAGTAGAGGGAGGTGTTCAGATACTTCTCCATCACAAAAAATTATGAAAAATTACCATCAGTCCTATAGCACATGTGCCCACGTTGTGTAAAAAACTCATGATTTTATCCCGCTCCAAGTATTTAATAATATTCACGCTGCATCGTTACCGCAGAACGTCTACTACCGTTTCATTGCCGTCCGTGAGGGGGGGCCACAACCCGAGACGCGTGCGCCTCTTGGACATGCCACAACACCGCCCGCATGTATGAGGGCCCGATGACGACGCTCGGTGGCATTGCTACCCCTGGGGCCCCGTCCCCGCCTAACCTCAGTAGCGTTTGACCACGGATCTAGCCCTTGACTTTGCACGGACGGGCTTTGACCGGTGGACCTCTCCACCCGTTGTGTCGGGTCGGCCCAGAGGGACACCGGGAGCAACATCCGGCCAGCCCACAGCTACATCCACTCCGTGTAGACCCGACGCGTCCGTTGCCCCTCCGGGTGTGGCGGCGGCGCCGTCCGTGAAGGAGGGGGGGCACACCGGAGACGCTGTCTTTGGGCGTTTGCAACCGCCTCAACACTTCCGGACTTGTGGGAGGCCGCCACGCAAGATTTTGACGGTATGCTACCCCGGAGGCCGCCGCCACACGGTCAGAGCGTGCGAAGAGCAATCCGAGTAGAGGAGGTGTTGAGATACTTCTCCATCACAAAAATTATGAAAAATTACCATCAGTCCTATAGCACATGTGCCCACGTGTAAAAACTCATGATTTTATCCGCCCAAGTATTTAATAATATTCACGCTGCATCGTTACCGCAGAACGTCTACTACCGTTTCATTGCCGTCCGTGAGGGGGGCCACAACCCGGAGACGCGTGCCGCCTCTTCGGACATGCCACAACACCGCCCCGCATGTATGAGGGCCCGGTACGACGCTCCGGTGGCATTGCTACCCCCCAGGGCCCCCGTCCCGCCTAACCCTGTAGCGTTTGACCACGGGATCTAGCCCTTTGACTTTGCACGGACGGGCTTTGACCAGTGGACCTCTCCACCCGGTTGTGTCGGGTCGGCCCAGAGGGACACCGGGGAGCAACATCCGGGCCAGGCCCACAGCTACATCCACTCCGTGTAGACCCGACGCGTCCGTTTCCCCCCTCCGGGTGCCGGCGGCGGCGCCGTCCGTGGGGGGGCACACCCGAGACGCAGCGTCTTTGGGCGTTTGCAACCGCCTCAACACTTCCAGACTTGTGGGAGGCCGCCTACGCAAGATTTTGACGGTATGCTACCCCCCGGAGGCCGCCGCCATCAAGCGAGACGCGAAGAGCAATCCGCAGAGAGGAGGTGTTGAGATACTTCTCCATCACAAAAAATATGAAAAATTACGATCAGTCCTATAGCACATGTGCCCACGTTGTGTAAAAACTCATGATTTTATCCCGCTCCAAGTATTTAATAATATTCACGCTGCATCGTTACAGAACGCCTACTACCGTTTCATTGCCGTCGTGAGGGGGGCCACAACCCGAGACGCGTGCGCCTCTTGGACATGCCACAACACCGCCCGCATGTATGAGGGCCCGATGACGACGCTCGGTGGCATTGCTACCCCTGGGCGGGGCCCCGTCCGCCTAACCTCAGTAGCGTTTGACCACGGATCTAGCCCTTTGACTTTGCACGGACGGGCTTTGACGGTGGACCTCTCCACCCGGTTGTGTCTGGTTGGCCCAGAGGGACACCGGGAAGCAACATCCGGGCCAGGCCCACAGCTACATCCACTCCGTGTAGACCCGACGCGTCCGTTTCCCCCTTCCCGGTGCCGGCGGCGGCGCTGTCCATGGGGGGGGGGCACGCACCGGAGACGCGTGCCGCCTCTTCGGACATGCCACAACACCACCCCGCATGTATGAGGGCCCGGTACGATGCTCCGGTGGCATTGCTACCCCCCAGGGCCCCCGTCCCGCCTAACCGTGGAGCGGTTGACCACGAGATCTAGCCTTTTGACTTCCCACGGACGGGCTTTGACCGGTGGACCTCTCCACCGGTTGTGTTAGGGTCGGCCCGGAGGGACACCCGGAGCAACATCCGGGCCAAAACCACAGCTATATCCACCCGTGTAGACCCGACGCGTCCGCTTCTCCCCTCCGGGGCGTGGCGCCGTCCATGAGGGGGCACACCATGGATGTGAGGGGGGTCACTCTCTGGAGACGGGTGTCGGCGTTTGCAACTGCCACAAAACTTCTATCGGCATAGCTATTTTTGATTTTAATAAAATATAAGGATCTATATTTAAAAGAACATGACCGCACATTATTAACGTGCTTGAAAAATGCAAACTATATATATATTCATAATATATGAAAAAAAACAAACTACATATATATTCATATGTATGTTTATATTTAACATGCTACATGTTAGTTGATATAATAATACACAAAAAGCATTAAAAATATGAACGAAAAAAATATAGCTATGCCGACGGCTCAGCTGTCAGATAGATCCGACCAGCGTGCGCGGATCGCCGACGTGGCGATATGCCGACGGCAGCCGCTGGCATAGGCTCGCATGGTGCGGCCGGGATCGATGGCGTGGCCTTTGGACCTATGCCGACGGCCACCCGTTTCGCCGTCGGCATAGGTCCGACGCCGTTAGCTGGGGTGGCGGGCCCCACGGTTATGCCGACGGCCGTTTAAGCCGACGGCGGTTGCCGGCGAATATGCAGCTAGGCCGACGGCCGTTCTATGCCGACGGTGCCGTCGGCCTATCTCAGGCGATCCCGACGGCCTTTTTACGCCGACGGCCGGGCCAGGTGTCGGCATATCTCCGAAGAAGCCGACGGTGGCCGTCGGCATTGTTTTGGCCGTCGGGGTATGGCCCTGTTCCGGTAGTGCGAGTCGACCTCTTCGTCCGAGTCGCAGTCCGAGTACTCCACATCGGACCACGTCGGCTTGGTCAGCACCAACTTGACCTGCACCGCCTCCTAGGCCTTGACGGTGACCGGTGCCTCATCCTCCTCCACCGCCATGGCCTTGACGGTCACCTCGCCGCCGTCCTCCTCCGCCTTTCTCTTGGAGCCGCACTCGCCTTGACGATCGACGACGCCTCCTCCGCCACAGCCTCGACGAGCGCCCGCTCGAGCGATGGGATGAAGGGAACGCCCTCGAAGCCGGCGGCCGTCGGCATCATCTCGCCGGATCTCTCCTCTCCTGGTTGGTTAGGGTTTCGTGGATTGGGGGGTTTCTCTCGCTAGTTGCGAAGGAGGCCGCGGCTCGCGTATATATATGTCCAGGCCAACCCTAGCCAATCTCGGGTCGGACTCGGGCCTCTTCCTTCATAGTCGTTCATTGGGCTGGGCTGGGCCCCACCGCTTCTTTCTTTCTTCCTTTCTTCCTACTAGCCCTGTTGGTTAGTCGTCTACTACTACTGTAGTAGTAGAAAGAAAACATCTCCTAAAAAAGGTAGAAAGAAAACAAAATCTACGACCGCTCAAAAACACACACATGAATTTTCAAAGAATGTTCATGATTTTGGAAAAATACTTGTGTCCAAAAATGTTCATCAATTCAGAATAATGTTCCCAAATATCCAAGAACAAAAAAAAATACATGCTTTTTAAAAAAATCGTGATTTTAGAAATTATTAGTGAATTAAAATAATGTTCCCAAATTTATAAAATATATTCCCGAATTATAAACATATGAATTTTTGAAAAAGTTCATTATTTTGAAAAATATTTGTGAATCCAACAAAATGTTCACTTAATTCAAAATAATGTTCAATAAATTATTCACTAATTAAAGAAACACGAATTTGCAAAAGGTTCATGATTTTGTAAAATACTTTTGAATCCAAAAAATGTTTGTGAATTCAAGAAAATGTTCAATAAATTATTCACGAATTAAAGATACACTAATTTTCAAAAGGTTCATGATTTTGTAAAATACTTGTGAATACAAAAAAAATGTTTTGAATTCAAAAATGTGCAAAACTTATTCATGAATTAAAGACACGCGAATTTTCAAAAGGTTCAGGATTTTGTAAAATATTTTTTAATCCAAAAAAATGTTCACAAATTTAAAAATGTTCATGAATGAGCTTCAAAAAATATTCATGAATTCTAAAATAAAAAGAAATAGATCATGAGAAAACTTTTAAAATCAGCAAACAAAAATCAGGAAAACAATTGCTGGAGGGATGGTTCTATAATCAACCATTCCCAAAACTGATGGGAGAAAGAATCAGTGGGGCCGACTACAAACGCCTAGGAGGGTATGCATGTGGTCGCTATCGAGACCCACGCGTGGAATAGGTAATCCCACCGACTCTCTACTAGGACTTTCCAACAAAAAAGGGGGAAAAGACTACAACTTGCAAACTTAAGTTGTCAAGTGTAAAAAAAGCACTTGGTCTCCACCACTAAGCGCAACATTCGACTTCGTTCCAGTGCCACCATATCCTCCGCACGCGAGGCTTGAGAAGTCACTTAGGACGGTGTGGCTGATCCATGCGGTGCTTCATTGATACAGTGCTACACACCATGGATGCATGCAGGATGTTCTGGCTATTGTTGATGCATAGCTCACTAGTAAGGATGGCAATGGGTAGGGTATAGGACGGGTAGAGCAATACCATACCCATACCCATACCCGTGTAGTTAATGGGTACAAAATTCTACCCATACCCATACCCATGGGTTTGAAACTTTACACTAGTAGAAAAGGGGGCAATGGTCCAGGCCCGGCCAGCCCATTAGTCCTGGTTCAATCCAGAACCGGGACTAATTGGGGCATTGGACCCGGTTCGTGAGCCCCGGGGGGCGGCCCGGCCACGTGGGCCATTGGTCCCGGTTCGTCTGGACCTTTTGGTCCCGGTTGGTGGGATGAACCGGGACCAATGGGCCTCGCTCATGGCCACCACCATTGGTCCCGGTTGGTGGAACGAACCGGGACCAAAGGCTGCCCTTTACTCCCGGTTCAAGTCACCAACCGGGACCAATTAGTTGCCTATATACCCTCGCCATGAGCGAGCACTCAAAGTGCTCTGTTTTTTCGTGGTCAAGTGAGGGGAGAGCTTTGTGGTGCTCTAGCTCACCTCCTATGCACACGAGGTGTTCGATGGAATGCCCGAGCCACACTACTTAAACTTTCTCCTCTCCAAGCTCGACCTCCAAGCTCCATTTTCCTTAATATTTGTCTAGGTTTAGCGGTCCGTCACGTCCCGTCCCCGTCTTCACCGCTGTCGATCGCCTGCGCCGATCTCGTCGCCGACACCACCGTGGTGAGCCTCTTGTTCTTATCTTCTTTCTGAAAGGAAAAAAAATTCTTACTTGTATGTTTATATAGATACTTGTATAATTTTCTTACTTTTATTATTGCATCTTATATAGTGCGATGGTTTTGGTATCCGCCCCCGTCGTCCCTCGTCCTATCTATGATTCGGATGTGGTATATATTATCTTTTCATAACTATTGGTTCATTTATTGTTTATGACAATTATGCCGACCAACGTGACATAGATTTTATTTATCTAGGAGGTTGTTGAACCGGAAATTCCAACCGACCCTATTGTCGAGAGGTTAAATTTAGTTGAAGAAGAAAACAATTTGTTGAAGGAAAAAATTAGAAAAATTGAGGAGGAGAAGATGATATTGGAGTTGCATGTTGCGGATGTCGTCGATGATCACAAGATCAAGATGGATGCAATGCGCTTGACGATGACAACTATGTGCCCCCTGAATACGGTGATGCTACTGAACATCAATAGGAACCAGACGATGTGCACGATGATGCTGCAACGGGCGAAGCTGCTGAAGATCAAGAGGAATCAGACGATGTGCCCGATGATGATGATCTCCGCCGGGTCATTGTCAATGCAAGGACGCAATGCGAAAGTCAAAAGGAGAAGCTGAAGTTCGATCGCATGTTAGAGGACCACAAAAAAGGGTTGTACCCCAATTGCGAAGATGGCAACACAAAGCTCGGTACCGTCTTTGGAATTGCTGCGTGGAAGGCGAGAATGTGTGCTCGACAAAGGATTTGAGAAGCTACTGAAAATATTGAAGAAGAAGCTTCCAAAGGATAACGAATTGCCCGACAAGTACATACGCAGCAAAGAAGGTCGATGCCCTCTAGGATTGAGGTGCGGAAGATACATGCATGCCCTAATGATCTGATCCTCTACGCGGTGCGTATAAGGATCTCAACGCATGCCCGGTATGCGGTGCATTACGGTATAAGATCGACGAGATGACCTCGGTGATGTTGACGGCGAGCCCCCGGAAGAGGGTTCTGCGAAGGTGATGTGGTATGCTCCTATAATACCACGGTTGAAATGTCTGCTTGAAACGGAGAGCATGCCAAGTTGATGCGATGGCACGAGATGACCGTAAGAAAGACGGAAGTTGAGAGCACCCACGACGGGTCGCATGATGGAGAAAATCGAGAGAAAGTATGGGATGAGTTTGCAAGTGAGCCAAGGAACGATGGTTTGCTTTAAGCGCGGATGGCATTAATCCTTTCGGGAGCAGAGCAGCAATCACAGCACCTGGCCCATGACTCTATGTATGTATAACCTTCCTCCTTGATGTGCATGAAGCGGAAGTTCATTATGATGCCGTTCTCATCCAAGGCCCTAAGCAACCCGGCAACGACATTGATGTGTACCTAAGGCCATTAGTTGAAGAACTTTTACAGCTGTGGAATGAAAACGTGTACGACGTGGGATGAGCACAAACAGGAGGAATTTAACCTAAAGGCGTTGCTGTTCGTGACCATCAACGATTGGCCCGCCTCAAGAACCTTTCATGACAGACAAACAAGGGATACCACGATGCACGCCTGTTTACTTGACACCGATAGTATATACCGCAAGCTGCGGGAAGAATGTGTACACAGGTCATCGTCGATTTCTTCCGACCAACCATCTTGTCGAAAGAAAGGCAAGCATTTCAAAGGCGAGGCAGATCATCGGAAGAAGCCCACCATGCGCATCGGTGATCACGTACTTGCTATGGTCAATGATTTACACGTAATCTTTGGAAAGGGTCCGGCGGACTAGCTATTCGAATGACGCCGAGAATCACGCACCCATGTGGAAGAAGAAATCTATATTTTGGGACCTACCCTACTAGAAAGACCTAGAGGTCCGCTCTTGATCGACGTGATGCACGTGACGAAGAACCTTTGCGTGAACCTGCTAGGCTTCTTGGGCGTGTATGGGAAGACAAAAGATACACCGAGGCACGGAGGACCTGCAACGCTTGCACGAAAAAGAGGGCATTGCCTCCAAGCAGTATGAAGGTCCCGCCACCACGCTCTTACTGAAAAAAAGAGAAAGAAATCTTCTTTGAATGCCTGCTCAAGATGAAGGTCCCAACGGCTTCGTTGAATATAAAGGAATAATAAATATGCGGAGGAAAAGTTCCGAACCTAAAGTCTCATGACTGCCACGTGATTATGACGCAATCGCTTCCGGTTGCATTGAGGGGCTTCTACCGAAAACGTCCGATTAGCCATTGTGAAGCTATGTGCATTCCTCAATGCAATCTCTCGGAAGGTGATCGATCCAGAAATCATACCAATGCTAAGGAGTGATGTGGTGCAATGTCTTGTCGGGTTTCGAGCTGGTGTTCCCACCATCCTTCTTCAATATCATGACGCACGCCCTAGTTCATCTAGTTGACGAGATTGTCATTCTGGGCCCCGTATTTCTACACAATATGTACCCCTTTGATAGGTTCATGGAGTCCTAAAGAAATATGTCCAGAATCGCTTAGGCCGAAGGAAGCATCTCCATGGGCCATCAAGCAGAGGATGTCATCGGGTTTTGTGTTGACTTCATTCCTGGCCTTAAGAAGATAGGTCTCCCTAAATCGCGGTATGAGGGGAGACTGATCGAAAAGGCACGCTTGAAAGGGACTCAATAATATGCAGGACGGATATTCTTGGTCTCAAGCACACTACACAGTTCTACGTAACTCTACCTTGGTGACCCCAGATGCCGATGAACACAAGAACAGTCTGCGCCCAAACACCCGGAGCAGCGACGATCGGATTACATGTGAACACATCAGACTTTCAGCAGTTGGTTGGAAGCACGACGAGGTGACAACACTGTTTGTGATGAGTTGTACTTGTTGTCCAGGGACCATCTTTGACTGTATTGATTTGGAAAGGATACGAGATAAATGGGAATACATTTTACACGATTGACCAAGATCAAAAGAGCACCAACCAAAACAGCGGTGTCCGCTTTGATGCAACAACCGAGAGGGGAAAGGACACATATTATGGTTACATAGTGGACATATGGGAACTTGACTACGGACATGATTTTAAGGTCCCTTTGTTTAAGTGAAAATGAGTCAATCTGTCAGGAGGCGGGGTACAGGTAGACCCACAGTACGGAATGACAACAGTGGATCTAAAAAATCTTGGGTACACTGACGAACCGTTCGTCCTAGCCAATGATGTGGCACAGGTTATCTATGTGAAGGACATGTCTACCAGACCGAGAAAGAGAAAAGATAAGGAAGCGAATACATCATACGATGAGCCAAAGCGCCACATAGTTCTTTCAGGAAAAAGGGACATCGTGGGAGTGGAGGACAAGACAGACATGTCTGAAGATTATGAGAAGTTTCATGAAATTCCTCCCTTCAAAGTCAAGGCTGACCCCAGCATCCTGATAAACGATGAAGATTATTCATGGTTACAGCGCAATAAGCAAATGACACAAGCGAAGAAAAACTGAAGACTTTCTCCCGCAACTATTATGATGATACCATGCCAACTTTGTAACTGACGAGTATGATACCATGCCAACTTTCAACTTTTTCAGAGTTCATTTGAAATGCTTTATTGTCTTTTGGTTCGCCTCGTAATAATTAAAAATAGCAACAATAAGTTTTTTGTTCTAAGTAGAAACAAAATAAAATAAATAAAGCAAGAAAGAAAACAAAAAACAAAAAAGTGTTTTCAAATTTGAAAACTAATGGCACTAACAGAAAGTTTAAAATTTTCCTAAAACTAAAAGCAAAAAGAATTGAAAAATAAAGCAAAAAACAAAAGAAAATAAATAATGCAGAAATCAAAACAAAAAAACAACAATAAGTATTTTGTTGTAAGTAGAAACAAAATAAAATAAATAAAGCAAGAAAGAAAACAAAAAAAAAAAAAGTGTTTTCAAATTTGAAAAGTAATGGCACTAACAGAAAGCTTATAATTTTCCTAAAACTAAAAGCAAAAATAATTAAAAAATAAAGCAAAAACTAAAGAAAATAAATAATGCAGAAAACAAAACAAAAAACTGGAAAAAAATAAAAATAGCAACAATAAGTAAAGAAAATAAAAAATAAAAATGCCTCCCATCGGGCCCCCACGGCCTGAATCGACATGAAACCCTACTATGGGCGTGATTCAGCCCGTAGTAGGCCCAGAAGCCCATCGAGCACAAGCAATAGCAAGTAGGCCCGAAGCTGCGGTGGAGAGGAGCTCGAGAGGGTGCGGCGGTGGGGCTTATAAACCCTGCGCGCGCCTCTCAACTAGCGAGTGGGACTAAACTTTGGCCCCGACGCGTGCAAAGACAGGGGCCTTTGGTCCCGTTGGTGGCACCAACCGAGACTAAAGGGGGGGCATTGGTACCGTTGTGGCACCAACCGCACGAAGACCGCCGCTTCCGCCCTTTGGGCTGCCGAAAAAGAGGATTTGGTCGGTTGGTGGCACCAACCGGGACTAAAGGGTGCATTAGTCCCTGGTTGGTTTCATGAAGGGACCAATGGCTTTGCTATATAAGCAAACACTTTGCAAAATTCAGAATCTCATCGCCGATTGCCCTCGACGACGCCGACCCTCCTCGACGCCGCCAGCTGCTCCACCTCGCCGTCGCCGCCGCCGCCGCTAAAGCCGCCGCCTTCAACCAGCGCCGTCCTCGTCGCGGCCTCCCGAGCTCAGCGCCCCAGCCGCCGCCCGAGCCCCCCCTGCCGTCGTCCCCTGCCGGCTGGCGCCTCGCCGCCCACTATCGCCATCGTCATCTAGCCGCCCATTGTGAGCTGCGCCACAAGCACTGCTCTGTTTTTTTCATTTTATTAGTTTAATTTTTTGTTCATATATATATAGGGATTGTCTATTCGTCACCACAGGTGAGGAATAGTTATTCTTCACCCCTCTATTTTACCATCAATGCACCGTAATTTTACGCTTCGTAAGTTTTGTCTTATTTTCGACATAAAAGAGACCGTAAAAAATATAATCGTCGTAAAAATATTTAATGTTATGTAAAATTACAAACGTAAAAATATAGTATAAAATACACATATATAAACTGCAAATTTTCTTGTCTTATGACCTATATTTTTATTTTCTTATGTCAAATATTACGTAGTGAATGAATATGAATGTAACTATTTGAATTCCAAACATAATTTAATTATGAATGATCGTAAGATTACCTCGGTGAAGAATAAGTTATTCTACACCCTGGGTAATGAATAGCATCACTATATATATATATATATATATATATATATATATATATATATATATATATATATATATATATATATGTATGTATGTATGTATGTATGTATGTATGTGGCTATGTGTATGTAGATGTTCAAAATGTACAAAAAAATTTCAGAGCATGTTTGTCTTCATATATGTATTTTTTGTTCATATGTGTATTAATGTTTTCATATATGCAAAAGATAGATTTTTAGAAAAGTTAGGTTTTTTTTTGTTCATAGATTTTTTTTGTGATATTAATTATTGTAGAATATGCAAATGTTTGTATATTCATATGAACAATGCATTAGGCAAAACCTTTGTTTTTTTTCGAAATTTTCTATTTGAACATTTTTTTTAAAACAAGCAATACTAAAAGAATGAAAGGAAAAAGGAAAATAAGAAGAGGAAGAAAGGAGAAGAAGAGGAGAGGAAGAAGAGGAGAAATTGAGAAACAGTATAATGAGGCGAGCTAGGAGCCTCCACAGCTAATCGCGTCTCTCAGCCGTTGGATCACTCAAACTTACGATGCGGATCAACTCGGTCATCCCACGTCGTCCACACACGTTCGACGAACCATCTCGCGGGCTGCTGCTCCGTAGAACGAGCTCCTGTTTCTCTCCTTAAACGGGCCGTCCAAGGCCCAGGTCTTTCATTCGCACGCCAAATAGGCCAGGTCGTCCAAGTTCCAGCGCTATTCCCCCGAACGACAGTTCCTTCCTCCGCGATGCGCCGCCGTTTCATCCTCCGCGATGCGCCGTCGCCGTCGGGAAGCTTCTGCTGCACGACTGAGTCCGCGTCGGTGCTGTTCACGCTCCTGTACTCTTCCTCTGAAGCCCCTTCTTTACTCTCTTTTAGTTTCATGTCTTGCAGCGCTCTTCCAGGCAGCACGGCGCCCGCCCCCGTCATCGTCGTCCATCGCCGGTTGTACTTCTCCTGCATCCGCCTCCACGCGTTGCAGCTGTACAACGCATCAGTTCCCATTCCATAACTGAAGCTGACATGCGTCGTCACTAATCTCAGCTTCATAGGTAAACACATCTCTCCATACACTTTGCTTGGATTGCTATGGAATCACATACTGATTGGTGAGCCCTCGTTTTGCAGTCCGTTGAGAAGAAATCTTGCCCCGTTAAATGTTATTCATTTTTTCTTTTGTGAGTTCCATGCTTATATTGGTTTTCTTGGATCATGTTTATTTTTCCTGTTGGGATGGAGAATTGGGAAATAAATCAATGAATTCTACTATAAATTGATACGGAAGTAAGGGGACTGGAATACCATTTGCCTTTCATCATGATGATGTTAAGCATGTGATCTTGAGTAGAGAGAGAGAGATTTGTTGTGTTCAATTCTATAACCTAGCAAGTATCTGAGGTGATAAGAAATTATGTGTGTTGACTGTTGAGTGTGGTAAGATCTGGTAGATGTTGATTGCTTGCCGGCTTCCACGTTGCTTATCGCGTCAGCCACTATTGGTGCATAATGGTTAGGCTCACGCTGCATTGCTCATCTCCAGGCGAATTATGTAATGCCTGCATCGTAGGCAATGTCTGAAGGTATTCTCCTACTTCCTGATTATTCCATGTGTGATACTGTAGTAGTTGAAAATATCCCCTTCTATTGCCAATTTTCATTTGCCAGATGTGCTCTTGTTTGATTAATATCTCATTCTAGACATTGGAGATTAATCAAGAACTTGCAGTTGTGGGTATTTCCTGAGTGAATAAAAGGACATAAGCATGGAAATTAAGGGACAGTTACACGACGTGAGCTATGCCCCTCCACAACATTTTGACATCCTCTGTTCGATCTATAGAAGCATGGTCATGATTTCTTTTGGGTTTTATTATTATGACTCTCCTCCCCTTGTAGTATTGATTAGCCAACATTGATTATTATTTTAAAATATGGTTCAAACCATTTTAGCTTACTAAGGTTGAACCAGGGAAAGCTTGTGAAGGCATATTTGTCAACAATTTTAAAGCCTGCATCTATATTTCCATTAAGGGACGGGCGCGGCAAAGCGCGCCTTTATGATCTAGTAAATAAGAAGAGGAAATAAGAAGAAAAAGAAGAGGAGAAGAAGAAAGGAATAGAGGAGAAAGAAGAAACTTCAACACGAGGGGGGGGGGTACCGATACCCCCTCCCCGATAACATTATTTTCCCATGTATATGTATGTCGCGTCGTTGTCGATATAACCCCCTCAAGATAACTTCGACATGAGGGGCGGTCGATATATATACCCCCTCTCGACCGCGATAACTTATACAACGGCAGCACCCCCCTCGGCCCTCTCGCTCGACCAAAACTCTCGAGGACACCCAAACCCTAGAGAGAAAACGATGTTGGTCTCCTACCCACTCCCGCCGCGCCCCTACCCGACAAATTAACTCTCTCGAGGCCACCCAAATTAACCCTTGAAGCGTTGTGCGAAGCGACCCCAAACCCTAGAGAAGCAGCGTCGAGGCCACTAACATGATTCCTTATTGTGATTAGCTAGCTAGTTCTACGTTTGCCACTAATTAATTAATATATATATATATATATATATATATATATATATATATATATATATATATCATGTTTGAATAATAATTGACATGTTGTATATATTTGCAGAAACTATGGAGCACTCTCGAGACGAAGAAACAGAAGCGATGTTGGGGCACATAATCGCACAAGGAAGTGATGAAGTTGCGTCATTTCTCAATGACACCGATGGTCCCGAAGGACTGGGTGAAGAAGAGGGCTATGTTCATGATGGCTTCGAACCATTAATGCAGGTACAAGAAGAGGACTATGTTCATGATGGCTCCGGTGACACAATGGAGGTACAAGAAGGAGACCGTGTTGACTACTCCGGTGACCGAACAGAGTGCGGCCAGGTATATATATATTAGTTAAGCCCGTGCTGACTAGTTAATTGATGCATCTGTTGTTTTGGTATATGTACACATATTAATTACTCTCGTCTTTCTTCCTTATAATTTCTAGCCCTCCGGATCGAGCACAACTTCGGTAAGGAGACGAGGCCCGAAGAAAAAGTTGAGCTCGGATGAAAAGTTTGAGATCATAGAAATCGCGCCCGCCGGCGAACCGATTGAACCCATCCGGACAAGGAAGGCATTTTCTGCTCAGTGAGGGGTTCTTGTTAGGGACAAGATCCCGATCAGCATCCATCAATGGTATAAGCTTAAGGAGGAAGACCCTGAGGTGTCTTATGTCAATGATATGCAGAAAGAAGATCTTTGGACTCAGCTGAAGGCAAATTTCACCCTACCGCCAGAGGAGGATCCGGAGAAGCCAGTTAAAGAGCAATTAATCAAGTCTTGTGCTCTTAAGAAGATGGCAACCCTAATGAGGAGGTGGAGGAAAGAGCTGAACTAGTTTGTCGAGAAAGAAAAGACACCAGAATTCATCGGCAAATATGAGAAGATAAAAGATCACTGGCCCGCATTTGTGGCCCACAAGACATCGGAAAAGAGTAAGAAGATGTCGGCGACAAACAAGCAAAATGCTGCGAAGAAGAAGCTTCACCATCGCACGGGTCGGTGGCTACCTCAAAGCCCGCCTAAGTGGTCCAAGGCTGAGCATGATCTGCTTGAAAAAGGATCGAACCAGAGACAATGTCTTCGCAGACCGTTGCGGACTTGGTTCTTCGGGCTGGCGGAACCTTGGACCTCGTAACGAGGAAGTGCCGATGGACGGACGAGCAACTGCAAATACCGGTCGGGAAGCTTCGACACTATATCGATGCAGCGCAGCGAGGGACGTTCCTTCCAAACAGGGAGAAGGACGAGCTCACAATGGCCCTTGGGAATCCTGAGCACCCTTGACGGACACGAGGCACGCCAGGCTCCCTTTCGTGGAAGGTTGGTTTTCCGGACGCAGGGGGTTACAAAACCCACGAGAGGAGGAAGAAACTGGAGCAGGACCAACTGCAGGCGCTGCACGAAAGGGTAATGGGGCAAGAGGAACGAGAAGCAGCAGATTGCAGCAAACGACCTGCCGAAGCTTCCCCCGAAGCTACCCCGCCATCTCAGCGGAGAAGCAGCGTGGCTTCCACCGAGCTGCTTCAGCCGGAGCATGTCTTGATGGCTCCTGCCAGCTATCCTGTGGATGGTATCACGGAGTCTCAAAATTGCCACATTATGGCGTGATGTATGAATTTGAAGGTCAAGGCGGCTATTGGCCAAGTTTATCCTAGTGGACCCGGCACAACTTATCACTGCCAGCCGATTCCAGAAGGATATGCTAAGGTGATGGTGGATGAAATAACGGAGGGATTTGAGGACCTCCTGCTTGACCACCCTACCGGTGAAGGGGAGACTATGCTGGGTTCTGCTCTGAAGACTCCATGCCTATGGCGGAAGGAGCTCATCAACCTTCTGAACTGGACGCCTCCGCCTCCTCCTCCTCCTCCGGCGAGTCAGGGCACTCCGCCTCCTCCACCGCCTCCTCCTCCGGCGAGTGACGATCAGGGCACGCGTGGCGGCACTCCGCCTCCTTCTCCGCCTGCGCCGGCGCGCCCGAGCAGCCAGCGTCCTCCTTCTCCGCCTCGGCAGCAAGGGCGGAAGAGACCCGCCGCCGCTCCGGCTGCTCCGGCGCGTCGTAGTCCTTCTCCTCCGCCTCGTAAGCAAGCAAAGAAGACATCCGCTCCGTCTGCTTTGCTGGCGTCTAGCAGTACAGCCAAAGGCGGGAGGAAATACAGATTCGGTCCTTGTCTGAAGACTCCAGAGAAGTTACCGTACAAGAGGACCGAGGAGGAAAACGCGAAGATCGCGCAGACCGAAGTGGATGACTGGTTTGCAGGGTTGAAAGCAAAGAGACATCCACCTCCGGAGGAGAAGGTAGATCCGGTGAAAGCGAAGAGCACTCTGGCTGCCCTGAGGAAACCGGCAAAGTCTCCGCCGAGAACCAACTATGAGCGCATTACTGAACAGACATATCTCCAAGCGGAGCGGTCGGGAAGTACTGTCAGACATCAAAGAGCAAAAGAACGAGCAGTTGTGAAAAAAATTGACCAGCTCGGCGAACAAGCAAACCAATCGTGCCCCCCGCTCAATGTGTCTAGCGGCAACATCATTGCTAATGTTCCGGGGATGGTGGCCGGTTATGGAAATCTACAAGATTACCTGCCCGACGATGCACTTCCTGAATACATGAAGGTGGAAGAACACAGATACGAGTACGGGAAGCCTCTCGTCAAAGATGAAAAATCTCTAACAACGATGATGCGAAGATTCCATACTTGGTACATGAAAACCTGCAGAGAGTCTGGGGGGACGAATGCTTTGTATCTGAGAATTAAAGAGGAGCACGACCTCGTTGGAACTGATCTGTTGCCTGTTCCATTTGAGGAGTTCTTCGAGTTCTTCAATCAAAAGGCCCTCGATAAATTAACGGTCTTTTGCTACTCCCTGTAAGTACTATTTCTGTCATTAAGTCTCTATATATAGCTCGGCTCTTTCATTGCATGTATTTATAATTAATTATCCTCAATATATTATGCAGATTGAAGATCGTCGAGTGCAAAAAAAATGAATCTATGATATTGGGTTCATTAACACAAATATCATAGATGTATTTCTGGTTGAAAAGCACGTCAAAGAGGCCGAGGACAACTTGCTACAATCGTTGATCAAAAATCAAAACAAAGATATCATACTCTTTCCTTACAACGGCAAGTGGGTGTTACTGATCGTTTGCATATTCGGTTTCCCTTATTACTCGAGCGAGGTTATAGTAATGTAATTGATGAGTTATGCATGCGTGCGCAGGTTCCACTATATTCTTCTGGAGATTAAGCTTGAGCGTGGACTAGTAATCGTCTTAGACTCGAGACGGAAAGATCCCAGCACCTATGCGGACATGACTGAAATGCTCAGCAAGTAAGTTCAATCGATCATTATCGCACCATAGCGGCAACTTTTTGTTCATTTCCTGATATCTCAAGTAATAATAATTATTTTCTTTGTCTTGCAGGGTTTGGAAACAGTTCACCGCAAAAGCTCCGGGACTGCCGAAGGAGCTGCGATATACATACCCAAAAGTAAGTACTACTGGCTAGCTAGTTGTGCGCATCTCCCGTTGATTCTATAGCTATACTTTCATCAATGCCATTTATAATGCTTCATTATCAGTTTGATTGACCTCTATTTCTCGTAAAGTGCTTGTGGCAGGAACAAGGGAATGATTTCTGTGGATACCACGTGTGTGAGTTCATCTACAACGCGACTTTGAAAAATAAGCGGGGCTACTCTCAAAGACAATATGAAGTGCGTAAGAAATTAATAATATTCACAATTTCATTTTATTAGACCATCATTTATGTTGAGTTTCATTCATATATATGTATTAATTAACCCCCTTCTTCAAATTAGACGTGGCAGATGTGGAATGAACTCCTAGAACCAGATTGCATTAAAGCAATTCAAGAGGAATTGGCGGGATTCTTTCTTGACCACGTCATCAATAAAGCCGGAGAATACCATGTGAAAGTTGATTTCAAATGCTAGGGTACTGTAATTGAGAGATCTTATATATTGTACATGTATGTAGACAGTAGCGTCGGACGTACATGATACGAAAACTTGTTGTTCGACCAATCTCTCGGAGAAGGAGAGGTCGATCGATCATTTCTCTCGGTATGCATGATGAACTTCTGTACTCGATGGTTCCCTTCATTTTCTTACTAGCTAGCGTGTCGAGGGCTATATGTATATAGTACGTAGCGTCGACCAAGCACGGACATAAGAAAGGACACTTCTCTCTATTAATTAGCTAGCTAACACAATATATGAAACACCTAAATTAACCCCCAAATCCCCAACCCCCCTTCAAAAAAAACAAAAACCCCAGCCACTGGAATGCTGACGTGGATACCTTTTGGTCCCGGTTGGTGCCACCAACGGGACCAAAGGCCTCTACCTGGGCTCGGCGACCGCCACGTGGAGGACCATCTGTCCCGGTTCGTGTTAGAACCGGGACTAAAGGGGGGAGGTATTAGTAACGACCCATTAGTCCCGGTTCATGAACCGGGACTAAAGGCCCTTACGAACCGGGACTAATAGGTGTTTTTCTACTAGTGTTACTGTACCCATACCTGATGGTTACCCATACCCATTTGGTACCCAATGGGTAGATCAAACAGCACACAAGTTATTCATAATTTTACATTCATCAATAGCATATTTGGCAAAAAAAATTATTAATCTCAACTCAATAACAGATAGATGAGTACATGACAATTATCTCAATTCAAATTAACGATTGATGACAACTTTAACATAGGTTCACAAACTCACGAAACAATTTTAACAAAGGTACACTTGTGAAACACGGGTAAAGTTCACATGTTAGTATAAACGGGTAGGGTATGGGTATATCCATGGGCAAAAGGCTATACCCGTGCCATACCCATGACTTAAGGGGTAAGTTATGGGTACTACCCATGGGTATAAATGGTGCCCATACCCTACCCATGCGAGTACGGTATCCGCCGGTACCCTACCCATGGGTAAAATTGCCGTCCTTACTCACCAGACATATGAGCATGAGCTCCGAATCCGACGCGAGACGACGGATTCATGTGATGATGGAGCACATTGAGATTGTATGTGTTTATAAAGGCTATGTAGTTGATCTGGATGGCACAAGAAAATCTATGAGGGGGCTCTTCAGAGTTCTTTACTGATGCATTACTTCGTAACCAATTTTTGGACGAGCTAAAAGGAGATTAAGAAGGTAGGATGGGACGTAGGGGAAGTTTCAAAGTGGGTGTGGTGTCATGAAGACCTGTGTGTTGATTTTGTATCTGAGATGGGAACTCCCGAGTAAATTAGATCCGATGACACTCGTACCACGCTAGTAATGAAAGCTCCATTTAGCAAAAAAAAGTAATATGCGAATGTGAGTTGCCTTGCGTAAAAAAAGATCAACTACCCATACCAGTAAGTTAGCTCCTTGCATTTGTCATCTGTGGTGTGGGTGGCTGATTAGGGTTGATGTCTCCAGGATGAGGGTAGCCGTCCCTCTTGTTCTTAGCTTTATGGGGGTCTGCGGCATCTTCTCCCTTACGATTACACATGGTATGCTCTTCTTCCTTTCTCCTTTAATTCTTTGTATGTTGTTTGCTTTAGGAAGGTGGTGGCCCTGCGCAGCGTTGGCATGCTCATTGCTTTAGGGGTACACGGACTAGTGGATGCTCTTGCCGGCCTTGGCCGGCTGCGAGGGAGTGGTGGTTTTGCCGCTCCGCATGAATGCCTGGCCGATGCTTGATGGCCGACAACGACGACACCCGTGAGCGTTGTTGTGTTCCGTGGAGGCGTCATCGGGGAGATCTGCGCATCTTTAACTCCTGGATCAAGATCTTCAAGCGAAAACCAAGATCCTGCTACAGGGTCAGGCGACGACGTCTTTAGCCTCGTTTCCCCTCTTTAGGGTGTCGTCTTGATGATCTTGGTTCCATTGGTGCTTCCTGCGGGCCGGATGTGTATGACATTGCGGTCAGCTGGTGCCCGTCTGGCAATGTGGGTGGATGGAGTTGTGACTCATGTGGCGCCGACGATAGTGGCGAGCGGAGCCGAGTCATGGCTTGTCCTTCTGGTGTCGATGGCCGGGTGCGCCAATGGGTGCGCCTATGTTGATTTCATGTTGTGTCAGAGAAGTCGGGGCTGAGGTCTGCTGGGCCACTGCGGCACCGATGACTCCATGAGGATGGTTTTCAGCTGGCGTGATTTCCAAATGTTGCGCTGGACTAGGTCGGTGCGAGTCTTGTACTTTTCTCCGGTGAAGCTCTTCAACAAAACTGAAGCTGCCATGTCCTCAATGCTTCGGTCGACTGCTTTGCGTTTGTGGCTAGGTTGTCCGAGTGTGCCCCGTGGTGGGTTCTAATCTAGGTTTTCATCCATTTTCCCTCTAATTAACTAGGCAACTCTTTTCTTCTCAATCAATAAAAATGACAAATCTCTTGCATTGTTTCAATTCCCCTGCGCAGCGTTGGCATGCTCGTTGCTTTAGGAGTGCACGGACTAGTGGAGGCTCTTGCCAGCCTTGGTCGCCTGCGAGGGAGTGGTGGTTGTGCCGCTCCGCATGAATGCCTGGCCGGTGCTTGATGGCCGACAGCGACGACACCCGTGGGCGTCGTTGTGTTCCCTGGAGGCGTCATTGGGGAGATCTGCGCATCCTCAACTCCTGGATCAAGATCTTCAGGCGAAAACCAAGATCATGCTGCAGGTCGGGCGGCGGTAACGTCTTTAGCCATGTTTCCCCTTTTTAGGGTGTCGTCTTGATGATCTTGGTTCCATTGGTGCTTCCTGCGGGCCGGATGTGCATGACATTGCGATCAGCTAGTGTATGTCATGCAATGTGGGTGGATGGAATTCCGACTCGTGTGGCGTCGACGATGGTGGCGAGCGGAGCCGGGTTGCGGCTTGTCCTTTTGGTGTCGACGACTGGGCGCGCCAATGGGTGCGCCTATGCTGGTTTCATGTTGTGTCAGAGAAGTCGGAGCTGAGGTCGGCTGGTACACTGCGGCACCGATGACTCCATGAGGATGGTTTTCAGCTGGCAGTGATCTCCGAATGTTGCGCTGTACTAGGTCGGTGCGAGTCTAGCACTTTTCTCCGGTGAAGCTCTTCAGCAAAATTGGAGATGCCATGTCCTCGACGCTTCGGTCGACTGCCTACCGTTTGTGGCTAGGTTGTCCGAGTGTGCCCCGTGGTAGGTTCTAATCTAGGTTTTTATCCATTTTTCCTTTAATTAACTAGGCAAGTCTTTTCTTCTCAATCAATGAAAATGTCAAATCTTTTGCCTTGTTTCATTTTTTTCCTAGGATAGGCATTAAAAAGCATCTTGGTACGTTAGAAAAATATAGTACATAGAAATATTACCAACATTTTTTATTTTTCCTTCTTCTTAGTTTGAAAACTACTAGAACTAGATGAAACCCGCGCTTTGCCGCGGGAATTTGTAGAATTGTATAGAAGGAGGACTGTGTAGTGCAAATAGTAAACAATGTATAAATAAATACATATTATGCATGTCTACTTGAACTTTTAATGGTATGATACAGAAAGTAAAAAAGATCAGTATATTGCGAGTATCTCCATGTATACGTAATTAGAATACATTGCTTTTTCTATGGAGAATTTTAAATGCACTGCTAATATGAAAAAAAGAACATATAATTTGATGAGAATTTATCTAATAACATGCCCGGGCACGGTCTGAAACATGATAATTCTGTGAATGCAAAGGCCAAGCTAGGCCCAATACAAAAGCCCGGAAGTCCAAAGCATAGCTTGAGGCAAGACAAAACCATGGAGCCCAGCTTGAGGGCAAACAAAACCACTGACACAAAGGATTGTTGAGTTATAATTAAGTTTATAACACAAACCAGTCAAAAGCGAAAGCATAAAATATGCAGAAGTCTAGTAGCACTGGTGGAAAAATAGCCTTCGGTCGCGGTTCGCAACGGCCATTAGTCGCGGCTGCGCAACCGCGACCAGCAAAGCGCGACTAAAGCCCGCCACCTTTAGTCGCGGCTGCTTCTGAACCGCGACTAAAGGCCCGCCCACGTGGGCGCCAGGCGGCCGTCAGGCGGAGGACCTTTAGTCGCGGTTCTTCGGCCAACCGCGACTAAAGGCCGCCCATGGTTTAGGGTTTTAGCCCCCCTAAACCTGTTTTCTGTTTAATTTGTTTTGTTTTATTTCTTTTGTGCTTTATTTTAATTTTGAAGGAGTTTCATATATTCTACGGTACTACATACATGCATATGAATGTACAATTTCAAATAAATTTGAAATTAGAACCAAAAGAATTCAAGAGGAATATACAATATATATTCAATATCATCGGATGACCATATACAATTTTGAACAAGTTTCCATACATGATTTAATCCATATAAAGTTCTTCGTCCTCGTGATAGTGTTCTCCTTTAGGATGGAGGACTTCCTGCAGAACCATCCAGCTAGTTCCTCTTGAAGTGGTCGGAAGCGAGCTTCGGACTAAGCGTCCACGGAGGTTATTCCTCTGAGCATTGGTATCACTCGGATCAACCCGCTCAGAGGTGTATCTCGGATCATCTCCTGAACAAAGTATGCACATAGATTGGTCAACGGTGGCTGAATATCCCCAGTCTTAGTCTTTACCCTTTTGAATTCTAGCTCTTTTTTGAATTCACCGACCTTTGTATCTACGAACCGTCTCCAAACCCTACGAGGCAAAGAAAATTAAATGGACAAGAGAGTTATTAGTTACTTGATATTAGGAAATGAGCGAAATAGGCCGATCGATATAGGCGCAAATGAATGAAAATAATTACTTCTGCAGCATTTTTCGATGTCGGCCCAAAGCTTTGGATCCTTATCCAGAGAGTCGTGGACGAGACATTTCGAGGTGTTCACTTTAATTACTAGCAGAATCCAGTGGAACCTGCGGACACGATACATGCACAGTCGTCATGCATAACTCATCGATTAGCCGCCACATACCATGCATGGAGTAAACAAAGAGAATGTGCTCAAGACAGAAACACTCACCCAAAATGGTAAGGAAATAGAATATCACTTTTGAGTTCCTGCTTTGTAAGAAACTGCCACAGGTCTGCCTCCACGTCGTCGGGTAATGCTCCAACACAACATCATTAACGATGTGTGGGTCAATGAACCCAACATCATGGATGTTCCTTACTCTGCATTCCTTTTCTTCATTCTGCATGTATAATAGAGGACACAACAATATAGTTAGGACATATATATAGTGCAGGCAATATGAACGAGATGGGGTAGAAATTAATAAATCACTTACGAATGTAGCAACTGATGATAGATTTGTCGAGCTCGCAGATTGAAAAGCTGGAACAATTCACTCAGTTCAACTTGTACATAGTAATGTTTGAAGTGATGCTCATGTCTAACTTCCGCATAAATATAATCTTTGGCGTTTTTAATTTTATGTAACCCTTGTACCAATTCAGCAGACGTTTCATTTGGTCGGGTAGATCCTTTTCTCGCAGAGCTCGACGAGAGGCCCATTCTTGACATATGTAATTACTACCTCCTTCTCGGCAACTCATCAAGGCCTAACAGTTCACGAAGAGTAATACCTAAGTTGGCGCTTGTTCTCGCACTTCGTTACAATCAATCCTGTGCTGCCGCAGCTTGTATGATCTCGGGGCATCCGGACGGAAGGATTCCACTATAAGCGGGCAATCGATTGTTTACTTTGTTCCCGAGCTGGGCAACTTGTTTCCGCTTTTTATACTTCGGCCTTCTCCGCTCTTTGTTCTCCTTGAACATGAGTGCCTGCTTTTAAGTTCACGTGCATAGTCATTAGGGAGATTCTTGGCGGCTTGGGACGGTGTGCTCAAAATGACTTAGCCCACTTCTTTTGCTGATCGAGAATATCTTGGCTTGGGCTCGGGCTCTCTTTTCTTCTTGCAGTCCGCCTTCCATTTCTCCAAATCAGCGATCGCGCCCGCGTCGACTTCCTCGGCACTCGTTCCCAAGGCCTTGTGGGAGAGGCTTCATGATGGCTCCGGTACCTTTGTGGTCTTAGGTACATAAGGGTCGGGTTAATACTCCAGGACTTCTTCGCTTCTTTGCCATAGGTGGATTGGGGCGGCGTCTCATCACCCGCCGGACGAGGATCTGGGGCGGCGGATGATCACCCGCCGGACGTTGTGGACTGGGGGGCGGCGTCGGCTGATGTGACGGAGGTGTAGGTGAACCGCCACCACCACCACCACCACCACCACCGCCACCGCCACCACCACCACCGTAGGGGGGTGGACTTGTTGTCCTTGGCGCCTCGCCTGGAAACTTGATAAACTTCTTTTGCCATAGAATGTAATGGCGCTTGACATCTTCAAGTCTTTTCTCCCCTTGGTGTAGCAATTTCAATCTCCGGTCCTCAAACCCTTTGACTATGTCCTCCACCGTGACACGAGCATAGCCATCTTTAATGGGGTTGTTGTGGTGGAGTGCTCGTAAACATGGTAAAGCATTGCCGATGGCTACCTTCATGGATATGTTCCCCATAGGATAATCAGATGACATTCTTTCATCTCCTTTATATAAATCCACGGGTAGCGAGGAGGCTCCGGTGCAGTAATTTCGACCACCGAGGCTCCGGTGCAGTAATTTCGATCGTCGGTGCATCTACACCAGCCGGTGGGGCCTCCGTGGAAGCCACGCTGCTTCTCGCTGCTGGCTTCCGAGATCCGCTGGATGATCTTCATCTGCACCGAGCTGAATCTCTTTCGCTACTAGTACACTCATGGTTTTCTTCATCACTTCCATTTCCGATGCCAACCGCCCCACAACATCTGCTTCCCGATCCATCTTTCTCTTACGGCTTCAGAAACCGACGGGTCATCGTTCGGGGAACCCTATTTTCCACGGAATGTGCCCCATGCCTCGTACATACGTCCTCCGTGTTCAGGATTCGAGGGCTTTTGTCGGTAGCGTCGTTCTCTCTGTTGAACTTGATCTTCCCCTCTTGAGCAGCCTTCATTGCGTCAATAAGGGCTTGGGTGGGTTTAATTAATTTGCCCTGGTAAACACACTCCCCTGTCTCCGGGTTGAGCGTTCCCCCATGCCCGTACCACCAGCTTTTGGCCCTTGGGTCCCATCCTCCGCACTGGACGGATTCCTCGCGCCCTCAGCTCGTTCTCCATCTTCTCGAACCTAGGCACCCAAATGCGATACCCTCCTGGCCCCATAACATGATTGTACTCCTTCTTAGCCGCATTTTCCTTATTTTGTTTCGATATTTGAAGGAACTGCTCCGATTTCTTTTGCTTCACAAATTCTGGCCAATCATCTTTCAGTTTCTCATATTGTCCTCGAAATCCGAGTCTTGTTCTGCTTGACAAAGTCACGGGCTAGATTTTGCTTGAATTTCCGAATCGTCGGCCATCTTATGAAGAGCGAACTGTTTGACTTTCCTCCTCCTCTCCTTGTTTTCCTCAATCTTGTTACCCTCCTCATCGAATTTGTTGTATTCCGGAGGTAGAACGAAATGTTCCATAAGCTTCGTCAAGCAATCTTTTTTTGTTCTCTTATCGACAAAAGTGAAACCATCAATTCGTGCCTTCTTTGGCTCATTCCACTCTGGACGGTGATCGAGACGTTGTCTCTAACAATGGCTCCGCATTGGCTGATAAACTTGGTGGCGTTCTTGCGGGGCTCCAGTGCCTGCCGGTTGCAAAGTCGACAACCTGGATGGTGCATGTTTCTCCTGGTTTCATCGTCTGGTTGCGCCACGCTTTGACGACGTACTCGATTGTTTTGACGATCCGCCGAGGGCTAAAATAAGAAAGAGAGTCGCGTTAGTACACACATATTTATTCAAATCAGTTAGTTTGTATCACCGAGGCTCAATGTATATATATACCTCGGCGCGGAGGTGGTTGCTACTTCCATTTGAAGATCGCGTTTATCGGCGTTTCTTGACATCATCTTGTCGTGGCGCCCTTCATCTTCACCGTCAAGGTTCAGATAAGAAGAGATATCATCTTCTTCTTCTCCGGTCGGCACATATTGAATATCGCCGTTTATGATGCGAACATATGTGCTTCACCGTCCGGATCATAGTTGTCCATAATCGGGTCACTCTATCGTCCGACATTATGTCATCCTGAAAACATGTAGTAAAACAAATTAATTAAGTGAAGAAGGGGCGGTGGCGGTGGCGGTGGCGAAAGGCGGTGGCAAAAGAGGGGCGAGAAGGGGTGGGAGAGGGTGTCATGTAGAGCGCAAGGCGGGCGGGGTTTAGGGTTTAGGGTTTTAAGTTGGCCGGTTTTCTTTGGCCGGTTTTCTGTTGTTTTTTGTTTTTGGGGTTTAGGGTTTTAAGTTGTTTACCGTTTTTGTTAAACTAAAACTAGTTAAAATTAAAAAGAACAAAAAAAAAGAAAAAAAAAATTCCTTTTTCCTTTTTCCTTTTTCTTCTTCTTCCTTTTCCTTTTTCCTTTTCTTTCTTCTTCTTCCTTTTTCCTTTCTTCTTCTTTCTTCTTCTTTCTTCTTCTTCCTTTTTCCTTTTTGTTTTTCTTTGGCCGGTTTTCTGTTGTTTTTTGTTTTTGGGGTTTAGGGTTTTAAGTTATTTACCGTTCTTGTTAAACTAAAACTAGTTAAAATTAAAAAGAACAAAAAAAAAGAAAAAAAAAATTCCTTTTCCTTTTTCCCTTTTCTTCTTCTTCCTTTTCCTTTTCTTTTCTTTCTTCTTCTTCCTTTTCCTTTCTTCTTCTTTCTTCTTCTTTCTTCTTCTTCCTTTTCCTTTTCTTTTCTTTCTTCTTCTTCCTTTTCCTTTCTTCTTCTTTCTTCTTCTTTCTTCTTCTTCCTTTTCCTTTTCTTTTCTTTCTTCTTCTTCCTTTTCCTTTCTTCTTCTTTCTTCTTCTTCCTTTTCCTTTTCTTTTCTTTCTTCTTCTTCCTTTTCCTTTTCTTTTCTTTCTTCTTCTTCCTTTTCCTTTCTTTCTTCTTTCTTCTTCTTTCTTCTTCTTCATTTTTCCTTTTGTTTTTCTTTGGCGGTTCTGTTGTTTTTGTTTTTCCTTTTTTGTTTTTGTTTTTCTTTCTTGGCGGGGCAGGGTTAGGTGGCAGGCGTGTGTCAGGCGGGCGGCGGGTGGCGGCGGGCAAGCAGGGCGGGGGCGGCAGGCGTGGCGGCGGCGGGCGGGCAAGGTAAGGGGCAGGGCGCAGGGCGGCGGCGGCGGCGGCGGCGGCAGGGCGCAGGGGCGGGCGCAAGACATCGGGACGGGCGGCGCGCCATCGGGACGGAGCGGCGGCGGCAGGCTTCAGCGTCGGCGTCGGTCGGCGTCGGGCAGCGCTTCAGCGTCGATCGGCGTCGGGCAGCGCTCGGCGTCAAGAGAGAGGCGAATGGGGGCAAACTGCTAAGTCAGATTTATAGACGAACCTTTAGTCGCGGCCGGGAGGCGGGACGCGACTAAAGGTACCTTTAGTCATGTCCGCCTCCCACCGCGACTAAAGTGTTTTGCCACCGCCTGTTCAGCAGAAAGAACCTTTAATCGCGGTGGGGAGGCGGGCGCGACTAAAGGGTACCTTTAGTCGCTGCCCGCCTCCCGCCCGCGACTAAAGGGCTGTCTTTGAACTGGCGCGGTGCGGTGGGATGTTTAGTCCCACTCGCTAGCCGAGAGGCATCGGCAGTGGTTTATAAGCGGCTGCGCTCACCACTTCGAGCTCCTCTCAAATGCAGAGCTTACGGGCCTATTCTCACTACTCAGTGCTGTGGGCCTATTGGGCCTTCTGCGGGCTGAATCTGGCCCATTAATGGGTTTCTAGTCGTATTCAGGCCGTGGTGGCCCGATGGGTGGCATATTTTTTATTTTTGCCTGTTTTTGTTTTCATTTTTGCTTTATTTATTTTGTTTTGTTTCTACTTACAACAAAAACTTATTTATTTTATTTTATTTTGTTTCTAGTTACTTATTTATTTTACTTTATGATAATTATTTTTGCAATTAAAGTTTCCAATTACTTATTTATTTATGTTATTAAAATCTTAAAATACAATTATATATCAAAAAATCAGAAAATAAAACTAATTCATTTTAAATTCTTGTTTTTCTTCTGTTTTTTCTTCCTTTTTCTTCTTTTTTTTTTCTTCTGTTTGTTTCTTCCTTTTCTTGTTTTTCTTCTTTTTTTCTTCCTTTCTTCCTTTTCCTTTTTTCTTCTGTTTTTCTTCTGTTTGTTTTTTCTTATGTTTTTCTTCTGTTTTTTTTTTTCTTCTGTTTTCCTTTTTTCTTCTGTTTGTTTTTTCTTCTGTTTTTCCTTTTTCTTCTGTTTTTTCTTCTGTTTTTTTCCTTTTCCTTCTTTCTTCTTCTTCCTTTTCCTTTTAAAATCAGAAAAATAAAACTAATTCATTTTAAAATCTTAAAATACAATTATATATCGAAAAAATCAGAAAATAAAACTAATCCTTGAAGGTTTGACAAAAGGTTTGATACATCATTCAGTTCATCGACCAAATACAAAGTTTGGTACAATAAATTATTACACATCAATTCTTCCCTTGTGTCCTCGCTTGCTTACGATTGTGCCGTATCCATGGAGCATCCTCATCATTTAACTTAATGCTTGGGTCGGTGTTCACTTTGAAGGCGGAATTTCAGCAAACATATTATAATCTTGACATGTCTGTCTTGTCCTCCACTCCCACGATGTTTCTTTTCCCCGAAAGAACAATGTGGCGCTTTGGATCATCGCATGATGTCTTGATCGTTTTCTTATCTTTCCGTTTCCTCGGTTTGCTACTCATGTCCTTCACATAGAAAACCTGAGCGACATCTTTCGCTAGGACGAATGGTTCGTCAAGGTAACCAAGATTGTTGAAATCCACCATTGTCATTCCGTATTGCTGGTCCACCTTTACCCCACCTCCTGTTAGCTTGAACCATTTGCACCGGAACAAAGGGACCTTAAAGGAGGGTCCATAGTCAAGTTCCCATATCTCCTCTATGTAACCATAATATGTGACCTTTTGCCCATTCTCGGTTGCTGCATCAAAGCGGACACCACTGTTTTGGTTGGTGCTCTTTTTATCTTGGGCGATCGTGTAAAATGTATTCCCATTTATCTCGTACCCTTGGAAAGTCGTTATAGTCGAAGATGGTGTCTTGATCTACAACATCATTGTCATTCATTAAATGTTTTCTCAACCAACTGCCGAAAGTCTCCATGTGGGCCTTCCTAATCCAGGATTCAGGCTTCCCCGGGTTGTCCGAGCGTAAAATATTCTTGTGTTTCTCAAAGCACGGAGCCACCAAGCTGGAATTGGTCAGCACTGTGTGGTGTGCTTCATCGAGAATGGCCGTCCATACATATCGTTGATTTCCTTCCGATCGTGCCTTTTCCACTTAGTCTCCCCTCGTGCGCGATCGAGGAAGACCAATCGGCTTAAGGTCAGGAACAAAGTCAACACAAAACTCAATTACCTCCTCATTTCCATAGCCCTTGGCGATGCTTCCTTCTGGCCTAGCACGGTTCTGAACATATTTCTTTAATACTCCCATGAACCTCTCGAGGGGAACATATTGTGTAGAAATACAGGACCGAGAGCGGAAATCTCTTCGACTAGGTGAACCAGGAGGTGCGTCATAATATTGAAGAAGGATGGCGGGAACACCAACTCAAACCGACAAGACATTGGATCACATCGTTCGTAACCGTGGTAGAACTTCGGATTGATTACCTTCGAGAGATTGCATTGAGGAATGCACATAGCTTCACAATGGCTAATCGAACATTTTCCGCAGAGCCCCTCAAAGCAATCGGAAGCAATTGCGTCATAATCACGTGGCGTCGTGAGACTTCAGGTTTTGGAACTTTTTCTCCGCCATGTTTATTATTCCCTTTATATTGGGCGAGAATCCAGACGGGACCTTCATACTGCTCGGGCATTCAAAAAGATGACCTTCTCTTCTTTGGTCGAGGCGTAGGCTGGCACGACCTTGAAACCATTCCGGATGCGGTCATCGGGTCTTTCAAGCGTTGCTGGTCCTGCCGTGCTTCCTTTGTATCATTTGTCTTCCCATACACGCCCAAGAAGCTTAGGAGGTTCACGCAAATATTCTTCGTAACGTGCATCACGTCGATTGCAGAGCGGACTTCTAGGATTTTCCAATATTCTAGCTCCCGAATATAGATTTCTTCTTCCACATGGCTGCGTGCCGTCAGCTCCCTTCGAACTGATTGTCCGCCGGGACCTTTCCAAAGATGACTTTCAAATCCTTGACCATATCAAATACCTCAGCACCGGTCGTTCGCAGCTTCGCCGGTGATCTGCCTTGCCGTTGTAATGCTTGCCTTTCTTTCTTCTTGGATGAGTTTTGGAAGAAATCGACGATGCCCAAGGTACACGTTCTTCTTACAATTTGGCAAATGTACACTTTCAGTCTCATGTAAGCAGTGCGTGCATGCATTGTATCCCTTATTTGACAGTCCGAAAGGTTACTAAGAGCAGGCCAATCGTTGATGGTTACGAAAAGCAACGCTCGAGGTCAAATTCCTCTTGTTTGTGCTCATCCCACACACGGACACCACCCACAGCTGTAAAGTTCATCAACTAATGGCCTTAGGTACACATCGATGTCGTTGCGGGTTGCTTCGGACCTTGGATGAGCACGGCATCATAATGAACTTCCGCTTCATGCACAACCAAGGAGGAAGGTTGTAGATGCATAGAGTCACGGGCAGGTGCTATGGCTGGAGCTCGCTCGCCAAAAGGATTCATGCCATCCGTGCTTAGAGCAAATCTTATGTTCCTTGCGTCAGCTGCAAAATCTGTGAACCATCGTCGATCTTTCTCCATTGCGTTCCATCTGCGGTGTGTCTCAACTCCCGTCCGACTTACGTTTCTCTTTGTGCCATCGCAACAACTTGGCATGCTTTTTGTTCATGAGCAGACGTTTCAACCGTGGTATTATAGGAGCATACCACATCACCTTGGCGGAACCCTCTTCCTGGGTTTCGGCCCTCAACATCGTCACCGGGTCATCGACTCGATCTTATAATAATGCACGAGTGCATACCGGGCATTCATTCAAATTCTCGTATTCACATGGTAGAGGATGCGATCGTTGATGCATGCATGTATCTTCGAACCTCTAAACCTAGAGGGCAGACAACCTTCTTTGCTTCGTGCGTCTTGGCGGGCAACTCGTTATCCTTTGAAACATATTCTTCAACATTTTCAGCAAGTTTTCAAATGCCGAGTCAGCTACACCTGCCTCGCCTTCCATTTCAGCAAATCCGATTGTGCAGCCCAGCTTTTCAGACCATCATCGCATCCGGGTACAGCGCCTTTCTGTGATCCTCTAACATGCGATCCAAATTCTCCCTCTCCTTTTCAGTTTCGCAGCGTCTCCGTGCATCAGCAATGGTCCGACCAAGATCATCAGCGGATCATCACGTGCCTCTTCTTCACCTTCCCTTCACCTTCAGCATCCTCCATGAAAGTATCACCGAAATGAGCAAGATAGCTTTCATCGATGAAATCATCCCTTCTTCATCTTCTTCCATTATAACCCTCTTTCTCCATGCTTGGTCCAACAATTATAGCTTGGCATGAAACCCTTCAAGCAGATGCATGTGAACAACTCTTGAGGAAGAGTAACCCTTCTCATTCTTACAGATAACACATGGACAGATAACAAAACCCCCGCTTGTTCGCATTAGCCACTACGAGGAAATCTTTCAAACCCGTAGTGAACTCGCGGAGAGTCGGTTACCGTACATCCATTGCCGATTCATCTGCATTATTATAATATAAAATATATAATTAACCATCATGCATTTGTTATGAACTACACACACATGCATATTGACACATCAAAGGTTCATCAAGTTGCTAACATGATCGAAGAGTGTGGCTCCAACACTTCATGTCATGTTTGTTTCATGCTCTTGGGGCATTTCATCAAACACCTTATGTGCATAAGAGGAACCAAAAGCAAACCTACACCCACTTGTGAAGAGAATGGCTCCAAATGGCTAAGTGTTGGCTGCTGGATGGGTATATATAGGGGAGGGCTTTAGTCGCGGTTGGCCAGGCCAACCAGCGACTAAAGTGCCAAGGCCTTTAATCATGGTTGGCCTGGCCAGCCGCGACTAAAGCCCCTCACGCACCAGCTGGCCACCGAGCGCCCAGGCCCAGGCCTTTGGTCGCGGTTCACCTCCAGAACCGCGACTAAAGGTCCCATTAGTCGCGGTTCCTACAGCTTCGCGACTTATGGGCTGGACGGAAAGCCTGTTTTTCCACTAGTGTAGCAACACATGCATACATCTTAGAATTTTTACATGACCTTAATCCCCATATGAATCGCAATCCATGTACTCCAACCACAAACCAATCGCTAAAAAATTAAAAAATAACTTGTGTAAACAATAATACACATTAGACACGGACAACAAATATTCATCTCTTATATATACTAAAAAAAGCAAATACACATCTTTTTCTTTGTCACATCACGTGATGTCCATGCCTTGAGGGGAAAACAAAGACGTGGAGGTCCGGACAAAAAGCTTATGAGACGATTGGGATCCGGCTTAGACGCTACTTCGTGCTCCTACCTTGGTGACTGAGACGCTACCTCGAATGGGATTCGGCAGTCCTGTGTATGTTCAGCATCGGGACAGACACCATCAATGTCGCCAAAATTCACCTGGGGCTGGCACCCTCATCCCTCCGAGCTACACTCCGGCTGGGAATGGAAGCTGCCAACCAACCAACCAACTTAGTAAAATAAATGTTCAGAGCAGAGGAGATAGACCGTAAAGAGAGCCCCCACCTCTAGAGCGTGTGATGTCGAAGGAGGATGCCGATGGCATGATTCGTTGAGAAGTTGGGTGGATACATGGGCGTATGGATTGGGTCAGCACTCCCAGACAGGGTCAACATAAAGTCCATTTGCAACGACATAGGTGGAGAGTGGCATATATAAATAGGAGATAAGAAGAATCCAGAAACCTTGGTGAAGATTTATTGATGCTTGGGAGATGAAAAGAACCAACGTGGAGATTTATTTATGGATAGGAGATGGAAAGAACCACCATATGAAGAGGGTGTGTCGGGCTGCATGTTTACCGAGGCGTCCATCATTATTAACTGCTGGAAACGAAACACATCATGACGTGGCATCATGCATGGAGTTGCTGATTTGGCTGAATTGATGAGGTGGCAAGATGATGATGTGGACAGTGCGCATGTTGAGAGAATTGATTGTAGTGGGGATCAACTTTTTAAGAATGTAAGATTCAACACACGTTTGTTTAACTTTGGTTTACGTCCTGACGGTTTCATCTGATATGGACTTTTCTAGCTGAAAATAACCTAACAAGCAGACCAGCATCTTAGCATATTATGCAAAGAATAACTAATCGGAACACATAGATAGCTCATATTGAGAGCAGATTAGCAGGACCACATCATTGTCCTAGGGTTTCAACCTGATTCAAACTGGATCATGCCCCTCTAAAATAGTACTCGTACGTGGACTATTAACCCGCTGAGTACGCTATTATATGAACCAAACCGTATCCCAAGAATACGTGTTTAGTGTCCCGAAACGTAAAAGCACGTGTAGTCGTATCCATCAAGTACCTGAAAAGCTCTTCGCCTATCCAAACAGAGTGCTCCCCGCAATTCAACCTCCGATCAGCAGATCCACCGCCGGCAAGGGCGGCGCACCATCGATCTTCTGAGTTCGACTGCGGCACGGCGGAGGCGCGAGTTCATGGCGGTTCGGCTACCGGCCGGCATCCCGCCGAGGCAGGCGGGATCGACGGCCAGGGACTAACTAATTCCTCCTATCGAAGTGATTAATTTGTTCACCATCCCCAATCGTTTCGTCGCAGCAGCCATAATCATCCGATAATGTGATTAATTAGTCCCACCTCGCCATTCCGGGCGGAAATTGCGCGCTATAAAAGCGCCCCATTCGCGGGAACCCTCGCCGGGTCTGGTGGCGCAGGCCTGTAGCTCCGGCTTCTTTGGAGGGCATTGTTGGCGAGGAAAGGCTCGGCTCGCAGCGTGGGCGTCGCCGGCAACGGCGGCGGAGCCGAGCTCGGGTTGGTGGTTGTGTGTGCGCTGCCGAGCTTTGAGCCCAGGGCCAGGCACGCACGCACGTCCTGCTTCACGCAGGACGCACGCGTCTCTGAGCCCGGCAGACGCGGTACGGGGACTGTACCCCCCGCGACGGGCATGCAGGACCGGCAGCGGCCGGCGGCGAACCCATATAGTTATCTAGCTGGGCTTTCTCCCGTTGTGGGGGAGCCCTGGGTTCGTTCGCGCGCACTCCGACCACCACCCCTCTCGCCAACTCTTTTGGAGTAGTTTTTGCAATGGCTTGCATTGCGTTCTGACATCTATGCAGAAGACACGAGCCAGACACGAGCCAAACTATGTGGTTGAAGCTTCAATCTGCTAACTTGATTTCGCCGGCGGTGCCAAAGCGGACCCACCCAAGCCACCTCCCCGACCCATTCGACGGCAGAGCCACCACCTCCACGCGATTTACGAAAAAAGGGTTTTCCCCCGCTTTATATTATAAAGCATCCATCACCGATTACAACCGCGAGCCGATACAAATACACACCCCACTACACACATCACATACCCAATGCTACAACACACACCCAAGGCTAGATACAAGGGCACCGACACACCACTCCAACAACTACAAAGCACCCAAACATAGGATAGTCCACGCGATTTCGCCGTCATTAATAAATCATAGGCGCGATATTGTTGTCCGTCCGCTCGAACTTTATTTTCTTTCTCTACCACAATAGAAAACTCCAACAACAATATAGCCTTTGTCCTCCCCTTCCGTCCCAGTTACTTGTGTCAACAGGGTAGAAAACTTGTATGGAACAAGCTTCTTAATTCATGTAAGTGAAGTAAATCTTTCTTAAGTAGAGTAGCAGTCTAGTAGATTGTTGTTGCCATATGGATGGCTTTGCGCATAATGGTTGGGCACAAGGTTTTGATTACCACCCACAGTAACCACGGATCTCAGTACCCCTTGAGAAACTGCCTTACTGAGCACAAAAAAAAAATGATTTTTTGAATTTGATTGAACTTTTGTTGAATTCTCATTCAAAATTCATATAGAAAAATCGGTCGGTAATCGTCATCTGTTTTCAGTTACCGTGATGACCGGAAATCTCGTTGCCCCTTGAGTTTTGTTTCAACCTTGGTTGGGCATAGAACATATATTCTCTCTGTGTTAACTCCAAAATTTTGTGAATATTCTTTAAAAAAATCATGGATGCTAATCTTAACATGGCATGCCGTTTTGCAACTTTTTGTGTAAGATATGATCATGCATGTCCTACATGAAAGAAGACAAATTAACACACACGGAGGTGTGAAGATTTTATTTATAGGTACAAATGTTGTCTTTTATATGCATAGTGCATCTTGTCATAATTTTGCACCAACTTTTACAAGTCTACATGTTATCTCACACCGTATATTGAAAAGAAGTTCCAAGTGTTTTGTAGCTTTTTAAGCATGAAAAGAAGAGAGAGAATATATGTTTTGTATGCAATCCATGTAACTTTGAAAGCATGTATGAAGAAGAGAAATGAATTCCAAGCACTTCAGAGAGACTAAGACAATAGATTTTTAATTGACGAAATTGTCATAGGCATCTAGTAGTTCAAGAACACCTCGTACAATCTAATAAAAGCATTGGAAAGCCATAAACAAATATCAAGCCTAAAATTTAAACTCGGTTGAGGAGGTTCCGTCACAAGGGAAGTAACCAACTGAAAGAAACTACACATTTGACCATACAAATTAAATGTACCAAAAAGGTTCCATGTTGGTCGATAACAATGTTTTTTTCCAGAACGTTGTACGATGGCAGCGAGCTCCCGCGTTGCAATAATAATAATAATAATAATAATAATAATAATAATTGATCCAGTTAATAAGAAAAACCTCCCCCCACACCCGACTAGCAATCAAGGCACATCATTCGGGCCAGATACAAAGGGTGTCTAGGCCCAAGTCCATCAACACAACCTCGTACATAACCAAGTGAGCCTCCACAACTTCTACTCCTTGCTTACCATCCACCACCAGCAAAAGGAATAGTTTAAAAAGTTGAACCTGTGACCATTCCGGCCGAGCTCTAAGTTCACCTGTTTTTCGACAAGTTTGTATCTCTCTCCAAAATAATGCCCTTGAATGCCTGGGTTTCTCGACAAGTTTGTATCTCCGAGCCTAACCGTTGGTGCACATGGTTCAAACGGGATTTGCTTGTATAAAATTGGATCTCAATTATAAAACAGACAAAAAGGATTGTCTAGCCTGGTTTTTTTTTTTTTTTTTTGAGAATGCCTGGTTGGTTGTTGGGTTCACCTCTCAACAATGAGGTTGTGGGTTTAACTCCCCACATATTGTGTAGAATGAACAAGTGTCGTATGGAATAACACAGGAAAAAGGGATAAAATCGGGCAGTTTGATGAGTGTGACACACAATTTCAGCACAAAAGACCCTGCTTTGAATTTAGCCCTAGGGCCTTCAAATATATATCAGGGCCGGCTCTTGTCCAATAACGAACTTCTATAATATAATCCGAGTCCTTCAGGAAAATATTTGTAGGTACATCTCTGGCCTCTCAAACTTGTCAAAAGAGTCCATACATTAGCCCAAAACAACGTCGACAGGTTTGGCGCAAGAAACAATAGTTGTAGGTCGGCCCTAGTTGCAGGAGCCAGCTGCTGTAAAAACTCACGCGACGCACGCGGCACCCCAGACCCTCCCGCATCAACGCTGCCGGCGATCGATCGATCCACCCCTAACACTGCATCGCCCACCGAGACGCGCTGCTGCCCGGTACCAGAGGTAGAGGTAGCACAGCCAACAACCTCACCGCCTGCTCGTCCGATTCCGTTTCCCGAATCATGGCGATCTAGTTCCCAAATTCTGCCCTAGCTTCTTGCGTCGGCCTAAGATCCATGGCGGTCCCCACCTTGTCCTTCAACACCTCCACCCTGGTTGGCTCAGACGCCGCCGGCTGCACTACCGGCACAGCACGCTCCGGGCTCCCCGAGTGGGCTCTACTCTGCAGGGTGGGACGTAACTCACGCCGCCGGAACGCGACCACCGCCAGGAGCCACACAAGCGACGGCTTCGCCGTGGAGGTATCCTTCTGGCTCGTCGACCCGCCGGGCGTCTCCTACTTCTCCGTCAGCTGCCCCGGCTACCAAAAGTTCACCTCCTCGCTCATCTGCGCCGAGGACGCCTTCGTCCTCTTCAGCGTCACACCCTCGGGGTCCACCCAGCACTACTTCGTCTACACAGCCCGTGGCCGCGGCCCCGGCCCCGGCGTTACTCAACCATCGCTGCAACTGCTCCCACGTCCCAGCCCTGACTTCTACGGCTGGCAGCAGCTTTTCGGCCTCCTGCCCCGCGGCGGCGAGCACTTCGCCGTGGCTTCCGTCGGGCGCAAGGTCCGCAACTGGACCATCGACGGCGATTTCTGGCGCTTTGACACCCACGTCTTCTTGTCGGAAACGCGGGCATGGAGGAGCAGTCACGCGTCCTTGGCGCACCTATCGGTCTCTGACAAGCGATTGTGTGACCAACACACCTTCTCCAAGCAGATCAGGGTCGGAGCAGGCTCGCTGGGCTGGGTTGATACCGACCATGGCATTCTCCTTCTCCACAACCTGTTCGACAACGGGCGTCCTCTCATTGATTTAATCCCATTGCCCCGATGCGCGTCCCGGTATAATTTCTTCGACGTCGCCTGCTGTGACGACGGTCTCATCAAGCTCGTCGAGATCAAAAGTGACGGCCCTGGCGGGCCTGGTCTCTCGACCGGCAGGGAAGGCTGGAGGGCCACCGTGTGGAACAGAAGGGTCTCTTGGGACGGCTGGCAGAAGCAATGGACCGTCCATGTCGACGACATCTCGGTTGACCCAAGGTACTCTACTTTGCTGCCTGAGCTGCGGGATGACGAGACGCAAGAGCTGAAGCTGAAGAAACTGATTTTCCATGGCCCGATTCTAGACGTGCACGATAAGGATGTTCTTTGCATGATGGCCAGGGTGAGCGATGAAGACGACAATGCCTGGGCCATCACCATCGACATGGAACATGGGATGGTGGAAGCACTAGCCCAGTTTCCTGCCAAACGGAACGACATCCTCAGGACAATGTACTGTTCGTGCATCTTCCCTAAGTACCTCAACATAGCCCAAGGTGGTTCTTCGCCCTTCTTACCCCCTGCGCGAAAGAAGAGGAAGAAGAGAACGAGGAGTAGTAGGAGGAAGAAGAAGCAGCAGCCGCAAGTCTTAGATCGCCAGCAGGGATTGTTGTATTTGCTCTGCATTGTTGGCTGCATAATGATAGTGATCGTTGTGAGAGATTTACGTTGTTTCTATTTGTTGTAAACAACATAATCTGCCGCTTTTTAAAAGCTCAGATGGAGCTTAATTTTTGCAGGCCAAAAGAGTTTCAGGGCCTTTTTGTATTTTTTTTGCGGGTGAGGGCCTTTTTGTAGTTGTGCATATTATGCACATACCATCCGCACAGGCACATGTCAAACATTTTTATCAATATTCTTATGCAAGTTATTTTGGCAGTCTAAGGATTGTGCTGCTTTTTTATGTCGCATGTCACTAGAAAGATTGAACCCTACCATATGCCATCTTTGTATGCATATTGTTTTGCCAATCTTACATTTTAAGAGAATTGGTCAAGAATATCATACATGTGTTCTGTGGTCCAAATGCGATAAGGTAGATTCAGCGACAATCATACTAGTTCATATTACGTCTATCCTTTGTATATGCAAGCTAGCAGCTAGATGCTAAACCTTGACATTCTTCAAATTTGGTCAAATGGATGCTGCTATTCACCATACTACTAGTATTACCTTTGATGATTATACATGGTCATTGTGCCTCTTGTGTCAAAGATTTTATTCCGCCAAATTGGTATACACTTCTCTGCAACCTGTCTCAGAGATAAACATTAAAAAAAAAAGACCACGAGAAGCGCGGAATCCAAAAGTAATTGCAGTTCATATGTACATGATGCAGCAACAGTTGAGCACTCTACTAGAAGTAGTATTCAGAGATACAAACTTGAACATCACAAAAAATATTTATTCTACACTAGTAGAAAAGGGGGCAATGGTCCAGGCCGGCCAGCCCATTAGTCCGGTTCAATCGAACCGGGACCAATGGGGCATTGGACCCGTTCGTGAGCCGAGGGCGGCCGGCCACGTGGGCCATTAGCCCGGTTAAATCTGGACCTGTTGGTCCCGGTTGGTGGGACGAATCGGGACCAATGGGCCTCGCTCTCACCCACCACCATTGGTCCCGGTTGGTGGGACGAACCGGGACCAAAGGCTGCCCTTTAGTCCCGTTCAAGTCACCAACCGGGACCAATTAGTTGCCTATATATACCCTCGCCCATGAGCAGAGCACTTCCGATTGCTCTGTTTTTCGTGGGGCGAGGGGAGAGCTGTGGTGCTCTAGCTCACCTCCTATGCACAAGAGGTGTTCGATGGAATGCCCGAGCCACACTACTTAAGCTTTCTCCTCTCCAAGCTCGACCTCCAAGCTCCATTTTCCTTAATATTTGTCTAGGTTATCGGTCCGTCACGTCCCGTCCCCGTCTTCACCGCCATCGATCGCCCGCGCCGATCTCGTCGCCGGCACCACCGTGGTGAGCCTCTTGTTCTTATCTTCTTTCTGAAAGGAAAACAAATTCTTACTTGTATGTTTATATAGATACTTGTATAATTTTCTTACTTTTATTATTGCATCTTATATAGTGCGATGGTTTTGGTATCCGCCCCCGTCGGCCCTCGTCCTGTCTATGATTCGGATGTGGTATATATTATCTTTTCATAACTATTGGTTCATTTATTGTTTATGACAATTATGCCGACCAACGTGACATAGATTTTATTTATCTAGGAGGTTGTTGAACCGGAAATTCCAACCGACCCTATTATCGAGAGGTTAAATTTAGTTGAAGAAGAAAACAATTTGTTGAAGGAAAAAATTAGAAAAATTGAGGAGGAGAAGATGATATTGGAGTTGCATGTTGCGGATGTCGTCGATGATCACAAGATCAAGATGGATGCAATGCGCTTGAAGATTAGAAAGATTAGAAAATATGCCATTCATACCGAGGCTTGGTATCATTATGCCGTTGGATCAGTTGTTACATTGGTTGCGATTATGATCGCATTTATTTTTGCATTGAAATGTTTTACATAGTTTCAGTGTATGGTTTAATTAATTTAGATGCTCTGCAGAGCTTTATGTTGTTAGATGAGAACTATGTATGTACTTTGGTTTTAATGTGATGATGAACTTCTATTAATTTGGTCACTTAATTATCTATTCATGATGTTCTGTAATGATTTTTGACACTTAATTATATATAATGCACGCATATGAACCGGCAATGGATGTACGGTTCAAGACACACCTCCGAGTACATTAAGGGCGTGCATGATTTTCTCGAAGTGGCTGAGGCAAACAAGCAGAATGGTTTTATGTGTTGTCCATGCCCTATATGTGGGAATACAAAGTCTTATTCTGACCGGAAAATCCTCCACACCCACCTGCTTTATAAGGGTTTCATGCCACACTATAATGTTTGGACGAGGCACGGAGAAATAGGGGTTATGGTGGAAGACGGCGAAGAAGAAGAGTACGATGACAACTATGTGTTGGGTAACGTAGTAATTTCAAAAAAAATCCTACGCACATGCAAGACCATGGTGATGGCATAGCAACGAGAGGGAAGAGTGTCTGTCCACGTACCCTCGTAGACCGAAAGCGGAAGCGTTATAACAACGCTGTTGATGTAGTCGACGTCTTCACGATCCGACCGATCCAAGCACCGAGCGACGGCACCTCCGAGTTACGCACACGTTCAGCTCGATGGCGATCCCGGACTCCGATCCAGCAAAGTGTCGGGGATGAGTTCCGTCAAGCATGACGGCGTGGTGACGATGATGATGCTCCACCGACGCAGGGCTTCGCCTAAGCTCCGCATGACGATATGACTTCTCGGCGCGGGGCTTCGCCTAAGCTCATGACGATATGACCGAAGTGGAATATGGTGGAGGGGCACCGACACGGCTAAGGAACGATCCGTAGATCAACTTATGTGTCATGGGGTGCCCCCGCCCCGTATATAAAGGAGCAAGGGGGTGCGGCCAGCCCAAGGCGCGCTGGAGGAGTCCTACTCCCACCGGAGTAGGACTCCCCTTCCTAGTTGGATTAGGATTGGAGGAGGGAAGAGGGAAGGCGCCGCCCCTCTCCTGTCCTATTCGGACTAGAGGGGGGGGGCGCGGCCTGCCTGGCCGCCCTTCCTCTTCTCTCTTATGGCCCATTAAGGCCCATAGACCCCGGGGTTCCGTAACCCCGGTGTTCCGTAACTTCTGTTTTCATCGGAACCTTTCAGAAGTCAAACATAGGCTTCCAATATATCAATCTTTATGTCTCGACCATTTCGAGACTCCTCGTCATGTCCGTGATCACATCCGGGACTCGAACGACCTTGGTACATCAAAACTTATAAACTCATAATGAACTGTCATCGAAGCGTTAAGCGTGCGGACCCTACGGGTTCGAGAACTATGTAGACATGACCTAGAACCATTCTCGGTCAATAACCAATAGCGGAACCTGGATGCCCATATTGGTTCCTACATATTCTCGAAGATCTTTATCGGTCAAACCGCATAACGACATCGTTGTTCCCTTTGTCATCGGTATGTTACTTACCCGAGATTCGATCGTCGGTATCCAATACCTAGTTCAATCTCGTTACGGTAAGTCTCTTTACTCGTTCAGTAATACATCATCTCACAACTAACTCATTAGTTGTAATGCTTGCAAGGCTTATGTGATGTGTATCACCGAGAAGGCCAGAGATACCTCTCCGACAATCGGAGTGACAAAACCTAATCTCAAATCGCCAACCCAACAAGTACCTTTGGAGACACTGTAGTACTCCTTTATAATCACCCGATTCACGTTGTGACGTTTGGTAGTACCAAAGTATTCCTCCGTAAGCGGAGTTGCATAATCTCATAGTTACAGGAACATGTATAGGTCATGAAGAAAGCATTAGCAATATACTAAGCGATCAAGTGCTAAGCTAACGGAATGGGTCATGTCAATCACATCATTCTCCTAATGAGGTGATCCCATTAATCAAATGACAACACATGTCTATGGTTAGGAAACACAACCATCTTTGATTAATGAGCTAGTCTAGTAGAGGCATACTAGTGATTATCTGTTTGTCTATGTATTCACACATGTATTATGTTTCCGGTTAATACAATTCTAGCATGAATAATAAACATTTATCATGGTATAAGGAAATAAATAATAACTTTATTATTGCCTCTAGGGCATATTTTCTTCAGTCTCCCACTTGCACTAGAGTCAATAATCTAGATTACACAGTAATGATTCTAACACCCATGGAGTCTTGGTGCTGATCATGTTTTGCTCGTGGAAGAGGCTTAGTCAACGGTGCGCAACATTCAGATCCGTATGTATTTTGCAAATCTCTATGTCTCCCACTTGGACTTGGTCCCGAATGGAATTGAAGCGTCTCTTGATATGCTTGGTCCTCTTGTGAAATCTGGATTCCTTTGCCAAGGCAATTGCACCGATATTGTCACAGAAGATCTTCATTGGTCCCGATGCACTAGGTATGACACCTAGATCGAAATGAACTCTTTCATCCAGACTCCTTCATTTGCTGCTTCGAAGCAGCTATGTACTCCGCTTCACATGTAGATCCCGCCACGACGCTTTGTTTAGAACTGCACCAACCGACAGCTCCACCGTTTAATAAAAACACGTATCCGGTTTGCGATTTAGAATCGTCCGGATCAGTGTCAAAGCTTACATCGGCGTAACCATTTACGACTAGCTCTTTGTCACCTCCATATCGAGAAACATATCCTTAGTCCTTTTCGGTATTTCAGGATGTTCTTGACCGCTGTCGATGATCCATTCTGGATTACTTTGGTACCTTCCTGCCAAGCTTACAGCTAAGCATACGTCGGTCTGGTACACATCATTGCATACATGATAGAGCCTATGGCTGAAGCATAGGAACATCTTTCATTTTCTCTCTATCTTCTGCTGTGGTGGGCATTGAGTCGACTCAATCTTACACCTTATGTCTGGTAAAAACCTTTCTTTGCCTGATCCATTTTGAACTTCTTCAAAACTTTATCAAGGTATGTGCTTTGTGAAAGTCAATTAAGCGTCTTGATCTATCTCTATAGATCTTGATGCCCAATATGTAAGCAGCTTCACGAGGTCTTTCATTGAAAAACTTTTATTCAAGTATCCTTTTATGCTATCCAGAAATTCTATATCATTTCCAATCAATAATATATCGTCCACATATAATATCGAAATGCTCTGAGCTCCCACTCACTTTCTTGTAAATACAGGCTTCTCCAAAAGTCTCATAAAACCATATCTTTGATCACACTATCAAAGCGTTTATTCCAACTCCGAGAGGCTTGCAGACCATAAATTGATCGCTGGAGCTTGCACACTTTGTTAGCACCCTTTGGATCAACAAAACCTTCTGGTTGCATCATATACAACTCTTCTTCTAGAAATCCATTCAAGAATGCAGTTTTTACATCCATTTGCCAAATTTCATAATCATAAAATGCGGCAATTGCTAACATAATTCGGACAGACTTAAGCATCGCTACGGGTGAGAAAGTCTCATCGTAGTCAACCCCTTGAACTTGTCGAAAACCTTTCGCAACAAGTCGAGCTTTGTAGACAGTTACATTACCATCGGCGTCAGTCTTCTTCTTAAAGATCCATTTATTCTCAATGGCTTGTCGATCATCGGGCAAGTCAACCAAAGTCCATACTTTGTTCTCATACATGGATCCCATCTCAGATTTCATGGCTTCCAGCCATTTCGCGGAATCTGGGCTCACCATCGCTTCTTCATAATTTGTAGGTTCGCCATGGTCAAGTAACATGACTTCCGAATAGGATTACCGTACCACTCAGTGCGTATTTTACTCTGGTTGACCTACGAGTTCAAGAGAAACTTGATCTGAAGCTTCATGATCATCATCATTAGTTTCCTCACTAATTGGTGTAGTTGTCACAGAACCGTTTCTTGTGATGAACTACTTTCCAATAAGGGAGTAGATACTGATTATCTCATCAAGTTCTACTTTCCTCCCACTCACTTCTTTCGAGAGAAACTCCTTCTCTAGAAAGGATCCGAATTTAATAACGAAAACCTTGCCTTCAGATCTGTGATAGAAAGTGTACCCAACAGTCTCCTTTGGGTATCCTATGAAGACACATTTCTCGATTTGGGTTCGAGCTTATCTGGTTGAAGTTTCTTCACATAAGCATCGCAGCCCCAAACTTTAAGAAACGACAACTTTGGTTTCTTGCCAAACCACAGTTCATACGGTGTCGTCTCAGCGGTTTAGATGGTGCCCTATTTAACGTGAATGCGGCTGTCTCTAAAGCATATCCCCAAAGCGATAGCGGTAAATCGGTAAGAGACATCATGGATCGCACCATATCAAGTAAAATACGATTCGACGTTCGGACACACCATTTCTCTGTGGTGTTCGGGTGGCGTGAGTTGTGAAACTATTCCACATTGTTTCAAATGTAAACCAAACTCGTAACTCAAATATTCTCCTCCACGATCCGATCGTAGAAACTTTATTTTCTTGTTACGATGATTTTCTACTTCACTCTGAAACTCTTTGAACTTTTCAAATGTTTCAGATTTGTGTTTCATTAAGTAGATATACCCATATCTGCTCAAATCATCTGTGAAGGTGAGAAAATAACGATACCCGGCGTGCCTCAACATTCATTGGACCACAAACATCGGTATGTATGATTTCCAACAAATCAGTTGCTCGCTCCATAGTTCCGGAGAAGCGGCGTTTTGGTCATCTTGCCCATGAGGCACGGTTCATAAGTACCAAGTGATTCATAATCAAGTGATTCGAAGCCCATCGGTATGGAGTTTCTTCATGCGTTTTACACCGATATGACCTAAGCGGCAGTGCCACAAATAAGTTGCATTATCATTATCAACTCTGCATCTTTTGGTTTCAACACTATGAATATGTGTATTACTACTATCGAGATTCAATAAAATAGACCATTCTTCAAGGGTGTGTGACCATAAAAGATATTACTCATATAAATAGAACAACAATTATTCTCTCGATTTAAATGAATAACCGTCTCGCATCAAACAAGATCCAGATATAATGTTCATGCTCAACGCGGCACCAAATAACAATTATTTAGGTCTAAAACTAATCCCGAAGGTAGATGTAGAGGTAGCGTGCCGACCGCGATCACATTGACTTTGGAACCGCTTTCCCAGCGCATCGTCACCTCGTCCTTTGCCGGTGCTCGTCTATTCCGTAGTCCTGTTTGAGTTGCAAATATTAGCAATGAAACGTATCAAATACCAGTGCTACTACGAGCTCTAGTAAGGTACACATAAATAACATGTATATCACATATACCTTTGTTCACCTTGCCATCCTTCTTATCCGCCAAATACTTGGGGCAGTTCCGCCAAAGTGTCCGATCTGCTTGCAGTAAAACACTCGATTTCAGGCTTAGGTCCAGACTTGGGTTTCTTCTCTTGAGCAGCAACTTTCTTGCTGTTCTTTTGAAGTTTCCTTCTTCTTTCCTTTGCCCTTTTTCTTGAAACTAGTGGTCTTGTTGACCATCAACACTTGATGCTCTTTCTTGATTTCTACCTCCGCGGCTTTCACCATTGCGAAGAGCTCGGGAATTGTTTTGGTCATCCCTTGCATATTATAGTTCATCACGAAGCTCTTGTAGCTTGGTGGCAGTGATTGGAGAATTCTGTCAATGACACTATCATCCGGAAGAGTAACTCCCAGTTGAATCAAGTGATTATTATATCCAGACATTTTGAGTATATGTTCACTGACAAAACTATTCTCCTCCATCTTGCAGCTATAGAACTTATTGGAGACTTCATATCTCTCAATCCGGGCATTTGCTTGAAATATTAACTTCAACTCCTGGAACATCTCATATGCTCCATGACGTTCAAAACATCGTTGAAGACCGGTTCTAAGCCGTAAAGCATGGCACTGCTGAACTATCGAGTAGTCATCAGCTTTGCTCGCCAGACGTTCACAACTTCGGCGTAGCTCTGCAGCACTGGCACCCAGCGGTGCTTCCAGGGCGTAATTCTTACATGCAGCAATGAGGATAATCCTCAAATTCGGACCCAGTCCGTGTAATTGCTACCATCATCTTTCAACTTTGCTTTCTCAAGGAACGCATTAAAATTCAACGAACAACAACACGAGCCATCTATCTACAGTAAACATAGACAAGCAAAAATACTATCAGGTACTAAGTTCATGATAAATTTAAGTTTAATTAATCATATTAAAACCTCCCACTTAGACAGACATCTCTCTAGTCATCTAAGTGATTCGTGATCCAAATCAACTAAACCATGTTCGATCATCACGTGAGATGGAGTAGTTTCAATGGTGAACATCACTATGTTGATCATATCTACTATATGATTCACGCTCGACCTTTCGGTCTCCGTGTTCGAGGCCATATCTGTTATATGCTAGGCTCGTCAAGTTTAACCTGAGTATTCGCGTGTGCAACTGTTTTGCACCGTTGTTGATGGACGTAGAACTTATCACACCCGATCATCACGTGGTGTGCGGGTACTACGAACTTTGGCAGCGGTGCATACTCGGGAGAACACTTCTTGATAATTTTAGTGAGAGATCATCTTATAATGCTACCGTCAATCAAAGCAAGATAAGATGCATAAAGGATAAACATCACATGCAATCAATATAAGTGATATGATATGGTCATCATCATCTTGTGCTTGTGATCTCCATCGAAGCAAGCACCGTCATGATCACCATCGTCACCGGTAGCGACACCTTGATCTCCATCGTAGCATCATTGTCGTCTCGCCAACTATTGCTTCTCGACTATCGCTACTGCTTAGTGATAAAGTAAAGCAATTACATGGCGTTGCATTTCATACAATAAGCGACAACCATATGGCTCCTGCCGATTGCCGATAACTTCGGTTACAAAACATGATCATCTCATACAATAAAATATAGCATCACGTATTGACCACATCACATCACAACATGCCCTGCAAAAACAAGTTAGGCGTCCTCTACTTTGTTGTTGCAAGTTTTACGTCGCTGCTACGGGCTGAGCAAGAACCGTTCTTACCTCGCATCAAAACCACAGCGATAGTTTGTCAAGTTGGTGCTGTTTTAACCTTCGCAAGGACGGGCGTAGCCACACTCAGTTCAACTAAAGTGAGAGAAACGACACCCGCCGGTCACCTTTAAGCAACTAGTGCTCAAGCGGTGAAACCAGTCTCGCGTAAGCGTCTGGCGTAATGTCGGTCCGGCCGCTTCATCTCACAATACCGCCGAACCAAAGTATGACATGCTGGTAAGCGGTATGACTTATATCGCCCACAACTCATTTGTGTTCTACTCATGCACATGACATCAACGCATAAAACCAGGCTCGGATGCCTTTGTTGGGTAACGTAGTAATTTCAAAAAATTCCTACGCACACGCAAGACCATGGTGATGGCATAGCAGCGAGAGGAAGAGTGTCGTCCACGCCCTCGTGAGACCGAAAGCGAAGCGTTATAACAACGCGGTTGATGTAGTCGTGCGTCTTCACGATCCGACCGATCCAAGCACCGAGCGACGGCACCTCCGAGTTCTGCACACGTTCAGCTCGATGGCGATCCTCGGACTCCGATCCAGCAAAGTGTCGGGGATGAGTTCCGTCAACCTGACGGCGTGGTGGCGATGATGATGCTCCACCGGCGCAGGGCTTCGCCTAAGCTCATGACGATATGACTTCTCCGGTGCAGGGCTTCTCCTAAGCTCCGCGACGATATGACCGAAGTGGAATATGGTGGAGGGGCACCGCACACGGCTAAGGCGATCCGTAGATCAACTTATGTGTCATGGGTGCCCCCTGCCCCGTATATAAAGGAGCAAGGGGTGCGGCCAGCCAAAAGGGCGCTTGGAGGAGTCCTACTCCCAGGGAGTAGGACTCCCCCTTCCTAGTTGGATTAGGATTGGAGGAGGGAAGAGGAAGAGGCGCCCCCTCTCCTTGTCCTATTCGGACTAGAGGGGGGGGCGCGCCTGCCTGGCCGGCCCTTCCTCTTCTCTCTTATGGCCCATTAAGGCCCATAGACCCCCGGGGTTCCGTAACCCCGGTGTTCGATAACTTCCTGTTTTCATCCGGAACCTTTCCAAAGTCAAACATAGGCTTCCAATATATCAATCTTTATGTCTCGACCATTTGAGACTCCTCGTCATGTCCGTGATCACATCGGGACTCGAACAACCTTGGTACATCAAAACTTATAAACTCATAATGAACTGTCATCGAAGCGTTAAGCGTGCGGACCCTACGGGTTCGAGAACTATGTAGACATGACCTAGAACCATTCTCGGTCAATAACCAATAGCGGAACCTGGATGCCCATATTGGTTCCTACATATTCTCTGAAGATCTTTATCGGTCAAACCGCATAACGACATCGTTGTTCCTTTGTCATCGGTATGTTACTTACCCGAGATTCGATCGTCGGTATCAATACCTAGTTCAATCTCGTTACGGTAAGTCTCTTTACTCGTTCCGTAATACATCATCTCACAACTAACTCATTAGTTGTAATGCTTGCAAGGCTTATGTGATGTGTATCACCGAGAAGGCCAGAGATACCTCTCCAGACAATCGGAGTGACAAAACCTAATCTCGAAATCGCCAACCCAACAAGTACCTTTGGAGACACCTATAGTACTCCTTTATAATCACCCGATTACGTTGTGACGTTTGGTAGTACCAAAGTATTCCTCCGTAAGCGGAGTTGCATAATCTCATAGTTACAGGAACATGTATAGGTCATGAAGAAAGCATTAGCAATATACTAAGCGATCAAGTGCTAAGCTAACGGAATGGGTCATGTCAATCACATCATTCTCCTAATGAGGTGATCCCATTAATCAAATGACAACACATGTCTATGGTTAGGAAACACAACCATCTTTGATTAATGAGCTAGTCTAGTAGAGGCATACTAGTGACTATCTGTTTGTCTATGTATTCACACATGTATTATGTTTCCGGTTAATACAATTCTAGCATGAATAATAAACATTTATCATGGTATAAGGAAATAAATAATAACTTTATTATTGCCTCTAGGGCATATTTCCTTCACTATGTGCCCCCTGAATACGGTGATGCTACTGAACATCAAGAGGAACCAGACGATGTGCACGATGATGCTGCAACGGGCGAAGCTGCTGAAGATCAAGAGGAACCAGACGATGTGCCCGATGATGATGATCTCCGCCGGGTCATTGTCGATGCAAGGACGCAATGAGAAAGTCAAAAGGAGAAGCTGAAGTTCGATCGCATGTTAGAGGACCACAAAAAAGGGTTGTACCCCAATTGCGAAGATGGCAACACAAAGCTCGGTGCCGTGTCGGAATAGCTGCGATGGAAGGCAGAGAATCTGTGCGACAAAGGATTTGAGAAGCTACTGAAAATATTGAAGAAGAAGCTTCCAAAGGATAACGAATTGCCCGACAAAGTACATACGCAGCAAAGAAGATCGTATGCCCTCTAGGATTGGAGGTGCGGAAGATACATGCATGCCCTAATGACTGCATCCTCTACGCGGTGCGTACAAGGATCTGTCACGCATGCCCGTATCTGGTGCATTACGGTATAAGATCGAGCGAGATGACCACGGTGATGTTGTGGCGAGCCCCCGGAAGAGGTTCTGCGAAGGTGATGTGGTATGCTCCTATAATACCACGGTTGAAACGTCTGTTGAAGCGGAGAGCATGCCAAGTAAAAGGATCGATATGGTTGACTAGAGGGGGTGAATAGGCAACTAACAATTTTAAGCTTTTCTTTACCAAATTAAACTTTGCAACAAAATAGGTTGTCTAGATGTGCAACTAAGTGAGCAACCTATATGATGCAATACCAACTAACACATAAGCAAGCAATGGATGTAACACAAGTAGGCTTGCAAAAGTAAAGGCACGAATTAACCAAGAGTGGAGCGGTGGAGCGAGGATGTGTTACGAAGTTCCTTCCTTTTAAGGAAATCGTCTCCGTTAGAGAGGTGTGGAGGCACAATGCTCCCCAAGAAGCCACTAGGGCCACCGTATTCTCCTCACGCCCTCACACAATGCGAGATGCCGTGATTCCACTAATGGTGCCCTTGAAGGCGGCAACCGGACCTTTACAAACAAGGTTGGGGCAATCTTCACAACAATTGGAGGCTCCCAACGAAACCACGAGGATTCACCACAATGGAATATGGCCTCGAGGTGACCTCAACCGTCTAGGGTGCTCAAACACCCAAGAGTAACAAAATCCACACTAGAAAGTATGGGGGAACTAAATATCCTTTGGTGGAAGTGTAGATCTAGGTCTCCTCCTTCAAACCCTAGCAGATCAACAAGTTTGAGTGGCTAGGGAGAGAGATCGGGCAAGAAAGCTTGAGAGCATCAATGGAGGAGAGAGAGAGGTCAAAAGTGGGCGTGGTAGGTGGAAGAACCACCTTATATACCAGCCCTCATAAATCCAACCGTTCTGCGTTTTCGATCTTTGCAGCGGTACAACCGCTCCTTGTCCCGTACAACGGGACTCACGATAGCTGCAGAACCCTACCAGGCGGTACAACCGGACCATCGGGCGGTAGTACCGGTTATTAGCAAATAACAGGACCAACCGGGCCACCACCGCCCAGCCACCGCATCAAAACAGAATCCTGACCGGTACATGGGCGGTGCACGGCCGGAACAACCGCCTGGCCTTGAGCGCTTGAGCAGCTAAGGTATGAGCGGAAGAACCGCTCGAACCTCCGGTTGAAAAGGAACAACGGACCAACCGGGCCACCACCGCCCAGCCACCGCATCGCAACAGAACCCAGGCCGGTACATGTGCGGTGCTAGGCCGGAACAACCGCTGCTGTGCTTTGTAGAGACAAGTGGCGGTACCACCGCCCGGAGGCAGCGGTACCACCGCTCGACAAAGGCAGAGAAGCGTCAAGAGCCAGCGGTACAACCGCTCGGAAGAGCGGTACAACCGCTGGGAAAACACAGCAAGGATTAGATAAAGATGGAGGCACACTCTCGACAAAAGAGGGGTGAAGGATGTGTACGTGAATGGAATCCCTATACTCCCCAAAGTGGATTCCCTCTTGATAGTACGGGATCCCTCGACCAAAGAGATAAAAAGCGTGAGGATTCCGTCTTCAAGCGATTCCTTGAGAGAGAACCACCAAGCGACGAAAGCCTAATCATTGAGAACCTGAAACATTTAGCACAGGATTAGACCAACAAAGGGTTGTCATCATCGTCCAAAACATAAGGTAGGGAAATGCCCTTTCAATCTCCCCCTTTTTGGTGGATGATGACAACAACACGATATAAGATAGAAGTCTATAGAAACTAGACGGAGCTCCCCCTAGATGTGAGCCCCAGGTCGAGACTCCCCCTAGGTTTTATAGACTGGCCACAAAGAGCATATAACAAGAAGGTAGCCAACACAATGAAACAGGAGCAATCCTGCCAATAAAGACCAACAAGCATAAAGATAAGATAGCAGGAGTGGCACAAAATCCACACAAAGCAAATGAGAACGACCAAAGTTCAACTGGAGACCACAAACAAGTTCAGACAAGTTCAATACGAGACACACACTACGCAACCACCCATGCAACTCCCGAGTCCTATCACACTCTCTCCCCCTTTGGCATCAGGACACCAAAAAGGAAGAGAGCGAAGCTATCGCCCCAGGCTCAGTCGTCCTCCTCTGACTCCTCGGTAGCATCTGGATCTTCATCATTGTCAGAATCTTCACCATCATCAGAAACTTCATCATCGTCCCGAGCTGAGTCTTCCATGATATCATCAGCAGCAGGAATGGTGGTGGAGGGCTAAGGAGGGGCTTCATCATCGATCCAGTCTTTGTGGGAAGATATCCAACGCTCCTCGGTGTGATGCTCTTCTCAGAACCACTCGGAACCGACATGTTGAGGTGCTTCATCATAGCAATTTGACGACGCCGCGCAAGCTTCTCATTGACATGTGCCTCATACAGCCTCTTCTGGATGTCAGACTGAAGGCAGAAAGTCTTCTTCACCTTGGCAGCGAGCTTGTCCACCCACGAGGGCTTGGCCCCTGGTTCCAACTCAAAATCCTCATCATCAGAAGTGGCATAGACATCCTCAGGAGCATTAGCTGGGAAACGTGGCTCGGCGTGCTTCTTCTTCTTAAGGAGCTTTACTTCATGAGTGGTAAGATTGTCAGGAGAGGTGAGGGGCTCTCCAGGACGGCGAACTGCCCACACGGAGTTCAGAAGGGACATGACAAACGGAGCATAAATGGGGACCTTCCTATAGATGACCATGTTGTACATCTCGTGCCACAGCCAGTTGGACACATCAAACGTCTCCCCAGATCCACCTTGGTCTTCATAGCAACCATCAAGTTAACAAGATAGCCATGGATTTCATCTTGATTCCCCACTTTGGGCGAGAAGCACATTACGAAAAACACGATGCATGATGTCATAGACCTTCACCAAATCCTTAGATTCACCAATAATACCACGGCCCGAATATACGGAGGGCAAGCTTCTCCTTAGGCATAGGCTCGGGATGATCATGGGGCGAATGCCACCCCTTCCTTCGAGACCGGTATCATCGTACCCAATAGCATTGCGAGAAGGTCCTCGAGGAGCGTGAAAAAGCTCATCACGACACATGAAAGTGAGGTGCGCGTCATCTTCTCCAAAGTGAGCGGTGGCATAGAAGCGATGGATGAGTTGAACATCAAAGTCACAGAGAGCGGACATGAGCTTGACAAGATCAAACTCCTCACAGAGAGCCAAAGCCTCACCAAAATACTCCAGGTTGTTCCGCCAATGATCAAGATCGATGGTCCTTTGCTTGGCATATCTGTTCTTGTTGTGCTCAAAGAGTTCATGAACAATTAGTACTTGCATCTCATTCGAAACTGAGCGGTGGTCCAGCGAGGAGCTACGGGAACCACATAGGGATTCTTTGAGCGGAAGGCTTCCCAATCCTTGGCTTTCCAGCGGTGGAGTGGCATTACCACCGTTGCTTGATAGCGGCAGACTTTTCACGGCGAGTGGGCTTGGTAGGGATCACGACTTCCTCTTGAGAATCAGCCGGGGCGGAGCCTTGAACCCTCTTCTTGGTCTTGCGAGGAGCAGGCGAGAAGCTGGAGCCACCGAACACAAAGGCGAAGGGACACACGAAACCAACAAGAATGAGAGGAAAGTATATCAAAATGCAACACCATAGAAACTAGAACAGTCTGTGAGGTGCGAGACAATCCGGTTGTGCGGATCTCCCGAGTAGAACCGCCCCACGGTTGTACCGCCCATCTGGCGGTAGAACCGCTGACATGGCACTACCGGGGATATTAGATCTGTTCAAGGCGTGCAAATCACCCAAGCAATATTCGGAGTTCTAGGTGCTGCCAGACACAAGACAACAACAACGATCTCTCCCAACCAAAGAGCGAAAACTAAACTAGGAGGAAAAGTAATGCCCTAAAGCAAGATGGAAACCTAGAATCAAAGAGCGAAGAACAAGGGCATTACCACCATCCATGGGAGAAGACCGGAAGACTTCCACGGAGAGAATCCACGGAGAGCCCTCGGGTCCAGGCGGAGGCGCACTCGAGGCGGGTAGAGGTGACCGGCGGCTAGGGCAAGGAGGAGGCGAATGAGGACGAAAGGGAAAAAGAAAAACCTTTCGCCCCGTCGGATATAAATAGGCCCATAGCCGCGCGGCGGTAGAACCGCTCCTAGGACCGGTTGTACCACAAGTCAGGTGCTGACAGGTTGTAGTGGGCGGTACTTCCGTTTCTGAAGGCACGGAAGTACCGCCGGAGACAACCAGTAGAACAGACGGAGATGCCCGATGAAAATGGGCGGTATAACCGCCAAGCACCCAACAACTTCCAAGCTGGGGCCGCACAACCAGGTATCAGTGGTAGAACCGCTTTGTGACACCGGTTGTACCGCCCGACCACCAAAGCCAGGACCAAAGGAAGAGAACAAGACAAGCGGGACAACAAATAAGAGAAACCAAACACGAAGAACAGGGAAAACAAAAGCAACCGTACACAAGCGAGCGAGCTCAGTCCTCTCTCTTAAGAGAGGCGATGGCAAACCACCTATGTTTGAGTCAAATGGTATGGCACATGAAGAATTATCCTTGGGCCCATGACCAAAACTCGTCTTTGAAGCACAAGTACCATAAAAAATGGCTGATGTGAAAGAGGTGATCGATTTATGCATGATGGGGGCAGGGAGAGCTCATTGAGAGAACAACACTCCCCCTATGTCCGTGCCTACACCTAAACTAGACAACAAGTTGAGTGTGGTGGGGGGTGCATGGGTTCAAGTCACATTGCTCAAATCAATGATATTTAGCTCATGCCTTAACTCGCGAAATCTTGCTTCATCCAAGGGCTTCGTGAAAATATCTGCAAGGTTATCATGAGTGTTGACATACTTGAGCTCGATCTCCCCTCGCCTAATGTGATCCCGGATGAAGTGATACCGAATCTCAATGTGCTTCGTCTTGAAGTGTTGTACCGGTTGAGAGAAATCTTGATGGCACTTTCATTATCGCACCAAAGAGGCACTTTGTCACAAATGACACGTACTCCTTTAGAGTTTGCCTCATCCATAGGAGTTGAGCACAACAACCACCGGCCGCCACATACTCGCTTGATTGGACGAGAGACACACAACTTTGCTTCTTGGAAGACCAACTTACCAAAGAGCAACCAAGAAATTGGCACCCTCGGAAGTGGACTTCCTATCCACTTTGTCCCCCCCAATCGGAATCCGTGAAACCTTCAAGCTTGAAATTTGCTCCTCTTGGGTACCATAAGCCAAAGTTTGGGGTATGAGCCAAATATCGAAAGATTAAACTTGACCGCCACATAATGGCTTTCCTTGGTGCGGCTTGAAACCGTGCACACATTCCCACACTTAACATGATATCCGGTCTAGATGCACAAAGGTAAAGCAAGGAGCCAATCATGGAGCGATATACCTTTTGATCCACCGCTTTACCATTGGGATCAATGTCAAGTTGGCACTTGGTAGGCATTGGTGTAGTAGCCGGCTTGACATCACTCAGCTTGAATCTTTTGAGCATGTCTTGAGTGTATTTGGCATAGTTGATGAAGGTACCTTCTCTTCTTTGTTTGATATCGAAACCAAGGAAGAACTTCAGCTCTCCCATAGAAGACATCTTGAACTTGGAGGTCATGAGAGCGGCAAATTCCTCATTGAAAGCTTTGTTAGGGGAACCAAAGATGATATCATCAACATATAGTTGGCATACAAACAACTCCCCATTAACCTTCTTAGTAAAAGAGTGGAAATCGATTTGCCCTACTTCAAAACCACGATCTTGTAGCAACTCGGTAAGGTGGTCATACCACGCATGCGTGGGGGCTTGTTTAAGGCCATAGAGTGCCTTATCGAGTTGATACACATGATCCGGGAAGTAGGGTCCTCGAACCGGGGGTTGCTTGACATAGACCAACTCATTAATATGACCATTAAGAAAAGCACTTTTCACATCCATTTGTTGCAACTTAAAGTTGTGATGGGCAGCGTAAGCAATCAACAAGCGAATGGATTCAAGGCGAAGCAGCGGAGCAAAGGTTTCACCGTAGTCGATACCCTCGACTTGGGAGTAGCCTTGTGCCACCAATCTTGCCTTGTTGCGAATGATGTTCCCATGAGCATCTTGCTTGTTCTTGAAGATCCACTTGGTTCCAATGACGTTGTGGTTCCCCGAAGGCCTTGGCACCAATCTCCACACCTTGTTGTACTCGAAATTGTTGACCTCTTCATGCATGGCATTGAGCCAATCCGAGTCTTCGAGCGCCTCATAGACCTTTTGGGGTTCAACACAAGAGACAAATGCGTGATGTTCACAATAGTTTGCCAATTGTCTACGAGTGCTTACCCCTTTCATTAGGCTTCCAACCACATTCTCCATGAGATGACCTTTGGTAGTAAGTTTGGAAGCAATCTTGGCGGCACGACGCTCTAATTCTTCCTCGGAGGTGATGAGGAGGAGTCACTTGATCATCTTGAGCATCGTCTTGAGCATGTTCATGATCTTGAGCATGCTCGGGGAAGATAACTTGACCTTGGGCATCATTTGGTGTATCACCATCGTCTTGAGCATGATCTTGCCCTTGGTCTTGTTCATGAGGTTGAGGGCCTTCACTTTGTTCTTCGGAAGCGTGTGGGCCTTGAGTTGGTGATGGCTCCACTTGAGTGGAGCATTGTCCTTCTACTTCGGCCACAAGGGGTTCCTCAATGGGTAGGATAAAACCAACACCCATTCTTCTTATGGCTCGAGGAGGAATTTCATCACCTACATCACAAGTGCCACTTTGCTCCACTTGGGAGCCGTTATTCTTATCAAACTCCATGTTACATGTCTCCTCAATAAGTCCCGTGGATTTATTGAGGACACGGTAAGCATGAGAGTTTGTAACATAACCAACAAAAATGCCCTCATAGGCTCTAGCTTAAAATTTAGACAAACGAACACCTTTCTTGAGAATGAAACACTTACACCCGAACACCCGGAAATACTTGAGATTGGGCTTGTTACTGGTAAGTATCTCAAAGGGAGTCTTGTTCAAGCCTTTGCGGAGATAGAGCCGATTGGATGCATGACATGCCGTGTTGATGGCTTCGGCCCAAAAGTTGTATGGAGACTTGAACTCCGCCATCATTGTCCTTGCCGCATCCATCAACGTCCGGTTCTTCCTCTCCGCAACACCATTTTGTTGAGGGGTATATGGTGCAGAATAATGATGCTTGATCCCCTCATCACTAAGAAACTCATCCAAGGTGTAGTTCTTGAACTCGGTGCCGTTATCACTTCTTATAGTCAAGATCTTTGCATTATGTTGACGTTGAGCTTCATTTGCAAAGTCGATGACAGTTTGTTGAGTCTCACTCTTCCTCTTGAAGAAGTATACCCAAGTGTATCTTGAATAGTCATCCACAATCACCAAGCAATACTTTCTACCCAAGACTATCAAATGATGGTGGCCCAAAGAGATCCATGTGAAGGAGCTCCAAGGGTCTCTTTGAGTATATGATGGTCGTGGGAGGATGAGCCTTCTCATGAAGCTTTCCTTCAATACAAGCACTGGAAGCACGGTCTTTGGCAAAGCTAACATTCGTTAGTCCACGGACATGGTCCCCCTTGAGAAGACTTTGCAAAGATCTCATATTGACGTGGGCTAAACGGTGATGCCAAAGCCATCCCACGTCAACTTTAGCCATTAGGCATGTCGCGGTCTTAGTGGGTCGCTCCGAAAAGTTAATCACATAGAGACCATTCTCGACATGCCCAACAAAGGCTACTTTAAGAGTCTTGCTCCACAAGAGGGCCACTGTATCAATGTCAAAGAAGGTAGCAAAACCCATGATTGCAAGTTGTGAGCGGAAAGCAAATTGTATGCAAGGGACTCAACAAGCATGACTTTCTCGATCGTAAGATCATGAGAAATGACAACCTTGCGAGACCCAATACCTTAGAATGTGATGCATCACCCCACTCGACATTGGTGGGCATAGATGGGATCCTTTGCGTCCACCACCATGTCCTTGCTCCCGGTCATATGATTTGTTGCTCCACTATCGAGCAACCATGATCCCCAGGAAGCAAACCCTACAAGAGATCAATGCTTGGTTTTAGGTACCCATTTGGTAATGGGTCCTTTGATGTTAATAACGAGGGTCTTAGGAACCCAAATAGACCATTCATTGTACTCATAAGAAGAACCAACAAATTTAGCATAAACATGCCCATCACTAGCACGGCACAACACATATGAGGGGTTAAAGTCGCGGCTATGTTCATGGGGATAGCGTTGTCCTTCTTGGCATTGCCACCCTTTGCAGTTCTTCTTCTCCTTGGAAGCACCCTCTCCCTCCCTCACAAAAGTTTGCTTGAGAGGGGAGGTTTCTTAGTCTTGTCATTCTTCTTCTTGCTCTTGGGCTTGGGTGCAGACCCAATCCCTCCTTAGTTACAACTTCCTTTTGATTACTCAAAAGGTCGTTAAAGTTCTTCTCACCTTGTATGCATGTGACAAGGCCCTTTTCAAGTTGCTCCTTCAACAGCATTCTCCTCAACAAGATGCACATGCTCACAACAAGGGTTAGTAGCATTTGCATTATCAATCAATATCATATGAGGAAAGGTGGCTTTCTCCTTGGTTAGCTTCACTTGGAGTTGATCATGAGACTCTTTGAGACTAGCATGAGCACCCTTCAATACTTTGTGAGCCTTGTCGAGAATGTCAAAGTCCTCGTTGAGTCTAGCAAGATCAACTCCAAGCTTTGCCTTCTCGGAGCTAAGCACACGAGACACAACAAGAGCATGATCAAAGTCTTTCTTTAATTTAGCATGATCATCGTTGTATGACTCCTCAAGAGCCAAACGAAGACCACACTCTTCCTCAAGAGCATTGGAAAGATCCGAAATCTCATCGGCATAGTCACGACTATGCCCTTCCATCTTAGAGATGGTTTCTTCATGAGCCTCGATCATGACATTGGCTTCACCAAGTTGTTCCAAGAGAGAAACGAAGTGCTTCTTGGATTTGCCCTTGAGTTTACTCATAAAGATCTCAAACTCATTCTCCTCCGCATTAGTCCCCTCATGTTCATCAATGCAATCCATCAAACACGAATGATTGATGATGGTAGTTTTGATGTTGGGGGTTACCTTGTTGGTGGCTTTAGCCATGAGGCACTTGGCGGTGATGCTTTCATTTGGTGAATCGAAGAGAGACATCCGAGGAGTCGTTGCAATGGCAATGGAGGCCATGGCAAGCGGTTCACCATCTTCATCATCATCATCATCATCATCCTCATTGTACTCTTCTTGAACCACCAAGGCTTTGTGAGGAGTCTTCTTGCTGAAGTTGCTCTTGTTGGGGAAAGACTTGGCCTTGTCTTTACGGATGAGCTTGCCACCATTGTCTTCCCTTTTCTCATATGGGCACTCCGCAACAAAGTGACTCACATTGCCACAATTGAAACAAGTCCTCACTCATTGCTTGCCCTTAGAGCCACTTGAGTTGCTCTTGTTGAAGTTGGGCCTTGAGTTCTTCTTGCTCCAAAATTGCCTTGAAGCAAGGGCCACGTTTTCATGATAGTCATACTTTGTATCTTTGAGGTTGCTCTCTTCTTCTTCCTCCTCTCCATCTTCTTAGACACAAATCTTGGCCTTCAAAGCGAGGTTGGGCTTCTTTGCTCTTTGGGAGCGAAGCACCGCATTGTCGGCGGTCTTGTCCAATATGTTCATAGCCACAAACTCATCCAACACATCACTTGAGGACAGGGTGTGGAAGTCCGGCCGTTGACGGATGACGGAGGACATGGCTTTGTGGTAGGGCATCATTGCCTTGAGAATTTGCGCTTGATCCAGTTGTCATCCGTGTCCTTACTTCCATGATCCCGGAGGAGACGCAAGCTTGGTTACTCTCGATAGAGCTCACGAGGTTCTTCTTCTTCTTTCATTGCAAACTCATCGGCTTCATCTTGGACCACTTCATAATTGGAGCGTTGAATGCTTGCGCTTCCTCGATAAAGGAAACCACCTTGAGCCAAGCATCTTTGGCAATGGAGTAGGGCGAAGATGAGGGAGGTCTTCGGAAGGATTGCTTCTTGGATGATGAAGAGCATTCTCATTGAATTGATGGTCCACGACTTCTCTTGGAGAAAAGTTGCTCGAGTCATGCGGATAGAAACCTTCTTCAATGATTCTCCAAAGGTTAGTGTTCACATGATTTAAATGACGCTTAAAACGATAGACCCAAGAATCAAAATCCTCCTTTTTATCAACCTTAGGTGGTGGACCGGCATGATTCAAATGAGTGGAAGGAATTGGTCCACCATAAATGGGAGGAGGTTGCACATGGGCAAAGGTGCCGGTGCCATTCTTACCACTAGACGAGGGGGCTTTTTCACTAGTAGCTTCCCCCTTATCGGAGTTAGCATCCGCTCCCGTGTTGGCGGGATCACCCACTTTCACGGGTGCGGTGGAAAGTTTAAGCCCTTCTAGGAATTCCTTAAACATGTCCTTGACCTCGGTCGTCATGGAATTTTCAATGTGTCCAACGCCACATTGAATTCCACGAGAGATCGAGGTACCCCATCTCCGTAGATGATATCGGATTAGACTTGGTGCTCCCCACATCATCTCTGACGTCAACCATACTCTTGGACGGTAAAGTCCTTAAAAAGAGCGAGGCTCGATACCAATTAAAAGGATCGATATGGTTGACTAGAGGGGGGGGGATGAATAGGCAACTAACAATTTTTAAGCTTTTCTTTACCAAATTAAACTTTGCAACAAAATAGGTTGTCTAGATGTGCAACTAAGTGAGCAACCTATATGATGCAATACCAACTAGCACATAAGCAAGCAATGGATGTAACACAAGTAGGCTTGCAAAAGTAAAGGCACGAATTAACCAAGAGTGGAGCCGGTGGAGACGAGGATGTGTTACGAAGTTCCTTCCTTTTAAGGAAATGCGTCTCCGTTAGAGCGGTGTGGAGGCACAATGCTCCCCAAGAAGCCACTAGGGCCACCGTATTCTCCTCATGCCCTCACACAATGCGAGATCCCGTGATTCCACTAATGGTGCCCTTGAAGGCGGCAACCGGACCTTTACAAACAAGGTTGGGGCAATCTCCACAACAATTGGAGGCTCCCAACGAAACCACGAGGCTTCACCACAATGGAATATGGCCTCGAGGTGACCTCAACCGTCTAGGGTGCTCAAACACCCAAGAGTAACAAAATCCACACTAGAAAGTATGGGGGAACTAAATATCCTTTGGTGGAAGTGTAGATCTAGGTCTCCTCCTTCAAACCCTAGCAGATCAACAAGTTTGAGTGGCTAGGGAGAGAGATCGGGCAAGAAAGCTTGAGAGCATCAATGGAGGAGAGAGAGAGGTCAAAAGTGCGCGTGGTAGGTGGAAGAACCACCTTATATACCATCCCTCATAAATCCAACCGTTACTGCGTTTTCAGTACTGCAGCGGTACAACCGCTCCTTGTCCCGGTACAACCGGGACTCACGATGTAGCTGCAGAACCCTACCAGGCGGTACAACCGGACCATCGGGCGGTAGTACCGGTTATTAGCAAATAACCGGACCAACCAGGCCACCACCGCCCAGCCACCGCATCAAAACAGAATCCTGACCGGTACATGGGCGGTGCACGGCCGGAACAACCGCCTGGGTTGAGCGCTTGAGCGGCTAAGGTATGAGCGGAAGAACCGCTCGAACCTCCGGTTGTACCGGTTGAAAAGGAACAACCGGACCAACCGGGCCACCACCGCCCAGCCACCGCATCGCAACAGAACCCAGGCCGGTACATGTGCGGTGCTAGGCCGGAACAACCGCTGCTGTGCTTTGTAGAGACAAGTGGCGGTACCACCGCCCGGAGGCAGCGGTACCACCGCTCGACAAAGGCAGAGAAGCGTCAAGAGCCAGCGGTACAACCGCTCGGAAGAGCGGTACAACCGCTGGGAAAACACAGCAAGGATTAGATAAAGATGGAGGCACACTCTCGACAAAAGAGGGGTGAAGGATGTGTCGTGAATGGAATCCCTATACTCCCAAAGTGGATTCCCTCTTGATAGTCTGGGATCCCTCGACCAAAGAGATAAAAGCGAGAGGATTCCGTCTTCAAGCGATTCCTTCGAGAGAGAACCACCAAGCTTATTTAAAGCCTAATCATTGAGAACCTGAAACATTTAGCACAGGATTAGACCAACAAAGGGTTGTCATCATCATCCAAAACATAAGGTAGGGAAATGCCCTTTCACCAAGTTGATGCGATGGCACAGTGAGGACCGTAAGAAAGACGAGAAGTTGAGAGCACCTGCTGACGGATCGCAGTGGAGAAAAATCGAGAGAAAGTATTGGGATGAGTTTGCAAGTGAGCCAAGGAACGTATGGTTTACTTTAAGCGCGGATGACATTAATCCTTTCGGGGAGCAGAGCAGCAATCACAGCACCTGGCCCGTGACTCTATGTATGTATAACCTTCCTCCTTGGATGTGCATGAAGCGGAAGTTCATTATGATGCAGTTCTCATCCAAGGCCCTAAGCAACCCGGCAGCGACATTGATGTGTACCTAAGGCCATTAGTTGAAGAACTTTTACAGCTGTGGAATGGAAAGCGATGTGCGTCGTGGGATGAGCACAAACAGGAGAATTTAACCTAAAGGCGTTGTTGTTCATGACCATCAACGATTGGCCCGCTCTCGGTAACCTTTCGGGACAGACAAACAAGGGATACCACGCATGCACACACTCTGTTTACTTGACACCGATAGTATATACGGCAAGCTGCGGGAAGAATGTGTACTGGGCCATCGTCGATTTCTTCCGACCAACCATCACTATCGAAAGAAAGGCAAGCATTTCAAAGCGAGGCAGATCACGGAAGAAGCCCGCCATGCGTATCGGTGATCACGTACTTGCTATGGTCAATGATTTACGTAATCTTTGGAAAGGGTCGGCGGACTAGCTATTCGAATGACGGCGAGAATCACGCACCCATGTGGAAGAAGAAATCTATATTTTGGGACCTACCCTCTTTGGAAAGACCTAGAGGTCCGCTCTTGATCGGCGTGATGCACGTGACGAAGAACCTTTGCGTGAACCTGCTGGGCTTCTTGGGCGTGTATGGGAAGACAAAAGATACACACGAGGCACGGAGGACCTGCAACGCTTGCACGAAAAAGAGGGCATGCCTCGAGCAAAGTATGAAGGTCCTGCCAGCTACGCTCTTACGAAAGAAGAGAAATAAATCTTCTTTGAATGCCTTTCGATATGAAGGTCGGCGGCTTCTCGTCGAATATAAAGGGAATAATAAATATGCGAGAGAAAAGTTCCGAACCTAAAGTCTCATGACTGCCACGTGATTATGAGCCTTAGCGCTTCCGGTTGCATTGAGGGGCTTCTACGGAAAGCGTCCGATTAGCCATTGTGAAGCTATGTGCATTCCTCAATGCAATCTCTCGAAGGTGATCAATCCAGAAATCATACCAAGGCTAAGGAGTGATGTGGTGCAATGTCTTGTCGGTTTGAGCTGGTGTTCCGCCATCCTTCTTCAATATCATGGCGCATGTCCTAGTTCATCCAGTTGACGAGATTGTCATTACGGGCCCGTATTTCTACACAATATGTACCCCTTTGAGAGGTTCATGGGAGTCCTAAAGAAATATGTCCAGTAACGCTAGGCGAAGGAAGCATCTCCATGGGCCATCAAGCGAGAGGATGTCATCGGGTTTTGTGTTGACTTCATTCGACCTTAAGAAGATAGGTCTCCCTAAATCGCGGTATGAGGGGAGACTGATGAAAAAACACGCTTGGAAGGACTCAATAATATGCAGGGACGGATATTCTTGGTCTCAAGCACACTACAGTTTCTGAGAACTCTACCTTGGTGACCCGTATGTCGATGAACACAAGAACATCTGCGCTCCAAACACCGGGCGGTCGCGGCTGATTGGATTACATGTGAACACATCGGGACTTTCAGCAGTTGGTTGGAAGCACGTGTCGAGGTGACAACACTGTTTGTGATGAGCTGTACTTGTTGTCCGGGGACCATCTTTGACTGTATTGATTTGGAAAGGATCACGAGATAAATGGGAATACATTTTACACGATTGACCAAGATCAAAAGAGCACCAACCAAAACAGCGGTGTCTTCTTTGATGCAACAAGCGAGAGGGAAAGGACACATATTATGGTTACATAGTGGACATATGGGAACTTGACTACGGACATGATTTTAAGGTCCCTTTGTTTAAGTGCAAATGGGTCAATCTGTCGGGGAGGGAGTGCAGGTAGACCCACAAGATGCGGAATGACAACGAGTGGATCTGAAAAATCTTGGGTACCTTTGAAGAACCGTTCGTCCTAGCCAAAGATGTGGCACAGGTTATCTATGTGAAGGACATATCTACCGGACCGAGAAAGAGAAAAGATAAGGAAGAGAATACATCATACGATGAGCCAAAGCGCCACATAGTTCTTTCGGGAAAAGGGACATCGTGGGAGTGGAGGACAAGACAGACATGTCGAACATTATGAAAAGTTTCATGAAATTCCTCCTTCAAAGTCAAGGCTGACCCCTGACATCACGATAAGCGATGAAGACTATCCATGGTTCTGGCAATAAGCAAATGACACAAGCGAAGAAAAAGTGAAGACTTTCTCCGCAACTATTATGATGATACCATGCCAACTTTATGGCCAGCGAGTATGATACCATGCCAACTTTCAACTTTTTGAGTTCATTTGAAATGCTTTAATGTCTTATGGTTCGGCCCTCGTAATAATTAAAATAGCAACAATAAGTTTTTTGTTGTAAGGAGAAACAAAATAAAATAAATAAAGCAAAAAGAAAACAAAAAAACAAAAAAGTTTTTCAAATTTGAAAACTAATGGCACTAACAGAAAGTTTATAATTTTCCTAAAACTAAAAGCAAAAAGAATTGAAAAATAAAGCAAAAAACAAAAGAAAATAAATAATGCAGAAATCAAAACAAGAAAACAACAATAAGTATTTTGTTGTAAGTAGAAACGAAATAAAATAAATAAAGCAAGAAAGAAAACAAAAAAACAAAAAAGTGTTTTCAAATTTGAAAAGTAATGGCACTAACGAGAAAGTTTATAATTTTCCTAAAACTAAAATAAAAAAGAACTGAAAAATAAAGCAAAAAAACAAAAGAAAATAAATAATGCAGAAATCAAAACAAAAAACAAAAAAAGTATTTTGTTGTAAGTAGAAACAAAATAAAATAAATAAAGCAAGAAAGAAAACAAAAAACAAAAAAGTGTTTTCAAATTTGAAAAATAATGGCACTAACGAGAAAGTTTATAATTTTCCTAAAACTAAAATAAAAAAGAATTAAAAATAAAGCAAAAAACAAAAGAAAATAAATAATGCAGAAAACAAAACAAAAAACTGGAAATAAAAATAAAAATAGCAACAATAAGTAAAAAAAACAAAAACAAAAAAAAAGCCTCCTCTTCGGGCCCCACGGCTGAATCGACATGAAACCCTACTATGGGCGAGGATTAGGGCCCTTGATGAGGCCCGAAGGCCCATCGAGCATAGCAATAGCAAGTAGGCCCGAAGCTGCGGTGGAGAGGAGCTCGAGGCAGGTGCGGCGGTGGGGCTTATAAACCCTTCTGCGCCCCTCTCAACTAGCGAGTGGGACTAAACTTTGGCCCCGACGCTGGCAGCCTGAGGCCTTTGGTCCCGGTTGGTGGCACCAACGGGACTAAAGAGGCCATTGGTACGGTTCGTGGCACCAACGGTACCAAAGGCCGCCGCTTCCGCCCTTTGGGCTGCGAAAAAGAGGCCTTTGGTCACGTTTGGTGGCACCAACCGGGACTAAAGGATGCATTAGTCGGTTGGTTTCACGAACCGGGACCAATGGCTTTTCTATATAAGCAAACACTTTGCAAAAATTCAGAATCTCATCCATGATTGCCCCGACGACGTAACCCTCCTCGGCGCCGCCAGGCTGCTCCACCTCGTCGTCGTTGTTGCCGCCGCCAAGGCCGTCGCCTCAACCAGCGCCGTCCTCGTCGCGGCCTCCCGAACCAGCGCCCGTCCGCCTCGAGCCCTGCCCGTCGTCCGCCCAGCGGGCGCTCTCGCCCCACCGCCGCCATCGTCATCTAGCCGCCCCGCTGAGCCGCCGCGCAATACCGGCTCTTTTTTTTCATTTTATTAGTTTAATTTTTTTGTTCATATATATATATATATATATATATATATATATATATATATATATATATATATATATATATATATATATATATATATATATATATATATATATATATATATATATATATATATATATATGTGTATGTATGTGGCTATGTGTATGTAGATGTTCAAAATGTATTAAAAATTGTTCAGAGCATGTTTTTCTTCATATATGTATTTTTTTCATATGTGTATTAATGTTTTCATATATGCAAAAGATAGATTTTAGAAAAGTTAGGTTTTTTCTGTTCATAGATTTTTTTCGTGATATTAATTATTGCAGAATATGCAAATGTTTGTATATTCATATGAACAATGCATTAGGTAAAACCTTTGTTTTTTTGAAATTTTCTATTTGAACTTTTTAAACAAGCAATACTAAAAGAATGAGAGGAAAAGGAAAATAAGAAGAGGAAGAAAGGAGAAGAAGAGGAGAGGAAGAAGAGGAGAAATAAATAAGAAGAGGAAATAAGAAGAAAAAGAGGAGAAGAAAGAAAGGAGAAGAAGAAGAAGAAAAGAAAATTCCTTTCTTCTTTCTCCTTTTTTCTTCTTTTTTTTCTTCTTCCTTCTTCCTCTTTTCTTCCTTTTCCTTATTTTCCTTTCTCGAGGGAGAAGAAGAAAAAGAAGAGTAGAAGAAGAAGAAAGGAATAGAGGAGAAAGAAGAAACTTCAACACGAGGGGGGTACCGATACCCCCTCCCCGATAACATTATTTTCCCATGTATTTGTATGTCGGCGTCGTTGTCGATATAACCCCTCAAGATAACCCGACATGAGGCGGTCGATATATATACCCCTCTCGACCGTGATAACTTATACAACGGCAGCACCCCTCGGCCCTCTCGCCGACAAAACTCTCGAGGACACCCAAACCCTAGAGAAAGCGATGTTGGTCTCCTACCCCTCCCGCCTGGCGCCCCTACCCAAAAATTAACTCTCTCGAGGCCACCCAAATTAACCCTTGAAGCGTTGTGTCGAGGCGACCCCAAACCCTAGATAAGCAGCGTCGAGGCCACTAACATGATTCCTTATTGTGATTAGCTAGCTAGTTCTCGTTTGCCACTAATATATATATATATATATATATATATATATATATATATATATATATATATATATATATATATATATATATATCCATCTGTACCATGTTTGAATAATAATTGACATGTTGTAAATATTTGCGAAACTATGGAGCACTCCAGGCGAAGAAAGCAGAAGCGATGTTGGGGCACATAATCGCACAAGGAAGTGATGAAGTTGCGTCATTTCTCAACGACACCGATGATCCCGAAGGACTGGGTGAAGAAGAGGGCTATGTTCATGATGGCTTCGACCCATTAATGCCGGTACAAGAAGCGGACTATGTTCATGATGGCTCCGGTGACACAATGGAGGTACAAGAAGGAGACCGTGCTGACTGCTTTGATGACCGAACCGAGTCCAGCCAGGTATATATATATTAGTTAAGCCCGTGCTGACTAGTTAATTGATGCATACGTGGTATATGTGTTGGATAATTGAAGCATCCCAAATCCTAAAAAGTGCAACTTTGCTCGTTTGCGCGTCCGAGCACACACGTCTCTGCGCCGTCCGATCGAAATCGCGTCCACCAGGTGCCCCGCTGTCGGATTCGTCGCGCGCACGGTGCCACCTGGTCAGCCCGGCGCCCGTTGGGTGGGAGCGTCGGTGCCGGGTCCCACCACTTCCCCTCCTCTCGCGTCCACCTCCCCTCCCACTTCTCTCGCTCATTTCGAAACTGCTCCTTGCCCGTTTCTCTCAGCCAAACCCGCCCAAAATCCTGCAATATCCTCGCCCCAAATCCGCCACCGCTCGTCCCGCCGGGGGGGGGGGGGGAGCTATTCATGGTGAAGGGGAGGTAGCCAGCGACGCGCGGCGACCAGGTGCGGGCGGCGATTCACGACGAAGGGGAGGTAGCCTGGCATTGTGGCGACCAGGTGCAGTGCGGCCACAGCTAGGGAGGTAGCTGGCGCACGGCGACCAGGTGCGGGCGGATTGTACCGGCGAGTGGGAGGTAGCCAGCGGCGCGTGACACCAGGTGCTTCTGCTGCGTTTCCCGTTCCCGGAAGAGGAGAAGTAGCCTGTGCTGCGCCCTGCCCACGGCGTGGAGCACAGTCCGTCGGAAGGGAAGCAGTAGCCGTCCAAGTCGTGGACGGGGGAGAAACAGCCGCTGCGAGCACCGTGCCGTTCGCGTAGAGGTCAGGGTCTCGCATAGGACGACCATCTCCCTCCCTCGCAATATGTTGGTAAGGACATCTGCCCTCGCTTATGTTTTGCGTTTGTTGCAAGTGTGTCGAAATTGACGAGTATATAGTGGATGTTTTGGGGTTGTTGGCAAGGTGATTCCGCTACTGTTTGGATGTAGGTGGTTTGAAGGTAGTTTGTCGGTAGTTTTTTGGGGCTGTTGTGCTGCTGATGACGGGTTGATGCAGAAGTGTTTTTGTGATGCTCACTACAGGGATAGTTCAGTTGTTCACATTTTTGTGTTTTGTTGCTACACTGTTGCGATTGAATTGCTCAATATTGTGCAGAAGTTGCCCACACAGAGAACTCTGTAGTTCTTTTTCCCTTTTTTGTTTTTGTTGATCTATGTTGTGAGCGACTTGCTCAATATGTTCCCTGAAGTTGCCCATACAGAATCGGTGTAGTTTTTGTTTGTTTTTGCTATATTGTTATGAGTGACTTGCTCAATATGTTGCCAGAAGTTGCCTACACACAAACTGAGTAGTTTGTGTGCATCAAGCAAACCTTTGTATGTTCGCATCAAAACCTGACACTGCAGTATGTTGTCTGCCCATACGTGCCTATCCTTATATGTGTGAACTATATTTTTATCCAGAGGAAATCATGGAAAGATGTAGAATACAGGGAACTGATTTGCCGGCGTGAATTTTTAAACGACAACGGCGCAAGTTTTTTTGATCTGAAAAAATAGTGTGCCTGATGCGCTTCAGTTTTTCTTTACACTTTAGTCCTACTCTATATAGCAACAGATATAAATTCAGTTTTAGTTGCCTCATATGTCTATTTGGCTTGCCTCAGCATGTCATGTTGCCTAATTTATCTGTATGAGTTCACCTAACACTTTTTGCATCAGTTTTTAGTTTGCCTTTTTATGTGTTTAGGCATTTATGTGTGTCCTTGCGTGTTTACATGACTAGGCTGAAATACTAGGCAATTTGGAGTTTTCTTTACTCCTACTTTTTGTTGGGGAACGTAGTAATTTCAAAAAATTTCCTACGCACACGCAAGACCATGGTGATGGCATAGCAACGAGAGGGGAGAGTGTCTGTCCACGTACCCTCGTAGACCGAAAGCGGAAGCGTTATAACAACGCGGTTGATGTAGTCGTACGTCTTCACGATCCGACCGATCCAAGCACCGAACGTACGGCACCTCCGAGTTCTGCACACGTTCAGCTCGATGACGATCCCCGGACTCCGATCCAGCAAAGTGTCGGGGATGAGTTCCGTCAACACGACGGCGTGGTGGCGATGATGATGCTCCACCGGCGAGGGCTTCGCCTAACCTCCGCGACGATATGACTTCTCTCGGCGAGGGCTTCACTAAGCTCGCGACGATATGACCGAAGTGGAATATGGTGGAGGGGCACCGACACGGCTAAGGAACGATCCGTAGATCAACTTGTGTCCTGGGGTGCCCCCCTGCCCCCGTATATAAAGGAGGGAGGGAGCAGGAGGCCGGCCCTAGGAGGAGGGCGCGCCAAGGGGAGTCCTACTCCCACCGGGAGTAGGACACCTTCTTTCCTAGTCCAACTAGGAGAAGGGGAAAGGGGAAGTGGAGAAGGAAGGAGAGGTGGGCTGCTCCCCAAACCCTTGTCCAATTCGGACTGGGCTTGGGAGGGCGCGCCACCTCCTGGCTCCTTCCCACTAAGGCCCATTAAGGCCCAATACTTTTCCCCGTATTCCCGTAACTCCCGGTACTCGAAAAATACCGAATCACTCGGAACCGTTCCGAACTCGAATATAGTCATCCAATATATCGATCTTTACGTCTCGACCATTTGAGACTCCTCGTCATGTCCCCGATCTCATCCGGGACTCCGAACTCCTTCGGTACATCAAAACTCATAAACTCATAATATAACATCATCGAAACCTTAAGCGTGCGGACCCTACGGGTTCGAGAACTATGTAGACATGACCTAGAACTATTCTTGGTCAATAACCAATAGCGGAACCTGGATGCCCATATTGGCTCCTACATATTCTTCGAAGATCTTTATCGGTCAAACCGCATAACAACATACTTTGTTCCCTTTGTCATCGGTATGTTACTTGCCCGAGATTCGATCGTCGGTATCCAACACCTAGTTCAATCTCGTTACTGGCAAGTCTCTTTACTCGTTCCGTAATACATCATCTCATAACTAACTCATTAGTTACAATGCTTGCAAGGCTTAGGTGATGAGTATTACCGAGAAGGCCAGAGATACCTCTCCGACAATCGGAGTGACAAAACCTAATCTCAAATCGCCAACCCAACAAGTACCTTTGGAGACACCTGTAGTACTCCTTTATAATCACCCGATTACGTTGTGACGTTTGGTAGTACCAAAGTGTTCCTCCGTAAACGGAGTTGCATAATCTCATAGTTACAGGAACATGTATGGGTCATGAAGAAAGCATTAGCAACATACTAAACGATCAAGTGCTAAGCTAATGGAATGGGTCATGTCAATCACATCATTCTCCTAATGAGGTGATCCCGTTAATCAAATGACAACTCATGTCTATGGTTAGGAAACATAACCATCTTTGATTAACGAGCTAGTCAAGTAGAGGCATACTAGTGACACTCTGTTTGTCTATATATTCACACATGTATTATGTTTCCGGTTAATACAATTCTAGCATGAATAATAAACATTTATCATGATATAAGGAAATAAATAATAACTTTATTATTGCCTCTAGGGCATATTTCCTTCAGTCTCCCACTTGCACTAGAGTCAATAATCTAGTTCACATCGCCATGTGATTTAACATCAATAGTTCACATCTATATGTGGTTAACACCCATAGTTCACATCGACATGTGACCAACACCCAAAGGGTTTACTAGAGTCAGTAATCTAGTTCACATCGCTATGTGATTAACACCCAAAGAGTACTAAGGTGTGATCATGTTTTGCTTGTGAGATAATTTTAGTCAACGGGTCTGCATCACATTCAGAGCCGTAAGTATTTTGCAAATTTATATGTCTACAATGCTCGCACGGAGCTACTCTAGCTAATTGCTCCCACTTTCAATATGTATCCAGATTGAGACTCGAGTCATCTAGATTAGTGTTAAAACTTGCATCGACGTAACCCTTTACGATGAACCTTTTTCACTTCCATAATCGAGAAACATATCCTTATTCTACTAAGGATAATTTTGACCGCTGTCCATTGATCTACTCCTAGATCACTATTGCACTCCTTGCCAATCTTAGTGGTAGGGTATGCAATAGATCCGTACACAGCATGACATACTTTATAGAACCTATGGCTGATGCATAGGAATGACTTTCATTCTCTTTCTATCTTCTGCCGTGGTCGGGTTTTGAGTCTTACTCAATCTCACACTTTGTAACACAGGCAAGAACTCTTTCTTTGACTGTTCCATTTTGAACTACTTCAAAATCTTGTCAAGGTATGTATTCATTGAAAAACTTATCAAGCGTCTTTGATCTATCTCTATAGATCTTGATGCTCAATATGTAAGCAGCTTCACCGAGGTCCTTCTTTGAAAAACTCCTTTCAAATACTCCTTTATGCTTTGCGAATAATTCTACATTATTTCCGATCAACAATATGTCATTCACATATACTTATCGAAATGTTGTAGTGCTCCCACTCACTTTCTTGTAAATACAGGCTTCTCCAAAAGTCTCAGATAAAACCATATGCTTTGATCACACTATCAAAGCGTTTATTCCAACTCCGAGATGCTTGCACCAGTCCATAGATGGATTGCTGGAGCTTGCACATTTTGTTAGCTCCTTTAGGATTGACAAAACCTTCTGGTTGCATCATATACAACTCTTCTTTAATAAATCCATTAAAGAATGTAGTTTTGACATCCATTTGCCAGATTTCATAAAATGTGGCAACTGCTAACATGATTCGGACAGACTTAAGCATCGCTACAGTTGAGAAAATCTCATTGTAGTCAACACCTTGAACTTGTCGAAAACCTTTTTGCGGCAAGTCGAGATTTGTAGATAGTAATACTACTATCAGCATCTGTCTTCCTCTTGAAGATCCATTTATTTAACATGGCTTGCTGATCATAGAGCAAGTCAATCAAAGTCCATACTTTGTTCTCATACATGGATCCTATCTCAGATTTCATGGCCTCAAGCCATTTCGCGGAATCTGGGCTCATCATCGCTTCCTCATAGTTCGTAGGTTCATCATGGTCTAGTAACATGACTTCCAGAACATGATTACTACACCACTCTGGTGCGGATCTTACTCTGGAAGACCTACGAGGTTCTGTAGTAACTTGATCTGAAGTTTCATGATCAATATCATTAGCTTCCTCACTAATTGGTGTATTTGTCACAGGAACTGATTTCTGTGATGAACTACTTACCAATAAGGGTACAGGTACAGTTACCTCATCAAGTTCTACTTTCCTCCCACTCACTTCTTTCGAGAGAAACTTCTTCTCTAGAAAGGATCCATCTTAGCAACGAAAAACTTGCCTTCGGATCTGTGATAGAAGGTGTACCCAATAGTTACCTTTGGGTATTCTATGAAGACGCACTTCTCCGATTTGGGTTCGAGCTTATCGGTGAAAACTTTTTCACATAAGCATCACAACTCCAAACTTTAAGAAAGCGACAGCTTAGGTTTCTCGCTAAACCATAGTTCATACGGTGTCATCTCAACGGATTTAGATGGTGCCCTATTAAGCGTGAATGCAGCTGTCTCTAATGCATAACCCCAAAACGATAGTGGTAAATCGGTAAGATACATCATAGATCGCACCATATCCAATAAAGTGCGGATTCGACTTTCGGACACACCATTATGCTATGGTGTTCCATATGGCATGAGTTGAAACTATTTCACATTGTTTCAAATGAAGACCAAACTCGTAACTCAAATATTTATCTCCACGATCAGATCGCAGAAACTTTATTTTCTTGTTACGATGATTTTCCACTTCACTCTGAAATTCTTTGAACTTTTCAATTATTTCAGACTTATGTTTCATCAAGTAGATATACCCATATCTGCTCAAATCATCTTGTGAAGGTCAGAAAATAACGATACTTGCCACGAGCATCAACACTCATTGAATCGCATACATCGGTATGTATTATTTCCAATAAGTCAGTAGCTTGTTCCATTGTTCCGGAGAACGGAGTTTTAGTCATCTTGCCAAAAGGCACGGTTCGTAAGCATCAAATGATTCATCATCAAGTGATTCCAAAAGTCCATCAGCATGGAGTTTTCTTCATGCGCTTTACACCAATATGACCTAAACGGCAGTGCCACAAATAAGTTGCACTATCATTATTAACTTTGCATCTTTTGGTTTCAATATTATGAATATGTGTATCACTATGATCGAGATCCAATGAACCATTTTCATTGGGTGTGTAACCATATAAGGTTTTATTCATGTAAACAGAACAACAATTTATTCTCTTACTTAAATGAATAACCGTATTGCAATAAACATGATCAAATCATATTTATGCTCAACACCAAATAACATTTATTTAGGTTCCATACTAATCCCGAAAGTATAGGGAGTGTGCGATGATGATCATATCAATCTTGGAACTACTTCCAACACTCATCGTCACTTCCCCTTCAACTAGTCTCTGTTTATTCTGTAACTCCTGTTTCGAGTTACTAATCTTAGTAACCGAACAAGTATCAAATACTCAGGGGATACTATAAACACTAGTAAGGCACACATCAATAACCTGTATATCAAATATACTCTTGTTCACTTTGCCATCCTTCTTATCCACCAAATATTTGGGGTATTTCCGTTTCCAGTGACCATTTCCTATGCAGTGTAAGCACTCAGTTTCAGGCTTTGGTTCAGCTTTGGGTTTCTTCATGGGAGTGACAACTTGCTTGTCATTCTTCTTGAAATTCCCCTTTCTTTCCCTTTGCCCTTTTCTTGAAACTAGTGGTCTTGTCAATCATCAACACTTGATGCTCTTTCTCGATTTCTACCTTCGTCGATTTCAACATCACGAAGAGCTCGGGAATCATTTTCGTCATCCCTTGCATACTATAGTTCATCACGAAGTTCTAGTAACTTAGTGATGGTGACTAGAGAATTCATCAATCACTATCTTATCCGGGAGATTAACTCCCACTTGATTCAAGCGATTGAAGTACCCGGACAATCTGAGCACATGCTCACTAGTTGAGCGATTCTCCTCCATCTTTTAGCTATAGAACTTGTTGGAAACTTCATATCTCACAACTCGGTATTTGCTTGAAATATTAACTTCAACTCTGGAACATCTCATATGGTCCATGACGTTCAAAACGTCTTTGAAGTCCCGATTCTAAGCCGTTTAAGCATGGTGCACTAAACTACCAAGTAGTCATCATATTGAGCTAGCCAAACGTTCATAACGTCTGCATCTTGCTCTTGCAATAGGTCTGTCACCTAGCGGTGCATCAAGGACATAATTCTTCTGTGCAGCAATGAGGATAAACCTCAGATCACGGATCCAATCCGCAACATTGCTACTAACATTTTTCAATACAATTTTCTCTAGGAACACATTAAAATAATGAAAGCAACAACGTGAGCTATTGATCTACAACATAATTTGCAAAATACTACCAGGACTAAGTTCATGATAAATTAAAGTTCAATTAATCATATTACTTAAGAACTCCCACTTAGATAGACATCTCTCTAGTCATCTAAGTGATTACGTGATCCAAATCAACTAAACCATGTCCGATCATCACGTGAGATGGAGTAGTTTCAATGGTGAACATCACTATGTTGATCATATCTACTATATGATTCACGTTCGACCTTCGGTCTCCGTGTTCGAGGCCATATCTGTTATATGCTAGGCTCGTCAAGTTTAACCTGAGTATTCGCGTGTGCAACTGTTTTGCACCGTTGTATTTGAACGTAGAGCCTATCACACCCGATCATCACGTGGTGTCTCAAAGACGAAGAACTTTCATAACGGTGCATACTCAGGGAGAACACTTCTTGATAATTTTGGTGAGAGATCATCTTATAATGCTACCGTCAATCAAAGCAAGATAAGATGCATAAAGGATAAACATCACATGCAATCAATATAAGTGATATGATATGGTCATCATCATCTTGTGCTTGTGATCTCCATCGCCGAAGCAACGTCATGATCACCATCGTCACCGGCGCGACACCTTGATCTCCATCGTAGCATCGTTGTCGTCTCGCCAACTATTGCTTCTCGACTATCGCTACTCCTTAGTGATAAAGTAAAGCAATTACATGGCGTTGCATTTCATACAATAAGCGACAACCATATGGCTCTCGCCGATTGCCGATAACTTCGGTTACAAAACATGATCATCTCATACAATAAAATATAGCATCACATCTTGACCATATCACATCACAACATGCCCTGCAAAAACAAGTTAGACGTCCTCTACTTTGTTGTTGCAAGTTTTACGTGGCTGCTACGGGCTGAGCAAGAACCGTTCTTACCTACGCATCAAAACCACAGCGATACTTCGTCAAATAGACTCCGTTTAACCTTCTCAAGGACGGGCGAGCTACACTCGATTCAACTAAAGTGAGAGAGCAGACACCCGCCGGTCACCTTTAAGCAACGAGTGCTCGGAGCGGTGAAACCAGTCTCGCGTAAGCGTCGCGTAATGTCGGTCCGGCCGCTACATCTCACAATACCGCTGAACCAAAGTATGACATCTTTGGTAGGCGTATGACTTGTATCGTCCACAACTCACTTGTGTTCTACTCGTGCACATGACATCAACGATAAAACCAGGCTCGGATGCCACTGTTGGGGAACGTAATAATTTCAAAAAATTCCTACGCACACGCAAGACCATGGTGATGGCATAGCAACGAGAGGGAGAGTGTCTGTCCACGCCCTCGTGAGACCGAAAGCGAAGCGTTATAACAACGCGGTTGATGTAGTCGACGTCTTCACGATCCGACCGATCCAAGCACCGAACGACGGCACCTCCGAGTTCTGCACACGTTCAGCTCGATGGCGATCCCGGACTCGATCCAGCAAAGTGTCGGGATGAGTTCCACAAGACGAGGCGTGGTGACGATGATGATGCTCCACCGACGCAGGGCTTCGCCTAAGCTCATGACGATATGACTTCTCGGCGCGGGGCTTCGCCTAAGCTCCATGACGATATGACCGAAGTGGAATATGGTGGAGGGGGCACCGACACGGCTAAGGAACGATCCGTAGATCAACTTGTGTCTGGGGTGCCCCCCCTGTGATATAAAGGAGGGAGGGAGGAGGAGGCCGGCCCTAGGAGGAGGGGCGCCAAGGGAGTCCTACTTCCACCGGGAGTAGGACTCCTTCTTTCCTAGTCCAACTAGGAGAAGGGGGAAAGGGGGAAGTGGAGAAGGAAGGAGAGGTGGGCTGCGCCCCAAACCCCTTGTCCAATTCGGACTGGGCACAGGAGGGCGCGCCACCTCCTGGCTCCTTCCCACTAAGGCCCATTAAGGCCCAATACTTTTCCCCGTATTCCCGTAACTCCCGGTACTCTGAAAAATACCGAATCACTCGGAACTGTTCGAACTCGAATATAGTCGTCCAATATATCGATCTTTACATCTCGACCATTTCGAGACTCCTCGTCATGTCCCCGATCTCATCCGGGACTCGAACTCCTTCGGTACATCAAAACTCATAAACTCATAATATAACCGCTATCGAAACCTTAAGCGTGCGGACCCTACGGGTTCGAGAACTATGTAGACATGACCTAGAACTATTCTTGGTCAATAACCAATAGCGGAACCTGGATGCCCATATTGGCTCCTACATATTCTACGAAGATCTTTATCGGTCAAACCGCATAACAACATACTTTGTTCCTTTGTCATCGGTATGTTACTTGCCCGAGATTCGATCGTCGGTATCCAACACCTAGTTCAATCTCGTTACGGCAAGTCTCTTTACTCGTTCCGTAATACATCATCTCATAACTAACTCATTAGTTACAATGCTTGCAAGGCTTAGGTGATGAGTATTACCGAGAAGGCCAGAGATACCTCTCCGACAATCGGAGTGACAAAACCTAATCTCGAAATACGCCAACCCAACAAGTACCTTTGGAGACACCTGTAGTACTCCTTTATAATCACCCGATTCGTTGTGAAGTTTGGTAGTACCCAAAGTGTTCCTCCGTAAACGGAGTTGCATAATCTCATAGTTACAGGAACATGTATGGGTCATGAAGAAAGCATTAGCAACATACTAAACGATCAAGTGCTAAGCTAACGGAATGGGTCATGTCAATCACATCATTCTCCTAATGAGGTGATCCCGTTAATCAAATGACAACTCATGTCTATGGTTAGGAAACATAACCATCTTTGATTAACGAGCTAGTCAAGTAGAGGCATACTAGTGACACTCTGTTTGTCTATATATTCACACATGTATTATGTTTCCGGTTAATACAATTCTAGCATGAATAATAAACATTTATCATGATATAAGGAAATAAATAATAACTTTATTATTGCCTCTAGGGCATATTTCCTTCACTTTTATGTATGATGATGTTCTTTTTTATGCGCAGCACGAAAACATGTCTGGGGCAAGCAAAAAAGGCATGCAGGATGCCCCCCTTCATTGAATCCTGATATTGGTCCATCTCATGCAACTGAAGCCCGTAGGATGGAGGTGTGCAGAATTTATCAAATCCTTTTTGAAATATTCTACATTTTTCCTTCCTTTCATTCTTGTTTTTTTCCTAACTTCATGTTATGGATTGATATTTATGTGTTTATCTTCATTTTTCAGTCACAAAGCAGTGAGCCATTAGTTGGGTACAAGCGCCACAGGACTAAGGCAATTATCTCTCGAGGGAAGCGCCCCGATGATATCGTGAGCAGTGAGAGTCTTCCTCAAGATGCTGGAAATGCGAGCGACAAAAGTGGCGGTGTGGATAAGCCACCAAATCCGAAGCGGCAGAAAACCGGAGGAAACGAGGTAAATTTTGCTTCACCTCATTGAAACAATTGCCCAGTAGTGCTGTCTAAATTGCATGGCATATACCATTGTCGATTTTTTTTATTCTTCTTTTTTTTGCAAACTATTTTCCCATAGGGACGCAGGAACAGGGCATCGCCTGCAAGGCTGTTCAAATTGAATAAAGACTTGGTTTCTAATAAAAAGATATTATTATTGGAAAAGAGTTTGGAGGCCTCTTGGACCTTGCAGCGAACAGCATGCCTGGTGATCTTAGTCAGTGGATAATGAAGCATTATGATCCAGAGATGTCACAGATAGTTATTCCAGATAGGGGCAAGATTCCAGTAGATGCTGCCAGTGTTCGGAGGATATGGGGTTTGCCAAACAAGGGGAGAAAAGTCTGCTATGAAAACCGCCTTGAGATCACAAAGGCAATGTTCAGGATTTACAATATCACTTCAAAGAATTCACCAACTTTGACAGCATGGTGCAAGATGATCAAAGACATGGCAGGAGCTCACGATGATGACTTCCTCCGTGCATGGATGTCTCTTTTTTTCTCCTGCTTCCTTGCACCATCTACAAGTTTAAGCATCTCACCAAAAAGCTTCCCTGCGGTCATGGATGTAAATGGAATAACTGAAACCAACATTTGCCAGTTTGTTGTTGATCAACTAAAGCTAGCATTCAAATCAGGTCATTCCAAGAAGGTTGTTTGTTCTTGTGTTTTCCACCTCGTGGTAAGTTCACCTAACTTTGAATCTGCATGTTTTCTTTCTGATCTCTGTGTTTTGTTAAAAATCATTACATAACTCAAACTTTATGTTTTTTTATCCGAAACTCAGTTGTTGTATCTAGACTCTTTGGATGTTGACGAACCAATTCCCAGTTTGGTACTAAGGGTTTCAGTTTGGAATTAAGATTTGATTGCTAAAGTTATCAAAAAGGACAGGAAAGCCCCTGGGGAATATGGGAAACTGCGGGTAATCTATTTTTTGTCATTACATTTTGTACTCAATAATGGCATTTTTTTGCTTTAGAAGACATAGGAAACACATAAGGTTAGGCAAATCTACCTTCTTATAGAGGAGGCAATTGAATTACAAGGTCCAAGCAAGTTCAAAGTAGTTTGGTGGTCATTTTCTGTTTTCTGGTCATTTTCTGGAATAACTGATGTATAAGATTTTTTTCAACAAGTAGGCAAGTCCAATACATTGGACGTAGCAACTTGTATACTGGACATCAGCAAGTTCAAAGCATTGAATGAACAAGTTTGTAGTTTGTTACTCATGGTTACCCTTTTTTTGCAACTGCTCACACATGATAGGATAGGATTTTTTTGCTGGGGCAGTTACAGCAGCTAATATCTAAATATTTTATGAAAAAAATAGGCAAATCCAACAATATTACCATAGCAACTTGCACACTAAACATTAGCAAGTCCATAGTTTTTTATGGCAAGTTGGTAGTTTCCTATACTTGATATAGCCCTGCCAAGTCATATTCTGAAAAACTAGACGAAGCTACATGCTAGAAACCCTATCCACACATGATAAGGAAACTAGGGAACAATGATGCCACAGTGTTTGACTTGGTTCAAAAGCATGCATGGTTTTTCTGCAAACTTGGCAACATGTTAGGTTAGTTTTCTGACTAAAAATGGCAGTGAAATCAAACCACCATCATGAGCATTTTACGGTTTCTTTTATTCTGTTGTCAAGCCAGCGCCACAATTCACTAATCCCTTGATTGTTTGTCTTTTTTTGCCAACCCAAATGAGCAGCTGAAGACTGAGTTCTCGCGGTGTGCGGACGATAGCTTGTTTGGGAGCATGGACCACGTCACAAAATTTGTAGCAGCAAGATTACCTGAGTCATACGACAAAACTGTAAGTTTATCAAGTGGCTGTTATGCTCACTTGTTTTTCCATTTTTAACCTCAAACCCAACATATTGCTAAGACTAATCATGTTCATCCTTTTTTCCTACTTTCGTGTTTTTTGCAGAAACAAAAGAAGCTGACAGGTATGGTGCACGAAATGTGTTCAACTATTTTACATGCAGTTGGGAAGCTTGTTTCTGGCATTGGGAGGATAGATGATGCGCAAGAGGGGACAAGTCAGAGGCTGTTCATGTGGAAAAGAGCAGGCAAGTACCTACTAGGAGATCCAAACAAGCTCCAGCTACTAGAGAAAGCCTATCGAGTGAAGAAGAGTCATTCAAAACTGACAGTGAGGAAGATGAAAGTGACAGTGACAACATTGACGGGGATACAGGGGAAGATGAGAGTGACAGTGACGGCCACTCAAGCGATGATGATGGTGACGACTTTGCAGTTGAAAATGCTGGTTGCAACGATAACGAGGAGGGAGAAGCAACTTTTCAGGAGAGTGGAGCAGTAATGGATGAAAGCAAGGAGGATAAGGAGGACGAAGAGGAGGAGGAAGAAAAAGAAGACGAGGATGAAGAAAAGGAAGACGATGATGACGAAGAAAGCAAAGACAATGACAATGACAACGATAAAGACACCGGGGATGATGATATGCAGGGTGACGAGGGAGACCTGGATGACAACAATTCTGGTGGCAACAGTGGCAATGGCGGAAACAATGGAGGCAACGAGGATGCTGCAGGTGAGGAAACAGAGAGTGATGACGAGCAATCGACACTTCAATATTTACTTCAAAAGAAAAAGGATACAAAGCCAAAGGGTCTTGACGAGGCAGTTAGCATCTCTATGAAAGATGTTGTTATGATGCCCGAGGAAAGTAACTGCAAAATGCCACCCATCCGCATGTTCGAAGTGAAATAAATGTGGGATCTCGACGTGGAACCGATTGCAGTGCTAGCGAACAAAATGTTCCAAGAGCTATTGAGAACAAAAGAAATGGAACTGGGGATTGAGTTCAACCTTGAGGAAGTCTGCCCCAGGTGGATTCGCAAGAAAATCATGAGGGAGATAGGGGCTGTACATGAACCCAAGGAAGTTGGTGTACCACCACTTCCACCACCAAAGAAGAAAAAGAGGTCGGCCGTGTCGAGCCAACGGTGGTGACAGAGACAGTGGAAGAACTGCGAGCTATGCGTGCCCAAAATGGTCAAGATCTGCAGATGGAAAGGAAACAAAGTCAGCCATGAAGAAATCTGGGCATTTTCAGTTGCAACATCAGGCAATACATGTTTCAAAAGAGGCAAGTTCTAGCACACACAAGAACCAGCTTGAAACCAATACAGCATCAAGCTCAACAGCACGATACCCAGATCTCACCAGGGATAGTTTCAAAACAGGAAGCAAGTGCCTCACAAATTCTACCAAGTCATTCTAGGGAGGAAGCAAGTTCTTCTGTTTTTCAGGCAAGTATTGCACAGGCATCAGTTCAACCTACAGGACGAGGAACGGCTCAAATGAAACAGGATGCATCATTGCAAGTAAGAAGAGCAATCCCTAGGACAAACCCTAGTGGGAGGCAACCACTAAGTAGTCTAAATGGCCAAGGACAATATCTTGATCAAGGGAATGGGATGCAATCAGCCAACGACACCCAGAGGGGCAAATTGCTTCATTACAAAGCACCACAACAGGCTGTGCCATTAGATGCGTGTCAGGAGAACATACCTCCAAAGGTCAATAACAGGGTTGGAGGGAGGAAGGTGTCATCGGCGGCAACATGAAACAAAGTTCGAAGACAAGTTGCTAAAAGCTTAGGGCAAGTTGCCTTCTTTCACATCTACAGTTGCCCAATCATCCCCTTATCCGCAGCTGAAGGATATCAATTTTTGTTATGCTAACAAGGCGCTCAGTCCACTGAAAATAAATGTTCTAGATGTAAGTGAGCTCTCGCCAAGGTGTGTTTCCCCATCTAGCAATGATTTGCAAAGAAAGTCAGCAAATCATATTCCAGGAGAGATGGATGGACATCATTTTCAGCATAGCAGAAGCGAAAGCTCAAATTTTGAACGTGAATACTGCCCAGCTCCAAGTTTTGATATTTTCAAATACAATTTTCCTACAACACATGTAGATGATGGAGCAGATCGAGTTGCCAGGGAAAGCGTATTGGCTGAGCATGAGTCCTTACAGCATCAAGTAATCAAGGAGCCAGTCATTGAAATAATTGAAGATGAAAAAGTTGTTAATCTTGAAGGCATAGATGAAGTGTATGCTCATGCAGAAGAACAGGCTATGAATTGTGAGCATGAGTCCCTGCAGTATCAAGTACCCAAGGAGCCACTCATTGAAATAATTGACGATGATCACGTTGTGGATCTTGAATGCATAGTTGGGAACATTTACCAAACACCTGAAGAAGTTGCCCGCAACCAAGCAGTAGTGGGATCAGGCAGTAATATTTATAGCAGCAGTAGCTCAGGAGAGAAGGCCCCACATCAATTTGAGAGGCAGATTATCAAGCTACCTCCTTGCAAGAGGTCACCATTCATGGAATATAACGAGAGGAAAGTGTACATATGCAAACCTGAAGCAAGCAGGCTATATGCATCGGTTATTCTGCATGGGAGATTGAATGAAGAAGAATCACCAGATGAAGATACTAGGTATGACATTTTTTATGAGGCATTTTTTACATGTTTTTCTAGGCAATTAAAATGCACTTTTCAGGCAATTTAGGCTGTATTCATAGGCAAACAGAAGTAAAATAAGCAGGCAAAAATAGTACCATAGTAACATAATCACCCCATCCAATTTATATGCTAACCACAATGCACTTCCAGGCAGTAAGACATTTTCCAATACACTTCATCTATGCTAACTAGATTGCACTTTCAGGCAGTAACAATTCATTTTGCAAATTTTTGCAACCCCAAGTTTCTGTTCCTTAGTCAAAACATGATCTATTTTCTAGGCAATCAAAAGTACAGCAGCATGCAACTTGGTTACTTTTTTCTCATGGTTGTCCTTTTTCGATCTTTTCTTTTTGATCGCAGCCCGAAGGTAATTGACTACAATGGATATGATGTCTCGGTGAGGGAGCTTGCAAACTCTATGAAAAAAGAAGGATATGTACTGACCCATGTAATGGAAATTGGCATACTATCCATAGTGATGAATTTGCCAGCAGACTCCAAGAAGGTTCTCATGCCACTGAGGTTCTCGGTAAGAAAAAGGACTAGGAGTCATTACTACTTTTAGGTTTTCCAATTGTTTGTTCTTGGGCTCTACTTGGCCATTTTCTAACCACTTTCTTTGTTTTTTACAGACAAGGATGCAACAGATGACTTTCCCCTCCAATGATTTGAACATCCAAGAGATTATTTCCCGATTCAAGAAATCAAATCACCTGGACCGGAAAGATATGGTAAGTCCACGTTTCTCGAATTTCCACTATAGTATTCTTTTCCTATTCATTTTTTCCCACCCACGTGCGAATAGCAGAGTACTAGTTTCAGCACATGCACAAAGTTGCCATAGTGCAGAATCACAATTAGCTTTTTCGCATAGCATGAGAAATACTATGCATGCTTTCTATGTCTCTTCAAGTTGCCTTCAGACTATGTTCTTACACCCAGCTTTTTTTCCTGCCCTTTTTCCCATAGATAATGTTACCTGTGTTAGAGAATATCGACAAGTCTAAGAAAGTTACAGGCAACCATTATTGGGTCTTCAACGTGAATTTAAGGGATCGAAGGTTCGAGGTGCTTGATTCTTGGAGGACACTTCAACACAAGACTCTAGATGTCTGCGCAAGGATCATGGTTGCTAGTTTTCGGGCTCTATGGGAAGAGCACTATCCCAAGTCTCACATCTCATTGGATGATTTCCCACTAAGAAACATTGATGTGCCAAAACAAACTAACAAGTAAGCATCAACTCCCAGACAAACTCCAAAACAAAGTCATAACAAATTCATACTTCGTTTCATTGCTGACCTGAAACATTCTCTATTATTTGCTTAGATTCGACTGTGGCATTTTTGCTCTCGCATTTGCAAATGGGTGGGAAGCAAGGAACGTTCCAAGATTTACAGCAAAGGATGTTCCAAATATCAGGAAGCAGTTGACAAACACGTGGGTTAACACCAAGCACAACAAGCCTCCATGGGAAGCTGTACTGAAGTTAGCTTAGGTCAGTTTTTTTTACCGTTCATGTTTTCTTACTGACTCTTTTTTTTGCTCGCGTAAAAACTGAAGTTTGCCAGCATTTTTTTTACATGATGATTATTTGCATCATCATCCTTTTTCCAGTAGTCATGTGTAATTTTTTTGAACAAACAAGGAGTTGCCTGAAACCATTGTGTAACTTGCAACAACTCCAAACAGAAATCGGCTATTTTCAACTGCAAAAATGTAGTCATGGAACACCCAGATTTGAACTACAAAATTTTTTGTTGCAAAACAGGCAATTCAAACTGTAGTTTCAGGCAATCTAAACTATATAATCATGCAATCCAAAATACTAATACAATTATCCAGAGCATTTTTGAACCTTACAGGCTTAAAAAGCAACTTGTCTTTTTTGCATGAAAGACAGTAATCCAAATGAGGGTAAACAAGGAGGTTCATACAGAAAAATGGCAAATGTCGTTCCTAATATATCATCGGGCATCTAGTCATCACTCATTTTCTTTGTCTTGGTAATTGAAACTCCATCTGTGGTTTCCCATTCATGCGTTGTTCATCATGCCAATCTTGTGGTGCACAGTGCACTGTTGTGGTTGAAAGACCCACAGTAACTGCACTTGTTTTTCCTCTTCGGATGCAGCTCCAGTGCTGATTGCAACCTTTTCGACTTTTCTCTCCCTTTAGTAGTTGATTTTGGGGGGTCTCTAGGAACTTGGGGGTCAGGTGTACTAGAATCACCTTGCGCAGCTGCAACAGCCGCATGCAGGGATTCCATGGGGAGTGGTTGTCGTGCATGTCCACCAGGAGGTTGTGCCAAAGTAGATAAAAGTGGGGCAACATGTGTTTGTTGTACAGTAGTAGAACTTGTATATAGCCCAGAATCACAAGTAATTGTTGCAAAATCTGTAGGCAATGCTGCAAGGCCAACATTTGCTGTAGTACCCATGGATTGTGGCACATTCCCCATAAGTTGTAGTGCAGGCCAATAGCTTTGTTGAGGAGCCCTCATCATTGTTGGTGCAGGCTCTCTGGTTAGTGTTCCAGGGCTGAACAGGTTGTCGTGAGCCCCCCAAGATTTGCCTGGCCCACTGTTTAGTGTCGGAGTCCCCAACAGTTGTTGTGGAGGCCCCCTGGGTTGTGGCGCAGATCCCCTACCTTGAGGGAGAAATCCGGACGGCCGCCCTGCAGCGCATGAGCTTGGCACCGCAGACCTTTTGTGCACTGGCGCACCCCCAACTGCTGCGTGTGGATGCACACCTTGCCCCATACTGTGTGTAGGTAGTGAAGCTGCATTTTTTGGTGGTGGGGCAGAAGTAGTTTGACGGTGCCTATCACTAGCAGGGGCTTGCGCAGCATGTGGTGGTGCGTTGCCACTACTCACCGAAGCATTTGTCATTGGTGGCACAGGACCACCAGCTGATGGTGGAGGCCCACCAGTGGGTCCACTGGGATGGGATGTTGTTTTATTTTTCCTTGACAGGCTGAGATTTTTTATTTCGTGATGTGCTCCACGCATATGCTTCTTTACAATATTTGTCGCAGCATCTGATGCACTAGCAACCTTAGCAAGTCCACCAAAATCCATCATCAAATTTGCATGACGGAGTTCTTTCTTTGATTGTTCCGGCATCTCATCAGGATGATCCTCAACAGCAGGGGGTGCATCCGGGATTGCTAGGGGTGTCCATCTTCTTTTTATGTACTGCATTGGGATTTCATCAACTCCAATATGGTTGAAAACCTTCAAAATATGGCAGCAAAGCATACCATCCCTATCAAACTTGCAACACTCACATCCGTAGTCTCCAGCACTAGTTTCAACAGTCACAAAATAGCTTCTAGAACCATATTTAGCAACCCATTCTTGATTGGGGTAAAGCTCATACAAGTGTTCACCGTGGGGCCGCACGTTGTACCTTGTAGTCAACTGAAACTCGTCGCGGAACCTCTCGTACAAGTCTCTAGTGTATGACTTGTAGGCTTGCTTTTCAATTGGGTAAGATGACCACATTTCACTCTGCAAATGTTCTGTCCTGTAGTCCTTCGCACCCTCTCGAACTAGTATGTGTGTTTGGATTTTCTGATATTGCTTCACGAAGTTCAAGATGGACTTGTGTGGGTTCACATAACGCTTTAGGATAGCGTTGAACCCCTCGCTGCGTTGAGTTGACTGCAAGAAAGGAAAAAATTGGTGCTTGAAGTAACAGGGCACCCATGTTTCTCGGTACTTGTATAGATTCTCGAAGTGAGAGTCAGTCATAGCCTCATACTTCATCATCAGCTCACACCAACCTGCCTCAAACTCCTCTGGTGTCAAGCTAAAGTCAACACAATGGTTGAAATCTTTGGACAAGCCAGGGTTTCGTCCCAACACTGCTCCAAGCTTCTCTTGTGCTTTCTTCATAATATGCCAGCGACAACAGCGGTGCACACTTTTAGGGAAGATCTTTTTAATTAAATGTGCCATTGCGATGTCTTGGTCGGTTATGATGTTGGTTGGTGCTACTCCATGCATTGCTTCAAGGAAGGTCTCGAATAGCCAATCAAAATTAGATGCCAACTCTTGCCTAACAAAACCACAGCCCAAGATAAATGATTGCCTATGTCGATTAATTCCAATAAATGGCACAAAGGGCATGTTGTACATGTTAGTCATGTATGTTGTGTCAAAAGATATGCAATCATGATAAGCTTCCACGTATGCCTTCCGTGCTGCACCATCAACCCAGAAAATATTCTCCACTCTGTCTTCTTCATCATACTTTATCTTGTAAGAAAAGTCCGGATCTTCTTTTTGCTGATCTTTGAAGTATGCTACTGTCTCTATCATGTCGCCTTCTCTTGTAGCATCCTTGTTCAAGACCGTCTTCAGGTTCGTAATGTGCTTAGTTCCATAAGGCAAAATTAGTTCTGTCCCATAGAAGTCTGACATGATGTGCATCATACGCCCTGCATTCAATGAAGTCAGAATAGAGTGGTTAATCCTTGTTACCTAAGAACAGTACCAATTTTTTTTTATTTCTTTCATCAGGCAACTCAAATGGAGATTTTAGGCATTTTCATCCTCCTGTACAAGCAACTATCACAACAAACACGCAGGCAACTCGGCAGTGGGTAAAAAATACAAACAACAAGCTGCATAAAAACCAAACACACAAACTTATGTTGGGTTGTGGTTTTTGTACTAATATGCATTTGTGCAAAAGGCAGATAGGCAGGTAGTAATTATACATTGAGCAACTAACAGACAAATACCAGGCAAGTCCATCTACCACATTTCATAACAAAGACAAGACAACAGAGGCACGACCCTTGCTTTTGTTTTCCGATCAAAAGAGGCAAATACTATTTAAAAATAAGGCAAGTTTTAGGGGGTACCAGACTTTTTTTCATCAAAACCAAGCATGTTTGTGTACTTAGTCTGGCAAATCACACACATGTTGCAAGCAAGATGGATACAATACTTAGGGAAGTCTGGGCAGCAAAGCCTGTGCGGAGAGGAGGGTAATATGGTTACAGACCTGTTGTCAAGTTGCAGTTATGTAGGTGGGTAAGGAAGGCCTTTTCTTCTGGTGGGATCCCCTAGTGCGATCTCAAGTACTTAGTCAAACTTGGTTTTCCAACTAGTGGATGGTTGTGCTCGCCAACAAAATATATCACTTCCCATCTGCCATCTATCAGCTTGACAACCATCTTAGCTTTGCACCCAGTTTGCACTATTTTATCTCTCTTTCGTTTCTTGCTCATCTTTTTGGTTTTATTATCATCATCAAGAAAGATAATATCCTCGTCTTCATCATCATCTTTTGTTTGCTCAACGATATCATCTAGCACAGGAATTTTTTCTGCCCCTCCTTCATCGGCTTCAGGCTTTCGAAACTTGTTGCAAACAAACTGTTGTTTTATCAACACTCCAGTTTTCACAGCCTTCCTTGAAGTATTCTTTTTGACTGAAAAACCAATCTGCAAGGCATATGCATTGTAGTGCTCTTGGGTGCCTTCCAAAGTATCAAACCTCATGCCCAAATGAGGCTCCTTGGGTTGTGACCAAGCCTCTTCATCATTTTCAGCACCAAAGCCTATCAAACCATTACCAACAGTCACACTTGTATCACCCGCGGCATCTGTTCCATCAAGGGTATGACCACAGTTTCTGATTCTTGCGCTGCATGTGCTTGCTCATCTGTCTCCACTGTTTTTGCCACAGGAGCAGTGGCATTTTGCACTATAGGAGGATTAGGAGAATCACCGGTAAACTCAGGATTTTGAGTATTCTGTTGTGTAGAGTTCACTGCATCACCAATATCCGTATCATCTGGTTCCTCATTTAGGTCAATCATCTTAACAGCATGTGCATCATTTAAACCAGAAAACCAAAGCTAGTTAGCTTGATGAGATGAGCAAGTAAGAAACTAAATTCAGGCAATGACAACTGAATGATAAGATAGCATCTTTTTTGTTGTAAGAAACACTTCAACATACAACGTGGGTTTTTGCTTCTATCACAATTTTTTACTAACTTTTTATTCGTTTTAAAATGCAGGAAACTTATACATATGCATGGTTTTCAAGGATCTCAAGGGGGGAGCAAGCTAGATGCCAAAGAGTAGCAGCTCTTTTGGAGTGTTTTCAACATGGATTTCACACCAAAAAACAGAGAGAGCAGCCGCATGTTTTGTGTTAGAAAAAACTTAAGAATAGCAGCAGTCGTGGGCAACATATGTTTGTCCTTTTTATGTTCAGTACTTTTGTTTTTATCCTAAAGTTTGTACTAGCAGGAACTTTGGTTATCACTGTCTTTGTCAGGCCATGAGTTTTCATTTTTCTTTTCATGCTGCAACTGATGCATTAATTTTATTGTAGTTGTATAGGAAATTTATTTGCCATTTCCATTTTTTGCAGGATCAAAATAGAAATATATGTTGCATCCATGGCATTGTTCCCCGCTAATCGCAAGATCACAACAACATCAACTGTTTGTAGGATCATGCTGAAGGATTTAATGCAACCTAGACCTTATCGGAAAGGTAAATTAAACCTCACATTTTTTTCACTGGTGAATAAAAGTACAAAGGATAAAACTGACCAGTTGTAGTAGATTTTAGCTTTCTACATCACTTGCTTCTTCACAATAATTTTATTGCCTACCCCCTCTTTCATCCAAGTTGCTTTTCAGTTAGCCATGAGTTGCCTTTCTTCACAGTACTTCTTGCCTAATGGTCACATTTTTTGCAAGCTGATAACGCAAGTAATGATTTTTTTGCCTAGTTTTACAATGCAAGTTGCTTCAGACAATATAATTTTTTGCCTAACTTAATCCAAATTAATTTTACAACAGCCATGATTTTCTGCATAATGTTTAGAATGCAACTTACTACTACGATGTCAAATTGCTGCCGAGCACATGCTTACATATTTTTTTCACCCATCAACCAAGTCCCTTCCCATCAGCCATCAGCCATTATGTTCATCCCCTTTTTTGCTTCTTGCCACATGCTTACATTTTTGCTCAAACAATATGTGTTTTTGTAAGAAACTAGTAGATGATAATGCCATGAGTTGCCTTTTTTCACAGTACTTCCTGCGTAATGTTCACATTTTTGCAAGCTGATAATGCAAGTAATGATTTTTTTTGCCTAGTTTTACAATGCAAGTTGCTTCAGACAATATAATTTTTTGCCCAACTTCATCCGAATTAATTTTACAACAGCCATGAATTTTCTGCATAATGTTTTAGAATGCAACTTACTACTACGATGTCAAATTGCTGCCGAACACATGCTTACAATATTTTTGCACCCATCAACCAAGTCCCTTCCCATCAGCCATCAACCATTATGTTCATCCCCTTTTTTTGCTTCTTGCCACATGCTTACAATATTTTTTGCTCAAACAATATGTGTTTTTTGTAAGAAACTAGTAGATGATTCAACACAGGGGTTAAAAATGCTTCATAGAAACAGGATGAAACACAGATGGAGGAAATCAAGAAGCAGATCCATTTTTTTCTACAGAACATGCTGGAGAGGGGTGGGGCTGGCGGAAGGTGAGCAAATCTACTGTTCTTACCTCTGAACTCCCCTGCTTCTGCTGCTTCTAGGTGTGTTTAGATCAACAGTTTCATGGAGCAGGCATGAAGCTTTTGCGATCTGAGGAGGATGAATCTTGCCTCTTTTCTTGGGGGAGAAGATGGTGTCGATGTTCTGCTTACCGCGCTGGAATAGGAGGGAGGAGAGGTGGGGAAAGTAAGGACGGAGAGGATCACGTGAGGGGGGTGGGAAGGTGGGGATGGAACGACCACGTGAGTCGTGGGGACCGGTTGGTGGTAGCGGTCTGGGAGTCTTTCCTTTCTGATCGAGGGAGGGGGGGAGAAACTTACCTTTTTGGGGGAGGCTGCCAGGAAACGCTAGGGAGCACCAGGCTGCTCCCTAGATGCGTCCTTGAAGCATACCTATACAGTTCATGATTTGTATTCTTTATAAAAAGAGAATGGCATTTTCTTAAGTACAATGTAAATTGAGAGTCCTTTTTGCATTAGTTTAGTTGTTTTTCTAGCACCTATTGATACAATTGTTATAACAAGGTTCCCGCGGCAAGGCGCGGGGCATTGTCAAGTTATCTTTAACGTACACCACCATATGACATCTTTGTGCGCATTTGTTTTGCAAATCTTATATTTTAAGAGACTTAGTAAAGAATATCATACATATAATAATTTCCCTAGTTTGTTAAGTAAAAAGATGTTTAACAAGCCATGAAAAAACTTCATGAATAGAAAAAAATTCCTGGATTTCAAACTACTTTCATGAATTTTAATAAAAGTTCACAAATTAAGAAAACTCAGACTATACAAATACTCACAACTTTAGAAATATTCACGAATTTAAAAGAAATCTCATGAATTTGAAAAATATATGTCGGTTTTAAAAATAATCATGGATTTGAATAAATATTCGTGAATTAAAATGTCAGAAATAAAATAGAAAATGAAAATAGAATTAAGAGAAAAACCAATAGGAAAAATATAAATGTCAAAATAAATAAAAACCATAAAAATCAGAGGAAAACAGAAAATAAAACAGGCAAGATCGATTAATCTTAGAAATATTGGCAGGGGCAAGCCAATATTTGTCATAGCGAAACGTACGCCTCAAGGAAGATTTGTCTGTTTGCCAAAAAAAAAAAAGGAAGATTTGTCTGGCTCCTGGTCACAAGGAAAGGTCGTATAGAATACGTTTTCGCTGACCTGAAACGTAAGATCTCGTATCCGTCAAGCACTCTACTTGATAACCTCTTGGCCTATTATATCCAACCAAACAGAGCGCCACGCCCCGAATCCAATCCCCCGATGAGCAGCAGATCCACCGGCGGCAAGGCCGGCGTACCATCGATCGTCGGAGTCCAGACTACGCGACGACGGGGGCGGGCCTCTCCCATCCCGTTCACGACGGTTCGGCTCCCGCAGGCGGCGTCTCGCCGAGTCAGGCGGGCGGGCTCGATCCACCGGCCGGGGACTAATTCCTCCGAGTTAGCTGCTAATCCCGCGTCGCTTCATGGCAGCACGCATGAGGTAACGTGATTAATTAGTCCCACCTCGCCATTTCGGGCGGAACTCGCGCGGTATAAATGCGCCCCATTCGCCGTATCACTCGCCGAGTCTGGTGGCGCAGACCTGTAACTCCGAGCTTCTACGGAGGGTATTGTTGGCGGGGGAAAAGAGCTCGGCTCGCGTGAGCGTCGCCGGCAACGGTGGCGGAGCCGAGCTCTGGGTTGTGGTTGGTTGTGTGCTGTTGCGCCTTGACTTGAGCCTGGGAGGGCAATGTAGTGGCGCTGAAGTGCGCCGGGCATCAATGCCGGCTGGCAAATGGCCACGGAAGTGGCCGTCGCCGGCGAAGCCCGCTGCTAACCCCTAACCTCGCCCCCCTGTCTCGCCCCTGTGGGGGGGTACTGGGTTCGTCGGCGCACACACACTCCTCCACCCCTACCTCGCCAACTCTTTTTCTAGTTTTGCCCCGGCATTGCCTGCTCTGCTGGGTAAATGAGACTAAGCAAGCTTCTACAGTTTTTGTTATCGAATGATTTTATTTTCGACCACTGTAGCAGCTTGTTTAATAAGAACAAGAAGAAAAGTAGCTTGCCAAACGTCAAATATCTTACTTCTGCCGATGCCAATCCAATCAAGATTATCATAGTACTGTCAGAAAGAAACCTTGCGGTTCAGTTAGTTTCAGTTCTTTCAGAAATTTCAGAGTTGGGTGTCGTTTTCTCTTCAGTTAGTATCATACCCAAGGAGTATAATTTATCACGATGAATAGGCACAGATGCCAAATATACATAAATAGGCACTACGTATACCTATACAAGAATCATAGTGGGCAACATCCACTGTATTTTGAAGTTAAAACTTTAACACGGTTATCATCTTATCATATTTAAGGAGTAGTATGTAACACGAATTAAGAAACAAGCAGAGTGAAGACTCAAGTGGATCTGTGTGATATTTTGAATATGATAGTTGACAAATAAAAAAAGTGAAAATGAGTTGATGATTTTTTTTAAGTTCCAGCAACTACTAACTTTTGTATTAGACGGTACAAATATTAATAGGCACCGCTATGCGGTAAGGAGCAAGTTCAGAGAAGAGAAGGGGGGGGGGGGGGGGTGTGCTATAGAATCAGCCAGGGTCCCCAATAGATTTTGGCTGACAGTTGTCCCCATGAACTGGATCACAACATTAACCGGGGCAATTTTGTCGTTGAAGATTCTGCGGCTGCGTTCCAGCCACACTTCCCAGACAACGATGATCTACAACGCTTTGACCCCTTTCTGGTGCATGGAGTCGGTTCTTTCCCAGATATCAGCCCACCGCTACTTGGTTCCATATCCAGGAGGCCAGCTTGCCGGGTCAAGAGCACTGCAGCCCTGCCATCGTGATGCCCTCTTCCATACTTGCAGGACAACAGGGCACTCTCAGAAGAGGTGAACAGCCATTTCAAGGTTGCGGCAACACATAGGGCAGAAATATTCATGCGGCCAGCCCCTACATTGCAATCTGTCCGCGCACGAAATGCGGTTTTGCAGTAGCAGCCAGATGAAAAGTTTCCTGGAATCTGTTTGTGTCCAGCCTATATGCCGTGCGAGCCGAGTAGCAACCAGATTCAGTCAGCCTCCAGGAGATCGGGTCTGGCACGGCGTCCCTAAGCTGAATATTTCTGAGCCACAGCTGACGCCACACCTTATGAAATCACTGAATATTTGACTGTTTAAGTTTTTTTTTTGTGTGGAATTTGATTGTTTAAGTTGTGCCTGATATCACGTAGCCGACAGTTGTAGGCCAAAAGGTTTTCAGAGCCTTCTTTTAGCTGTACATATTATGCACATACCATCCGCTCCGGCACCTGTCAAACATTTTCAGAACCATGGCAATTTAGTTTGTTCCTTGACCATGGCAATTTATATTTCCTAGACCATGGCAAATTTAGTTTGAAAGACGTGGCAAATTTATTTTAAGAATAATGTCAATTTAATTATTCCTAGACCTGTGGAAAATTTATTTTGAGAGCCATTGAATTTTTTTCACAACATCGTTGCTATGTTTCAAATTTCCATGTGATCGTTAGATATGTTCAAACATATTTTTGGTAAGTTTTGCTATGTGATAATCAGATACATTTTTTATTATTTGCCATGTTTCTAGGGAACATTTTCCCTTAATTTTTGCCATGTGAGTGCATTTAATGTTATGCCGTACAAAATTCTAAACATGGCAATATACTTATAAGTTCATGCCATTTTTTATATCTTGATCATCGTAAATGGATTTTAAATGCATGGATTATTAATTTGATGAAGCAATTTTTGTGCATGCGATTTTTATGTTATGACAAAGAAAACATACAGAATGGCCATTTTATTATTAAGAGCATTGCAATTTTATTCTTTAATGCCATAACGATTATAGTATCATTGAAAAATATTTCTTTGTTGGCATATTTTTGTCATGTACGTATTTTTTATATATTTTTAATCAAGCAATGGCAAATTTTTTAATGTTTTTTTCCTAGTTTAGCATGCCAAATTTTTATAAAAGTATTTTTTTTTGTTTGTTTTTTAAGGGTCATCAAGTGTTGCTACAAAAAACCCATCAAAAAAGCCCCAAGCCCACTCAATCGTTTTTGTTTGCGAGAATGGCTTCCTCCTGGCGAACCATTATTAGTTCGTTATATGAGAAGACTCAAAAAAAAAGTTCGTTATATGAGACTTCCTCCGATCAAAGTTCCCTGGATATCGCAGTCCAAGCGAAAGTACTCGCTCCGTGGAAATCCAATTCGCCTCTTGGGAGCATATGCTCCTGTCCATAAAATATGTTTTTTAAATGTCAAAAAAATATATATGATTATTGTCATACCAAAACGCTACCTGCAAATTTTTAGGAGAAAACTTTAAGTATTTTGATGTGTGCAGAAAAAAAAAGTCAAACGACAAATGATATCTCCAAATGTTACATTTATTTTTATTTTTTTAACGACGAATCATCATCATCCCGTTTCACGTGAAAATTGGCAAGCACTCTTGTTACACTAACACAAGACCATGTGCGAAGATTTTCAGACTTTTTAAATTTTATTTACTATTTATTTTTAATATTTTCAATTTACTGTTTATTAGAGAGCATATGCTCCCAAGAGCCAAAACAGCCCTCCCCTCACTCTGTTCCTATATAGACATATTTTAAAGTGTAAATTCACTCATTTTGCTACTGTGTAGTTCGTAATGGAATCTTTAGAAAGACTTATACTTAGGAAATGAAGGGAATACTCAAAAAAAGTTTTGTATGGTAATATGTGTCGCATTCATATCGCAAAGATTAATGCACAAGTCACATAAAGACTGACGTGGCAAAACTGAAAAGACAACAGAACGTCTTTGAGCTTGACACCAACGCTCGTCACCTGCCTTCAGCACCACCATAGCAGCCACTGAAAGAAAAAGAAAATTAAGGATCACCTTCTACCTCAACTCGACGCGGCTCCATCGCTGATATGCACCTTTGCGGATCTCAAAGGTGGTTCGCCAAAACGAAACCATTACCGTTGAACGAATCAGACCAGGGCAACACCCCAGACACGCCATCGAACTCCAGATCTGGCACCCCACATGACTAAGACGTCGGAGAAGGAAACCATACCTGTCATCCACGAACCACGAACCCAACACATGTTCCATCTTTCAGATGTCGTCGATGCAGACCACAATCTGCATCCTCTCCTTGACTACCTCCCAAGCTCTGCATCGACGTTGGAGCAGACACCGTCGCAACGGCGGAGCACGAGGACACATGTCCACCACAAGGATGCCGCCGCCGTCATATGACATCCCCGCTTGAACAGGCTAGTTCCCAGATCCTTCACGGACGATAGAGACGATTGCCTTGTCGAAGAAGAATCCGAAGCTTCTTCATTCAGCATCGCCGTCGCCGTCGCTGAAGCCAAGATATCGAACGATCCAAAACCCTAAGCTTCTTGAGCCCTAAAATCTAAAATTAAAACGATCCACACGCACGGGATCCAGCGACCCCCCTCACCACCAACAACCAAAAAGGTTGTCGGCGGAGGAGAGCCGCCGGAAGATGGCGCGGGAAGGAGCGGCTCTCCTGGCTGTGGCAGCTAGGTTTCTCTACAGGAGGAAAACGATCGCTTAGTTTTTCTTGGAAAGTACATATTTGACCTGGCAAGTTCTCTTGTCAAACGGAGTTCACATATTTAGTCCAAAACAATGGCTGACCTGATTTGGCTCGAGTAACACCAGTTGACTGCCCGCAAAGAATAACACCACGTTGACGCCCCGTAATAAAAAAGTAACACCACGTTGACATACCAGTCCACGCACTACCGGACTCGCGGTCTATGCCTACGGCCACGGGCCGTCGGCATAGGCCCAATAGCCGTCGGCATAGATCTATGCCGACGGCTGCCGAGGCATACCCCGTCGATGTAGATCACGTCGGTACTCTGTCGGACCGTCGGCACAAAATGCCGTCGGCATAGGCGGCTATGCCGACGGCCTCGGCACAGCCGTCGGCATAGAATAGCCGTCGGCGTAGTTTTCCGTCTGGACGGCAACGGACGGCGCCGTCAAAACTGCTGGCGGTTCGGGCGACACGTGGCGAAGATATGCCTACGGCAAAGCCGTCGGCATAGATATGAATATATGCCGACGGCTTTGCCGTAGGCATATCCCCGCCACGTGTCGCTCCCCGGTTTAACCTGGCGGCAGGGCTATGCCTACGGCAAAGCCGTCGGCATAGATATATAAATCTATGCCGACGGCTTTGCCGTAGGCATATCTTCCCACGTGTCGCTCCTGGTTTAACCTGGCGGCAGGGCTATGCCTACGGCCAAGCCGTCGGCATAGATTTTATCTATGCCGACGGCTTTGCCGCAGGCATAGCCTGCCACGGTCTCCTCCTGGTGGTCCTGGCGTATCTATGCCGGCGGCCGTTTTAAGCCGGCGGCAGCTGTCGGCGAATATGCAGATAGGCCGACGGCCATTCTATGCCGGCGGTTGCCGTCGGCCTATCTCCGCGTATCCCGACGGCCTTTTTACGCCGACGGCCGGGCCCAGGCTGTCGGCATATCTCCGAAGAAGCCGACAGGGGCCGTCGGCATTGTTTTGGCCGTCGGGGTATGGCCCTGTTCCGGTAGTGACGTCAACCCTCTTCCCCCCGCGCGGAAAGGACGCATCGACGCAGCCGGCGATCCACCCCTTCATCGCTCGCTGAGACGCTCCTCCCACGTGCCCGACGTCCCAACCTTGATCCCCAATTCCTTTCTTTCTGCCCTAGCTAGCTTGTTCCATCTCACGGACTTCTGGACTTCGATCGGCATCTCCAGAAGTCCAGATCCATGGCCGATGGGCCCCCAGTGGACGCAGGTCGTTACCGATGGGTCCTCTGGTCCCGCCTTGCGCCTAATGCGGCCCGGCTCACGACCACCGGTGCGGCTCGCCCGCCGGCCTCGATCGGCCCCCAGAGGGTTTCCCGAGCCGCTCGTGCCCCCGTCGCCCCCCACCCCGCAGCTCCTCCGGCCGCCCCTATCGCCCCCTCCGCCGTCGCCCCCTCGCCTCCTCCGCTCGTCGGGCCATGACCCGGAGTGGGGAGATGCCGACCTCGCGGCGTCAGGCGAATGACCGCCGTGACCCCAGGCCTCCTGACGGCGGCCTCCGTGGAGGCGGACCTCATAATCAGCTCTCCTCCCGCCCGGCCCGTCGCTCGCCCGTGCGACTCCCGGACTCCGGCGCTCCCCTTCCCGCCATGCTCGCCGTTTCGCCGCGGGAGGACCGCTCCCTCGCGCGGCTCGTCGGGATCCTCTCGGGGTTCACGGACCGTGCCGCCTCGCTGGCCGGCGCCTCCCCGCTGGCCGGTCTCCGACCCGGCGCTTCCTTTGCCCGTGATGGTCGGGACTACCGCCGGTCCTCCCCGCGTCGGCGCCCGCCCCGAGTCCATCACCCCCGACAACCGCCGCTACCAGCCTCGCGCGCCCAGGCTGCCTTCCCGCCCTCCAACGGCGGCAGAACGGAACTGTGGGCGCCGGGCGCTAAGAAGAAGAAGAAGGCCACCTCGCCCCCGCCGCACCTCCACCGCCATGGTGACTCCGTCTCGGGTGCCGCCGCCGAGGGCCCCGTGCTTCAATCTGCGGCTTTCTAGCCACTTTCGGTGGCATGTCCCAACCTCCGAGGCCTGTTACCTCTGCAAGGAGGCGGGCATCCAGCGGTTCTCTGTCCGGGCGCCGGGTCACCGAGGAGATCATGATGTCTGGCCACGCATCGAGGACATGGGCTTCTTCCACATCAGTGCGGGAGCCGCCGCCTCCCTCGCTCCCGGCCCTTGTGACGGTCGTGGGGGCGTCGCCACTCCGGCTCGACGAGGCCGAGCTCAACCACCTCTGCCGGTGCAAGTGGGATTGGCGGTGACCTCCACCGCGCCTAACGCCTTCTCGGTGATCTTCCCGACGCCATGAGCATGGGCTTCAGCACCAGCAGCGACAACATCACCTTGGCCCTCAACGGCATTGTGGTGAACATCTCGAGCCGAGTGGGATCCCAAGGCCGTGGCGGTCCTGGACACGGCTTGGCTCCTCATCGCGGCCTTCTGGCGTGGGTCTGGTCCGAGCGGGTCATTCGCAGATGTCCAAGATCCCGGGCAAGGTGGTGGTGGTCGATGAGCTCTCTCGCAAGGAGGAGGAGGTCCGGTCAAGGTGAAGTGCCTCGACGCCTCCAAGCTACACACCACGCTTCGGGTCTTCTTCAACGACGACGGCTACGACCTCACCATCTGCCCCGAGCCGCCGAACCATATCGGCCGTCCCCGCCTCTCCGCCGACAGCCTTCAGGGGGGCGGGCCCGAGGATGCCGATGGCTCCCATCACCGCCGACCTCGCCACTCCCGCTTCAACGACCAGGAGGAGGACGACGACCTCTCGGAGCGCTCCCATTCTCCGTCACGTGAGCCGGCCAACCCCCCCTTGGGCCGCGGCGGCTCTGGTCAGGGCCGCACCCGGGTTTCCGCTGCGAACCTCGCAGTGGCCCTCCAGCTGGCCGCACCCCCCGTGGTGCCCTCTCCCCCTGCCTCGGAGTCGGTCAGCGACATCTCAAGTTTGGGCCTGCTCGTCGCCCCCCCCCCCGTCTTCGCCCCGCTCTCCGTACGCCGACTCTGCTCGACGCCCCTCTCCGGTGGGCCCGGATCCTCCGTCCCCCCCGGCGCCGACCCCTCCGGTCCTCACGGGTGGTGACGGCGGCACCCCACCCCTCGGCGAGCCCTCTCTGGTGCCCCGCCAGGAGGAAGCGTCAGGCGACACTCGAGATTGTCCCCGCTCCCCACCGGTGGTCTCCGACGCCCACCCCACCTCCCCGGCCTCCCGGCCGGCCTTTTTCTTGTGGTCATCACCACGCCAGATCCGCAGTTCCTCCGACGGTCATCGACGCCAGCGGCCCCGCTCCTCCTCGACGCCGGTGATCGCGTCTCGCAGAGCGCCCGCCTCGTGCGGTTTCGCCCGGCCGGCGTGTCGGTCCTGGTCCATCGCCGAGCGGGCTGAGATTCGGGCGGCTGCACGGAACCTCGAGTCAGGTGTGGATCCCGCCCTTTCCCAGTTCTTCCAGTTGTTCCTTTTCTGCACTTGAGGCCGTTCCTCTTCGACACCTAGCCAAGGTGGCCACTGACTCGGCCATTGTCTTCAGGGGGGAAGTGGGTCCCCTTAGAACAGATCGCGGCAATTAGGGCTCGCGAGATCCTGGATGGCAAGTTGGCTGAGACTCGGGCTCGCTGCGTAGGAGGGACCCCCGACGGACAGATCGCACGTATTGCTGGTCAGCCCCCTCCGGTGGTCGACGGGCCATTCGTGGGCCTTTTCGCCTCAAGACCGCCGCTCTCCGCGCCAAAGCGCTTCCCGTGTTGTGGGTCAGCAGCCCCGATGGGGGGTTTAGATGCGGCTCTTTTGGAACATCCGCGGCTTCACCATGATGGCCGTCGCCGCCAACTCGTTGAGTACGTGCGCGACGAACACATTGACATCGTTGCGATCCAGGAAACCATGCGCACCGAGTTCTCCCTTCATGAGCTTGATTGCCTCAGCTCTCACCTTTTCGCCTGGCACTGGCTCCCTTCTAGTGGGAACTCAGGCCACTCCGGTGGCATCCTTTTAGGGGTTAAGGATGCCACCTTCGAAGTGGGCGGCATGGATCGGGGCGAATTCTTCGTTAGTATGGAGATCTTTGAGCGGGCCTTGAACTTCAAGTGGGAGGTCGTCATTGTGTATGGTCAGGCGGATCACCGCCGGTCCTCGGCCTTCCTTGCGGAGCTCCACCAAAGATCTCCGCCTCCTCCTCCCCTGTGGTTGTGGGCGGAGATTTTAACCTCATCCGTTCTCCGGATGAGAAGAATAATGATAGGATTAACCTCCCGGATGCAGCTGTTCAACGACTGGATCATGGAGCTCGGCCTCCGTGAAATCGAGAGAACGGGCGTAGATTTACTGGACTAACCGCCAAAGCCGACCCGACACGATCCGTGTTGGATCGTGTCCTAGTTTCCGGAGTGGGAATTGAGGTGCCCTCGACCTCGCTGCGGGCGATTACCGCATTGGGTCGGACCACGTCCCTCTCCTCCTCTCCTCCGCGGACGAGCGCCCCACCTGCCCGCCGCGGTTTAGGTTCGAGTCCTATTGGCTCAATCAGGCCGGCTTCCGGGACGCGGTTTCGGCTCGTTGGACGCTTGCTCGCGCCTCCCTCATCGCTCCATGTCCGCCGTCGACTCGTGGGCTTACATGCCAAGCTTGCCCGCCAATTCATGAAGGGTTGGGGTGCCAATCTTGGCCGTGACCTCCCATGAGCGTAAAAATCTCTCTGCTGGCTATTCAAGCCCTGGACGCTCGGGCCGATTCCTCTGGGCTTTCTCCTGATGAGTGGATGCTGAGATATGATCTTGAGGACCAGCTATCCTCCATCTACACCGATGAGGAGGCCTATTGGAGGGTGCGCGGTACCCAGCGGTGGGTGCTCCGCGGCGATGCAAACACCGCTTATTTCCAGGCTATTGCGAATGGCCGCCGCCGTAGAAACTCCATCCACTGCTTATGGGAGGATGATGTCCCCTTGTCCGCCCCGCGCCATTCGAGCTCATGTTGACGGCTTTACAAAGCCCTCTTCACCCCCACCCTCGGGGTGGGGCTAGTCTCGCCCGACACTTGGACGGGGCGCAGATTAATTTCGACGAGGCCAACGCGCCCTGGTTGCTCCCTTCGCCGAGGACGTGGTTCTCGCGGCTATTAAAGGCATGAACCCGCCCGCCCCGGCCCGGATGGCTTGCCTGTTGCCTTCTTTAAAACATTCGGCAAAGCGGTCAAACGGAGGTCATGGCATTATTCGAGGAGTTCTATTCGGGTTCTATGGACCTGGGACGCCTCAACTATGGGATCATTACCCTCATCCCAAAGGTGTCGGGCGCCTCTGATATTCGCCAGTTCCGCCCCATCACTGTGATTAACGTGATTTTCCGGATCCTGGCCAAAGGGTACGCCAATAGGGTGACCTTGCTGGCTAACTCGATCACTCACCCGAACCAATCGGCCTTCATCCAAGGCCGGTTTATTCTTGATGGCGTGTTGGTCTTCCATGAAGTCCTCCACGAAATTCGGGTGAAACATCTTCGTGCTGTTTTCCTGAAGCTTGACTTCCATAAACCCTATGATACTGTCCACTGGCCTTTCCTTCGGGAAGTGCTGCTGTGTAAGGGCTTTGATGACCGCTGGGTGACCCGCGTGATGCAATTAGTTTCTTGTGGGCGGACTGCGGTGAACATCAACGGCGAGATTGGGCCATACTTCCCCACCCTCTGTGGGGTCCGTCAGGGAGACCCATTCTCGCCGTTCCTGTTCAACATGGTGGTCGTGAAGGAAATATGCCCTAGAGGCAATAATAAAGTTATTATTTATTTCCTTATTTCATGATAAATATTTATTATTCATGCTAGAATTGTATTAACCGGAAACATAATACATGTGTGAATACATAGACAAACAGAGTGTCACTAGTATGCCTCTACTAGACTAGCTTGTTAATCAAAGATGGTTAAGTTTCCTAACCATAGACAAAGGAGTTGTCATTTGATTAACAAGGTCACATCATTAGTTGAATGATCTGATTGACATGACCCATTCCATTAGCTTAGCATCCGATCGCTTAGTATGTTGCTATTGCTTTTATCCATGACTTATACATGTTCCTATAACTATGAGATTATGCAACTCCGTTTACGGAGGAACACTTTGGTACTACCAAACGTCACAACGAATCGGGTGATTATAAGGAGTACTACAGTGTCTCCAAAGGCAGATGTTGGGTTGGCGATTTCGAGATTAGGATTTGTCACTCCGATTGTCGGAGAGGTATCTCTGGGCCCTCTCGGTAATACACATCACTAAGCCTTGCAAGCATTACAGCTAATGAGTTAGCTGTGAGATGATGTATTACGGAACGAGTAAAGAGACTTGCCAGTAACGAGATTGAACTAGGTATTGGATACCGACGATCGAATCTCGGGCAAGTAACATACCGATGACAAAGGGAACAACGTATGTTGTTATGCGGTCTGACCGATAAAGATCTTCGTAGAATATGTAGGAGCCAATATGGGCATCCAGGTCCCGCTATTGGTTATTGACCGAGATGTGTCTCGCCATGTCTACATTGTTCTCGAACCGTAGGGTCCGTGACGCTTAAGGTTTCATGGACGGTTATATTATGAGTTTATGTATTTTGATGTACCAAGGAGTTCGAGTCCCGGATGTGATCACGGACATGACGAGGAGTCTCGAAATGTTCGAGACATAAAGATTGATATATTGACGGCTATATTCGGACACCGGAAAGGTTCCGAAGTTTCGGAGAAAACCGGAGTGCCGGAGGGGTTACGGAACCCCGGGAAGTAATGGGCCTTATTGGGCCAAGAGGGGAGAGAGGGCTGCACCAGGAGGTGGCGCGCCCCCATGGGGAGTCCGATTGACAAGGAGGGGGGCGCCCCTTCCCTCTCCCTCTCCTCTCTTTCCTTCCCCTTCCTTCTTCCTAGTAGGATTAGGAAAGGGAGTCCTACTCCTACTAGGAGGAGGACTCCCCTCCCTTGGCGCGCCTCCTAGGGCTGGCCGCCCTCCCCTTGCTCCTTTATATACGGGGCGGGGGCACCCTAGAACACACAAGTTGATCTTCGTGATCGTTCCTTAGCCGCAGCGGTGCCCCTCCACCATATTCCACCTCGGTCATATTGTAGCGGTGCTTAGGCGAAGCCCGCGACGGTAGAACATCAAGATCGCCACCACGCCGTCAGTCCGACGGAACTCCTCCCCGACGCTTTGCTGGATCGGAGCCCGGGGATCGTCTTCGAGCTGAACGTGTGCCAAGAACTCGGAGGTGCCGGAGTAACGGTGCTTGGATCGATCGGATCGTGAAGACGTACGACTACATCAACCGCGTTGATATAACGCTTCCGCTTTCGGTCTACGAGGGTACGTGGACGGACACTCTCCCCTCTCGTTGCTATGCCATCACCATGGTCTTGCGTGTTCGTAGGAAAATTTTGAAATTACTACGTTCCCCAACAGTGGCATCCGAGCCTGGTTTTATGCGTTGATGTCATATGCACGAGTAGAACACAAGTGAGTTGTGGGCGATATAAGTCATACTGCTTACCAGCATGTCATACTTTGGTTCGGGCGGTATTGTGAGATGAAGCGCCGGACCGACATTACGCCAGACGCTTACGCGAGACTGGTTTCACCGCTGCGAGCACTAGTTGCTTAAAGGTGACCGGCGGTGTCTGTCTCTCTCACTTTAGTTGAACCGAGTGTGGCTACGCCCGGTCCTTGCGAAGGTTAAAACAGCACTAACTTGACAAACTATCGCTGTGGTTTTGATGCGAGGTAAGAACGGTTCTTGCTCAGCCCGTAGCAGCCACGTAAAACTTGCAACAACAAAGTAGAGGACGCCTAACTTGTTTTTGCAGGGCATGTTGTGATGTGATATGGTCAAGACGTGATGCTATATTTTATTGTATGAGATGATCATGTTTTGTAACCGAGTTATCGCACAGCTGGCAGGAGCCATATGGTTGTCGCTTATTGTATGAAATGCAACGCCATGTAATTGCTTTACTTTATCACTAAGCGGTAGCGATAGTCGAGAAGCAATAGTTGGCGAGACGACAACGATGCTACGATGGAGATCAAGGTGTCGCGCCGGTGACGATGGTGATCATGACGGTAAGCCGGAGATGGAGATCACAAGCACAAGATGATGATGGCCATATCATATCACTTATATTGATTGCATGTGATGTTTATCCTTTATGCATCTTATCTTGCTTTGATTGACGGTAGCATTATAAGATGATCTCTCACTAAAATTATCAAGTAGTGTTCTCCCGAGTATGCACCGCTGCCAAAGTTCGTCGTGTCGAGACACCACGTGATGATCGGGTGTGATAAGCTCTCACGTCCATCTACAACGGGTGCAAGCCAGTTTTGCACGCGCAGAATACTCAGGTTATACTTGACGAGCCTAGCATATGCAGATATGGCCTCGAACACGGAGACCGAAAGGTCGAGCGTGAATCATATAGTAGATATGATCAACATAAGATGTTCACCATTGAAAACTACTCCATCTCACGTGATGATCGGTTATGGTTTAGTTGATTTGGATCACGTGATCACTTAGATGACTAGAGAGATGTCTGTCTAAGTGGGAGTTCTTAAGTAATATGATTAATTGAACTTAAATTTATCATGAACTTAGTACCGATAGTATCTTGCTTGTCTATGTTTGTTTATAGATAGATGGCTCGTCTTTGTTGTTCCGTTGAATTTTAATGTGTTCCTTGAGAAAGCAAAGTTGAAAGATGATGGTAGCAATTACACGGACTGGGTCCGAATCTGAGGATTATCCTCATTGCTGCACGAAAAATTACGTCCCGGATGCACCGCTAGGTGCAGACTCTTCTTGATGCAACCGACGACGTTAAGAACGTCTCGCGAGCAAAGCTGATGACTACTCTATAGTTCAGTGTGCCATGCTTTACGGCTTAGAACCGGGTCTTCAACGACGTTTTGAACGTCATGGAGCATATGAGATGTTCCAGGAGTTGAAGTTGATATTTCAACAGAATGCCCGGATTGAGAGATATGAAGTCTCCAATAAGTTCTATAGCTGCAAGATGGAAGAGAATGGATCTGTCAGTGAGCACATACTCGTAATGTCCGGTATTACAATCACTTGACTCAACTGGGAGTTAATCTTCCGGATGATTGTGTCATTGATGTAATTCTTCAATCACCGCCACCAAGCTACAAAGGCTTCGTGATGAACTATAATATGCAAGGGTTAGTAAAGACTATGCTCGAGCTCTTCGCAATGCTAAAGGCTGCGGAGGTAGAAATCAAGAAGGAGCATCAAGTGTTGATGGTCAATAAGACCACTAGTTTCAAGAAGAAAGGCAAAGGGAAGAAGAAGGGGAACTTCAAGAAGAACAGCAAACAAGTTGCTGATCAGAGAAGAAACCCAAGTCTGGACCTAAACCTGAAACTGAGTGCTTCTCCGCAAGCGGACTGGTCCCGAAGCGGAACTGCCCCAAGTATTTGGCGGATAAGAAGGATGGCAAGGTGAACAAAGGTATATGTGATATACATGTTATTGATGTGTACCTTACTAGAGCTCGCAGAGTACTGGTATTTGATACTGGTTACATTGCTAATATTTGCAACTCAAAGCAGGGACTACGGATTAAGCAAGCAATCGGCAAAGGACGAGGTGACGATGCGCGTGGGAAATGGTTCCAAAGTCGATGTAATCGCGATCGGCACGCTACCTCTACATCTACCTTCGGGATTAGTTTTAGACCTAAATAATTGTTATTTGGTGCGCGTTGAGCATGAACATTATATCTGGATCTTGTTTGATGCGAGACGGTTATTCATTTAAATCAGAGAATAATGGTTGTTCTATTTATATGAATAATATCTTTTATGGTCATGCACCCTTGAAGAGTGGTCTATTTTAATGAATCTCGATAGTAGTGATACACATATTCATAATGTTGAAACCAAAAGATGCAGAGTTGATAATGATAGTGCAACTTATTTGTGGCATCGCCGCTTAGGTCATATCGGTATAAAGCGCATGAAGAAACTCCATCTCGATGGACTTTTGGAGTCACTTGATTATGAATCACTTGGCACTTGCGTAACCGTGCCTCATGGGCAAGATGACTAAAACCCGTTCTCGGTACTATGGAGAGAGCAACAGATTTGTTGGAAATCATACATACTGATGTATGTGGTCCGATGAATGTTGAAGCTCGTGGCGGATATCGTTATTTTCTCACCTTCACAGATGATTTAAGCAGATATGGGTATATCTACTTAATGAAACATAAGTCTGAAACATTTGAAAAGTTCAAAGAATTTCAGAGTGAAGTTGAAAATCATCGTAATAAGAAAATAAAGTTTCTACGATCTGATCGTGGAGGCGAATATTTGAGTTACGAGTTTGGTCTACATTTGAAACAATGCGGAATAGTTTCGCAACTCACGCCACCCGGAACACCACAGCGCAATGGTGTGTCCGAACGTCATAATCGCACTTTACTAGATATGGTGCGATCTATGATGTCTCTTACAGATTTACCGCTATCGTTTTGGGGTTATGCTCTTGAGACGGCCGCATTCTCGCTGAATAGAACACCATCAAAATCCGTTGAGACGACACCTTATGAACTATGGTTTAGCAAGAAACCAAAGTTGTCGTTTCTTAAAGTTTGGGGATGCGATGCTTATGTGAAAAAACTTCAACCTGATAAGCTCGAACCTAAATCGGAGAAATGTGTCTTCATAGGATACCCAAAGGAGACAGTTGGGTACACCTTCTATCACAGATCCGAAGGCAAGACATTTGTTGCTAAGAATGGATCCTTTCTAGAGAAGGAGTTTCTCTCGAAAGAAGTGAGTGGGAGGAAAGTAGAACTTGATGAGGTAACTGTACCTTCTCCCTTATTTGAAAGTAGTTTATCACAGAAAACGGTTTCGCGACATCTACACCAAATAGTGAGGAAGTTGATGATGTTGATCATGAAACTTCAGATCAAGTTACTACGTAACCTCGAGATCAACCAGAGTAAGAACCGCACTGAGTGGTACGGTAATCCTGTTCGGAAGTCATGCTACTAGATCATGATGAACCTCACGAACTATGAAGAAGCGATGGTGAGCCCAGATTCCACAAAATGGCTTGAGGCCATGAAATCTGAGATGGGATCCATGTATGAAAACAAAGTATGGACTTTGGTTGACTTGCCCGAGGGTCGGCAAGCAATAGAAAACAAGTGGATCTTCAAGAAGAAGACCGACGCCGACGGTAATATTATCGTCTATAAAGCTCGACTTGTCGCAAAGGGTTTTCGACAAGTTCAAGGGATTGACTACGATGAGACCTTCTCACCCGTAGCGATGCTTAAGTCCGTCCGAATCATGTTAGCAATTGCCGCATTTTATGATTATGAAATTTGGCAAATGGATGTAAAGACTGCATTCCTGAATGGATTTATGGAAGAAGAGTTGTATATGATGCAACCAGAAGGTTTTATCGATCCAAAGGAGCTAACAAAGTGTGCAAGCTCCAGCGATCCATTTATGGACTGGTGCAAGCATCTCGAGTTGGAATAAACGCTTTGATAGTGTGATCAAAGCATTTGGGTTTATCTGAGACTTTTGGAGAAGCTTTGTATTTACAAGAAAGTGAGTGGGAGCTCAGTAGCATTTCGATATTATATGTAGATGACATATTACTAATCGGAAATGATATAGAATTCTGAATAGCATAAAGGGATACTTGAATAAGAGTTTTTCGATGAAGGACCTCGGTGAAGCTGCTTACATATTGGGCATCAAAATCTATAGAGATAGATCAAGACGCTTAATTGGACTTTCACAAAGCACATACCTTGACAAAGTTTTGAAGAAGTTCAAAATGGATCAAGCAAAGAAAGGGTTCTTGCTGTGTTACAAGGTGTGAAGTTGAGTAAGACTCAATGCCCGACCACCGCAGAAGATAGAGAGAAAATGAAAGATGTTCCTATGCCTCAGCCATAGGCTCTATCATGTATGCAATGCTGTGTACCAGACCTGATGTGTGCCTTGCTATAAGCTTAGCAGGAGGTACCAAAGTAATCCAGAGTGGATCATGGACAGCGGTCAAAACATCCTGAAATACCGAAAAGGACTAAGGATATGTTTTCGTATATGGAGGTGACAAAGAGCTCATAAAAACAGTTACGTTGATGCAAGCTTTGACACTGATCGAGACGATTCTAAATCGCAAACCGGATCGTATTTACACTAAACGGAGGAGCTGTCGGTTGGTGCAGTTCTAAACAAAGCGTCGTGGCGGGATCTACATGTGAAGCGGAATACATAGCAGCTTCGGAAGCAGCTAATGAAGGAGTCGGATGAAGGAGTTCATATCCGATCTAGGTGTCATACCTAGTGCATCGGGTCCAATGAAAATCTTTTGTGACAATATCGAGCAATTGCTTTAGCAAAGGAATCCAGATTTCACAAGAGGACCAAACACATCAAGAGACGCTTCAATTCCATCCGGACTTAGTCCGGTGGGAGACATAGAGATTTGCAAGATACATACGGATCTGAATGTAGCAGAGACCGTTGACTAAGCCTCTTCCACGAGCAAAACATGATCAACACCAAGACTCCATGGGTGTTAGAATCATTACTATGTAATCTAGATTATTGACTCTAGTGCAAGTGGGAGATCAAGGAAATATGCCCTAGAGGCAATAATAAAGTTATTATTTATTTCCTTATTTCATGATAAATGTTTATTATTCATGCTAGAATTGTATTAACCGGAAACATAATACATGTGTGAATACATAGACAAACAGTGTCACTAGTATGCCTCTACTAGACTAGCTTGTTAATCAAAGATGGTTAAGTTTCCTAACCATAGACAAAGGAGTTGTCATTTGATTAACAAGGTCACATCATTAGTTGAATGATCTGATTGACATGACCCATTCCATTAGCTTAGCATCCGATCGCTTAGTATGTTGCTATTGCTTTTATCCATGACTTATACATGTTCCTATAACTATGAGATTATGCAACTCCGTTTACGGAGGAACACTTTGGTACTACCAAACGTCACAACGAATCGGGTGATTATAAAGGAGTACTACAGTGTGTCTCCAAAGGCAGATGTTGGGTTGGCGATTTGGAGATTAGGATTTGTCACTCCGATTGTCGGAGAGGTATCTCTGGGCCCTCTCGGTAATACACATCACTAAGCCTTGCAAGCATTACAGCTAATGAGTTAGCTGTGAGATGATGTATTACGGAACGAGTAAAGAGACTTGCCGAGAACGAGATTGAACTAGGTATTGGATACCGACGATCGAATCTCGGGCAAGTAACATACCGATGACAAAGGGAACAACGTATGTTGTTATGCGGTCCGACCGATAAAGATCTTCGTAGAATATGTAGGAGCCAATATGGGCATCCAGGTCCGCTATTGGTTATTGACCGAGACGTGTCTCGCCATGTCTACATTGTTCTCGAACCGTAGGGTCCGCACGCTTAAGGTTTCGATGACGGTTATATTATGAGTTTATGTATTTTGATGTACGAAGGAGTTGAGTCCGGATGTGATCACGGACATGACGAGGAGTCTCGAAATGTTCGAGACATAAAGATTGATATATTGGACGGCTATATTCGGACACGGAAAGGTTCGGAAGTTTCGGAGAAAATCGGAGTGCCGGAGGGTTACGGAACCCCGGGAAGTAATGGGCCTTATTGGGCCAAGAGGGGAGAGAGGGCTGCACGGGGAGGTGGCGCGCCCCCCATGGGGAGTCCGACTGGACAAGGGGGGCGGCCCCTTCCCTCTCTCTCCTCTCTTTCCTTCCCCTTCCTTCTTCCTAGTAGGACTAGGAAAGGGAGTCCTACTCCTACTAGGAGGAGGACTCCCCCCCTGGGCGCCTCCTAGGGCGGCCGGCCCTCCCCTTGCTCCTTTATATACGGGGCAGGGGGCACCCTAGAACACACAAGTTGATCTTCGTGATCGTTCCTTAGCGTGCGGTGCCCCCTCCACCATATTCCACCTCGGTCATATTGTGGCGGTGCTTAGGCGAAGCCTGCGACGGTAGAACATCAAGATCGTCACCACGCCATCGTCTTGTGGAACTCCTCCCCGACGCTTTGCTGGATCGGAGCCCGGGGATCGTCTTCGAGCTGAACGTGTGCCAAGAACTCGGAGGTTGTCGTGGAATTGTCACGGCAGATGTCCTCATGAAAGGACTTAGTCGCAGGGCCATCGTACGGGTTAACCTAGAGGGGTTAATGCGGACACAAGACACGGGAATTATACTGGTTCGGCCCCTTCGATGAAGGTAAAACCCACGCCCAGTTGTGGTGTGATTGATATGATTCGGCGATTAGGGAGCAATAGCTTTGCCTTAGCCTCGAATCCTCTGTCCTTAACTCGCCGCCGGGTCGTCCCCTTATATACACGGGTTAACGCCCGGCCGGCTTACAGAATCCCAATCCGGCTCATACAAGAGTCCGGCTTGGTTTCTCCTTTCTTGTCTTACAATACAAGTTACAGTACTAGGGCGGTTTACATGTATGGATCTTAATTCCCTTCTGGGCTCCAGGCCTCCATATGGGCCTGGATCACGCACGAGGGTAAACCGGCCCCTCCGGGGCGGTTCACACTCCGTAGTTGTATCCTCAACATTAGGCCCCAGATTGACTTGAACCGGTTCAGGTTAATCTTCTACGTCTTCAGGCAACCCTTGATCTCCCTTGTAAACCGCCATCTGCTTGAACCGCCGTGACATCATCCTCTGATCTTCGTGTCAGGGCCCCCTGACGTCATTTTGAACAAAAATCTAAACAGTAAGATTCCCTTCATTAAGGCTATCCCGAAATCGAGGCGCCGCTGCACCTTCCGCCGCTTTTGGCTCCTCAATTTCGCGCCCATTGATTACTCCGGTCCCTTATAAATAGACCGGTCGGGTCATTCTCTTCTTCTCCTTCCACTCTTCTTCTTCCTCGCGACTACCGACCACGAAGCTCTTGCCGTCGCCTTCAACCTTCGACCGACGCTTCCCGCCGGGCCGCTGCATCAACCGGATCTGACCAGAGTTTCAGCGCTCCTCCGCGGTTCCCGCTCGTCAGGTAAGGTCATCTTTAAACCCTAGATCTCATATGGAAACTCGGTTCGTCACATAGCTCATGAGCGTTCATGCCGACCCTTCATGCCAGTTCCGCCATGGCCGTACGGCTCGGCCGTACCGCTCCTCATATGCAAGCGGCTGCTTTAGCGTTTACCGATTCTAGGCACCTTCCCTTTTGTTCAGATCTTTCACTTTAACATACCTGAACCTTCCTGCGCTGTAGGAGGTGCATATAGGTCGCAGAAATTTTCTTTCTTGAACCTGGTAGATCTAGATTATTTCCTTTTGCATGGGAAACCTGTTTCCGTCTACACTTAGCAACTTTTTCAGCACTACCTCCTCTGGCGATTTAACTTCTAATATCTAATCCGACCCTCCATTAGTCCTTAGTTAAACGGACGGGAAGCCGCTACCGAACTGCGGTTTAACAATATTCGTAACGCTCGACCTGTTCAACAAGTGAACCGTTTTCTTCCTTTCTTTCGCGGCTTTAATCTTCCGGAATGGCTCCTCAGTTTTCCGCTTGCAAGCGGGTCGGTCCGAGTCATCAAACGCAGCTCAACGGCTATGTCACCTTGGCGGTTTGGCTCCAAAAGTGTCCTCCATTGGCGTGTTCCGGAAGGCGAAGTTTCTCCCGAGCGCGGCGGGAGAAGTAATCGTGTTTATGCAGCACTTAGACCGGGGTTCTGTCCGCCCGGTTCAAAATTTTTCCGGATGTCCTTGCTACCGCAACTTCATCCTCGGGACATCGGCCCGAATTCGTGTCGAACATATGCAACTTTCAAGTCTTCGTGAAGTCTATCTTCAAGAAGAACCGTCTCGTGGAGTTGTTCCGGATTTTTCCATTTGAACCGCCGACAGAGTTTTCTGACGGTCCTAACACGGAGCTGGGCGGCGTTTCAATCCAGAAGAGGAAGGAAGTCGATTTTCCTCACGCCAAGCACCACAGCCATCCAAAGGAATGGAACCAAACCTGGTTCTACTGCCGGAACACTGCCCCTGCCAACGAGAACCCCTTACCGGGTTACCGTTCTCACCGGCTCAGCAACCAGCATCCGCTGCCTTCCCGCTTAACCGCCGCGGAACGGAAGAACTTCGCACCGCAAATAATCAAGCTCCGGGCTCTAATGGCCAATGGCTTAACCGGCGTGGATCTTGTACGTTGCTGGGTCTCTTGGGGTGTTTTGCCACTAAGCCGCCGGCCCGGATTGATGCACGAGTACACCGGCAGCCTCAAAGATCCTCAAAGGCGTCACGAGCTGCCGATAACTGAACAGGAGGTCACCGAGATCGTCAAGAAGATGCTCGATGAGCCAATCTCCGTCTGCAGCCTAACCGGGTTAGCTCCATTTTGTGCCACCAACAAACCGCCGGCGGTAAGTTCTACTCACTGCCTTTCAAGCTCTTAATACTCCGTTGATACACGTTAATCCTTATTCCTTCTCAGGCCGACAGCTCTTTCTGGAAACGAACCAAACCGGTTCGGGCGCCTCGTGTAAAGTCCAAGGCCACTAAGAAAACGGGCAAGAAGAAGACCGCCGAGTCCTCTGATCCGCCGGAGGACGAAGAATCAGAAGCTGAGGTAAACCGGCTTGCCGCTTTGTGTTTCTTCCTGCATATGCTTGGCCCTTTTACAATCTTTTTACTGACAATTTTCTTCCCAGGATGATGCTGAAGCCAGCCATGCCGACCCTGTTGAGGTAATCTTACTTTCTTCCGAATCCGATCTTGCGCCGGTTAAGAGAATTAAATACCGTCCGAAAGTGAAAAATACCATTCCTGTGCTTACTTGAATCCAAATCTTAACTTGAAGACACAACAGGCTGAAGAGCGCCCGTACAACCCGCACAGCCGCCAACAGGTTACCTCGGCCGGTTTACGGACACACCTATCCGGAAGCGCCGCCGAGGTGACTTGCTCTCCGAAAAGCGTTATCCCTTAAAAGGTTTCTTCCGATGTCCTCTCAATCCGTCGACCAATTATCGGGCCTCTTCCAACTCGTCTGGGCGGTTCATCCACCACACAACCGCCTCTGCTGAACATCGCCGTAGGTATGTAATTACTGTTTGTCAATTCGACTCACCATCACCTTGGTCAATTTGTCTTGATCCGATTCTGAATATTGCAGCACCAAGGCTCGCTTGAGCAAGAAGGCGAAAACTCTTGATCCTACCTTGATGTTGATCCGAGAAAACCCCGAACAAACACACGAAAATCCAAGCCGCCAAGGAAAGCTCGCGAATTGTACAAAGACGACACTCGCTGATCCGCCAGAGGTTGAACCGAGGTCCAAGTGGAAACTTCCCAGCCTGCTCCATCAAACCCGTCCGCCGAGCGGTCGTGGATGCTGAACCGCCGAGCCAAAGCAAAACAACGGCAAGCCCAAACAAGACCGCTGAAAATGACGATGTTATTGTGACAGGTACTGGCTACACTGCTCCTAGCCAACCGGTCGCTTTAGCAAAGCACAGCATCAAAGAAGGTTCCACTATTATGAGCAAGGACAAGGGGAAGACTGATATGTCGGCTTACGACAATTTCTCTGCCCAAGAGCTTCATTCCGGCTTTCTGAACCGGCTTTACACAAGCCGCGACTTTGAAGCCGGTCTAGTAAACCGCATGAAGGACCGCTATGAGGTAATGAACTGACCTCTTTATTTTAACTGCATAGTAGCCCCCAAGGGTCGGTTTAACTTTGTAAAGTTAAACCGGGACTTAAGGTGTGTCTCTTCATAGTAAATTGAGATCAACTAGCCATTAGCCCCCAAGTGCCAAGTTGAATACTTGTATTAATCTTGGGACTTGTATAATAAACCCACTAACATGCTTCCTTTGTCATCAGAATGAAATACACCAGCAAGCTGTACAACTAAAGGACCTCCGAAGCAATCTGGAAACCCAAATAACAGAAGCCACCAAAACCAAGGATGAGCTAAAAACTGCCCTGACCACCATGGCACAGCTGAAGGAGTGGTACAAATCCGAGCGGGTCAACTGGGACACCGAGAAGGCCGGTTTAGTAAAGCGGGCGGAGGAAGCTGAGGCGGCCCTTAAACCGGTGACTGAAGAACTGACCGGACTCAAACGCCAAATGCATGCTATGACTTCTGCCATCTTTGGTAAGCAAATTTTTACTGAATATGCCTGTGTTAATGCTTCCGCCGGTTTAACTTGAGCTGTCTAAACCTGGTGTAGGCAAACGATTGCTCATCCGGCTCGACGTGCGGAAAAAGCTCAAGGCTTCAGACACTCTGATTGAGCAGCTATATACCGCGCCAGCGGGTTATATGCGCCACTTCATACGATAACACGGCGCCGCCCCTGATCGGAGAGACGCTGGACCGGCTGTCCATGATTCCGGGCAGCTTGAAGAGATGAAGCGATCCGCAGCCCGGCTGGCACGCCATCGCTCGACTCGTGCCAAAGCATGGATAGCGGATCTTGATCCGGTGACATAGCTAAAGGCTTTCCAAGTGCTCAAGAGAATGGTGAAGCCTTTGATAACGATGCTCAAACGGATTACCAAGGAAGTGCGTCCGTTGGCGAGTCAATCGGCGCTGAAGCCAACCTCGAGGTTCACCGATCTTTTATGATGCCAATAACAAGCGGGTGGAGTTTGTCATCCCGGAAGTGCGAGCCTGATCCTCCAATCCGTAAGCACACTTACGCCCGACGTTGATCCGCTGAACTGATAAGTGAAGAAGCTGTCTTCGTGCCTTAACCCGGATTGGTGGTCTACCAATGACTTCCGGCTTTGGGTGAGGAAGAGGAAGAAGCTGAACCGACACCAGCGCCGCCCCTCCACCTCGCGCCAACCCGGTGAAGCAGCGAATCCGTCAAGCCGGTGACATATTCAAAACCTCAAGGCAGAACTCGCAGAAACGCCGGGCCTCGAAAGGCTTTTGTAATAGGATAGCAAGTGTATTTCCTTGAACAATGCCGGTACAACTCTGGTCTGTAAACTTGTGCCTGGCGGTGCTAGATCCGTTGGCTTTTGTAGTGAATCCTGCCACATATTTTGCCTGCAATCACAAGTTCTTAAACCGCCATGGCGGTGTATACCTCCAACCAGGCTGATACCAATATTTATATGAGAGAAAACTGAGGTATACGATCAAAATTATGTGATACAAACATACCTGCCAGCATCAGGCACACAGTTGGCTGTAGCCAATCCCGAAGCGGAGGTCTTATAAACCATCATCACAAAGGAGGGCAATCCTGTATAAGACCGATTTATCGGTAAACCGTGCGGGCATAATAAGCCCCCTGTTACTCCACAATGGGATGTTTTAACAAGAAATCAAACGGAACAAAATCGCCAGCTTAAAACGGATCAACAACGTAAACCGCTTTTAAGGCCGACAAAAAAACAAATGATAGGTATCAAAACCACATGAAAACAAAATCAATGAGAAAAACCGCTTACGAGACAAGGCTGTATCGAGCGGATCAGATGGTGTTACCATGGTCGGACAGACCAAGCCCCTATACGGCGAAGCGATGGTTCAAGTCAGCCAGTCCCCAATCGAACTCGTGGCATGATGCCGATCAAGTGGCATTGCAATGGTTCGGTTCACCAAAGCCCCTAAGTGATTCTATGGCCTTAGGTCACCAAGAGGCGGATCTGGTTCAGACGTGACCATGTCCCCAAATGATCTGGTGGCTTTCGACTGTCAAGAGGCATTGCATTGGTTCGGATACGACCAAGCCCCCAAATGACAAAAGTTTCTGAAAACAAGGCTAAGGGTTGAACCGGAGGCCGCTTCACAACAGCATCTCCATGTACCCAAGCCGGTCTTTGATACAGAACAGATACCCCGCTTTAACCGAGGATCCGGTTTATTGCTTTTATTCATAATATATACAGTCTTGATATGTACATAAGTGGAGCCAATGGCTCAAGTATAATAAGGCCGAAGATGAGCTATGTTCCATGGCCTGTTGGTCTCCTCCTCGACGCGGCGTGAGTCCTTTCGCTCTCGAACATCAATCGATAGTAGGACCCGTTGTATAGATTCTCATCGACCACAAAGGCCCCTCCCAAGGTGGGGATAGCTTGTGCATATCTTTTCGATCTTGAATGAGCCGCAGCACCAAGTCTCCTTCCGAAGGTTCTGGTTTTAACTCGCCGGCTGTGATATCGACGAAGATCCTGCTGGTAGACCGCCGAGCGAGCTGCTGCCATATCGCGCTTCTTCGTCGGTCGATCCAAATCATCTTGCCGTGCTGCCTCGCTATCTCCGCCTCAACATAAGCTGCTACTCGGGCGAGTCGTGACGGATATCATCGGGAAGAACCGCCTCCGCCCATAGATCATAAAGAACGGCGATATCAAAGTGGATCGGTTGGGGTAGTGTTTATACTCCATATCACCGATGGCAGCTCTTCCACCCAACAACCCGGCGCCTCTCTAAAGGGACCATAAGCCGGGTTTGATACCTTCAAAATTTCCTGATTAGCTCGCTTCGCTTGACCATTGGATTGCGGGTGGGCTATGTAAGAAACATCAAGCGGATGTGCTCTCGCTCACAAAATTCCTTCATAGCTCCTTTGGATAAATTGGTGCCATTGTCCGTGATGATACTGTGTGGAAACCCAAACCGAAAATCACCCGCTTGATGAACTGAACCGCCGTGGCTGCATCACACTTGCTAACAGGCTCGCCTCAACCCACTTGGTAAACTTATCCACCGCCACCAACAGGTGGGTCTTCTTATCTTTGGACCTTTTGAAAGGTCCAACCATATCCAGCCCCAAGTCGCAAATGGCCAAGTAATTGAATCATCCTCAATTCTTGGGCTGGCACATGAGCACGCCTCGAGAACTTTTGGCAACCGTCACATCGTCGACCAAATCCTCCGTGATCAAGATGGGCGGTCAACCAATAGAAACCATGGCGAAATGCTTTGGCCACTGGGGACTTTGAACCGCGTGGTGACCACAATCCCTTCATGAATCTCTCGCAATATCTCACAGCCCTCTTCAGGGGACACACAACGCTGAAACATACGACACATCGCGACGGTGCAACTCGCCATTAACAATGGTCATAGACTTAGACCGCCGAACTATCTGCCGGGCCAACGTCTCATCCTCTGGTAACTCGCCCCGGTTCATGTATGCCAAATAAGGGAGCGTCCAATCCGGGATGACATGCAAAGCCGCCACCAAATGAGCTTCCGGATCAGGAATAGCCAAATCAATTTCATCAGGAAATCTAACTGACGGTTTGTGCAGCACATCAAGGAAAACGTTGGGCGGGACCGGTTTACGCTGGGAACCTAGCCGGCTCAAAGCATCAGCCGCCTCGTTCTTCCGACGATCCACATGGTCCACCTGATACCCTTTAAAATGTCCTGCAACAACATCTACTTCCCGACGATATGCAGCCATGAGTGGATCTTTGAGTCCTGGCACCGGATACTTGCTGGGCCACCAAGTCCGAAGTCACCAAAGCATTTAACCCGGCTGAGATTCATTTCTTGGCCATCCAAGACCATGGAGCAAAGCTTCATACTCAGCTGCATTGTTAGTACAAGGGAACATTAGGCGGAGAACATAACAGAACTTGTCACCTCGTGGGGAAGTTAATACGACTCCAGCCCCGAGCCCTCCAACTGCTGGACCCATCAAAATGGATGGTCCAATAGGTGTGATCCGCTTCTCCTCCGGTGCTTGCAACTCCGCCCAATCATTAATGAAATCCACAAGTGCTCGAGACTTTATGGTCGTCCGGGCACATACTTTAAACCGTATGCCCAAGCTCTATAGCCCACTTAGCAATCCGCCGATTGCTTCCCGGTTCAAGATGATATCGCTTAAAGGAGCCGAGCTGACCACCGTGATGGGGTGCCCTTGGAAATATTGCTTCAGCTTCCGCTTGCCATAAAAACTCCATATACCAGCTTCGCCAATGTGGATACCTTTGTTTTGATTCAATGAGAACCTCGCTGATGTAGTAAACCGCCGCTGAACCGGATACTCCTTCCCCGCCTCCTTGCGCTCCACCACAATGGCTACACTCACCGCCGGCATTAGCAGCAACATATAACAGAGCGGCTCCTCGTCAATAGGGGCAGCAAGAATAAAGGGTTGGCCGGCTGCCGCTTTAGATCCTCCAATGCCTCATCGAACTGAGCTCCAAACGAATTGATCCGTCTTCTTCAAAGATCTGGTATAAAGGGATAGCCTTCTCCTAGGCGATCGATAAACCGCTTAGCGCAGCAATCCGCCTGCCAAACGTTGAACATCATTGATGCACTTTGGCTTAGCCAAGGAGGTGATAGCTGTAATCTTCTCCGGATTAGCCTCAATCCCCGGTTGGACACGAAAACCCAACAATTTGCTCGCCGAACACCAAAGACGCACTTGGCCGGGTTGAGCATCATCTTGTACACCCGCAAGTTGTCAAAGGTTTCCTTTAAGTCCTCAATCAATGTTTCCTTCTGCCTTGATTTCACCACGATATCATCCACATAGGCGCACATTACGGCCGATCTGTTCATGCAAACAATTTCATGCATAACGCCGATAAGTTGCTTGGGCGCTCTTGAGCCCAAAAGGCATGGACACATAGCGTAAAGCTCCAAAGGGGTGATAAACGCCGTCTTCTCCTGGTCTTTAACCGCCATCTTAATCTGATGATAACCAGAATACGCATCCGTAAAGCTCAAACGCCACAACCCACCGCTGCATCAATGATCTGGTCAATGCGGGAGGGCGAAAGGATCCGCTGGACAAGCTTTGTTAAGATCTGTGTAATCACACACATGCGCCAAGTGCCATTTTTCTTAAGGACCAACACCGGATTAGCAAGCCACTGGGTGAAAGACTTCAACGATAAACCCTGCTGCCAAAAGTCTAGCGACTTATTCTCCGATGGCCTTGCGCCTTTCCTCGTTAAACCGCGAAGAAACTGTTTTACGGTTTGTATTTCGGATCCACATTAAGAGTGTGCTCAGCGAGTTCCCTCGGTACACCCGCATGTCGAAGGTTTCCATGCAAAATGTCCCGATTCTCACGGATGAACTCGATGAGCGCGCTTTCCTATTTAGGATCCAGGTTGGCACCGATGGTGAACTGCTTAGATGACTCGCCGGGCACAAAGTCAACAAGCTTTGTCTCACCACCGATTTGAACTTCAAGTCCGGATCATGCTCGTAGTTGGTTTCTTCAAAGGGGTCATATCCGCGGATCAACATTATCCTTATAATATTTTAACTCCTCCGTGGCACAAACCGACTCTGATAAGCCGCATCACCTTCCTCGCACTCCAGAGCGATCCGCGGCTCCCATGAACCGTTATTGTTCCTTTGTGACCCGCATTTTCAGCTGTAAGTAAACATAACAGGCCGTGCCATGAACTTAGCATAAGCCGCCGCCCAAAGAGGCGTGGTAAGGGCTTTGAATTTTCACCACCTCAAATGTCAACGCTTCGCTCGGAATCATGCTCGCCTCCAAAGGTTACCTCGTGGCTATTTTACCGACCGGTATGCCGACTTACCGTGCACCACTCCGTGAAATCTGATCGATGGCCCGAGATGCCTATCTGTTAACCCCATCCGTCGGAAAGTTTCAGAGTACGTGATGTTGATGCTGCTTCCTCCATCCATAAGAACCTTGGTAAACTTGTACCCGCCTACCTGGGGTGCCACCACCAGGGCTAACTGACCCGGATTGTAAACCCGGGGAGGATGGTCCTCTCTGCTCCACACAATCGGCTGCTCGGACCAGCGCAGGTAATGCGGCGCAGCCGGTTCAACAACACTGACCGCCCGCCTCTGAAGTTTCCGGTCTCGTCGGTCCAAGCTGGTGGTAAAGACGTGGTACTGTCCGCCATTCAATTGCTTTGGATTGCTCTGATAACCCGACTGCTGCTGTTGTTGATTGTAGCCCCCTTGGTTCTCGATTACGATTACCTTGATTATTCTCGATTGCCTTGCCCGCCCGGATTACCACCGAATCCCGGGCCGGAATTTCCTCCGCCGTAACCCGGAGCGGACCCTGAACCGCCGCCGGACCCTTGATCATACCGGAAAGAATTGGAGTTTTTAAACTCCTGCATAATATAACAATCCTTCCAAAGGTGGTTCGCCGGTACCTCCTTCGTCCCGTGCTTCGGACAAGGTTGATTTAATATGAAATTCAAACGATCCGGGTTATGACCGCCCCGGTTTGACTGCCTACCCCGGCGCCGCTGACCCTTGTCCTGCGCGTTGGTGTTGGCCACAAAGCCCATGTTGCCGTTCGCTTACGCTTGTGCCTCCATTGCTCGCCGACCGATGCTGCTGGCTCCTGGAATTGCCGCTCTGTTTTCCCTTCCCTACTTCATCATTCTCTCGATTCAGGATCCTTGGTACTATCGTAATCAGCGTATTTTACCAAAACGCCCATTAGAGTGCCCATGTCATGACAAAACGCTTCATGCGACTCCAGCTTCAGCTTCAATGGCTCGAACCGCAATTGGCTTCCAAGGTCATGATCGCGGAACCAGGGTTGATCCGTCAAGAATGTAAAACTTCCGAGACACGGCGCACTCCAATGGGTTGTAGACTCTCCGTCCGCCGACGCAGCCGCCAGATCCACCACGGATATGGGCTGTTTACAGTGTCTTTGAAATTTTGATAAACCGGTTCTCAAGCTGTGTCCACGAGTTGATAGAGTCGGGCGGCAAGTTTTTCAACCAAGTTCGGCAGTACCTTCCAGCATCATTGTGAAGTACTTTGCACATGCTGCTTCATCCACGCCCAAAGATCTCCATGGCCATCTCGTAGCTTTCTATCCATGCCTCCGGAGCCAAGTCGGCGGTATAATTCGCACCTTGCGTGGCCCCTTGAAGTCCTTGGGCAAACGACGCTATGCGTAAAGCGAGGGACGAGGCAAGGTACCCCAAAGAGCCGGACGTGACCCTGGTTCAAGATGGTTGGTCGAACCGCGGCGGGCGGATGATCCTCCGCTTGTGCTGCTAACTCGCCTCCCCACGTGCCTGGCGCGTCCACCACCACTTGAGCATCTTCAAAGCCGCCGCCGGATTGTTGCCGCTGGGCGGTCCACGCCTGCGCATTGCTCGACACGGCCGGTTCATCGACGCCGGCTGTAGCTCCGACTCGGGCGGGGTGGAATGGATCCGATCTCGATTGCACGAGTACGCTTCTTGCTGAGCCAAGGCCGCCCCGAGGAGCTCCTTAACCCGGCGTGTCTCCACCGCCTGTGGTGAATCGCCGATTGAATCGCTCTAACCGTGCCGCAGCCGCCACGAGGTTATCCATCGGGTTGGAGTAGTGACCGGAGGTGTTCTGACGGTGCGGGCGCGCCGGTATGATGGCGAGGTAGATCTATCATCCGGGCTGAACGGTGCGGCCGCCCCAGTGCTTCCGCCGGTTTACCAATGGCGGCGGATTATCTGGTCCCTGCCCTCGGGTATTGAAAAGCTCCTTCCTCAAAAACGGAAGGTAAACGGACCTGTACTTCCTTTTCATGACTTCGTGACGCGCTCTCGTCCGGCTGAGCCTATAAGCTGCGATCCAAAGCGCCGTTCGCTGCCATCCTTTCGCCCGCGGCTGCCAAGTCCGCTTTAGCATTAGTGATCTGTTCCTCACCTTTGCAATCTCCGCCAGAAAGTCCTGATCCGGCGGATTAGCTTCCGCCAGGAGCACAGCTAACGCGTCGAAAAGCTCTGACAAAACTTGAGCCGGCGGGCGCACAGGGCCTCCTTCCCCGGCTGCCAGCACCGCTGTTGAACCGGCGACCAGGGGCGCCGCGGTCGAAGAGTGAAGCACCGCCTGTGTACCGGCCATGAAGATCCCAACCCGGTTGGGTAGATCGAAAGGGTCCGGAATGCTCTCCCCATCGGAACTACCCCCGATCTGGCCTTCTCGTAGCTGGTATAGAGACTCAGTTTCTCCGGCCGACGATTCGTCCCCAGAGTAGACCACAGTTTCGTCACCCGATGCTGATCCGTCCTCGTAGCCTCCGTGAACGACTCCCACGAAAACATGCCTGACCGCCGGTTTAGCCAGGGCGGGACTCTTCTTCGACCGCTGAGCCGTCTCGACGAGGTCGGCGCAGACGTCCGCCCAGCCCCGACTCGCCAATCTTGCCGATGAACACGTATACCGCCAAAGGGGACCCGTACCCATACTCAACCGAGCCGCCTCGGGCCCCCGATCCGATCGTCGATGTAGAGTTTGCGCGACGACTTTTAGTCATCCGCCCATCGCATAACCTTCGAGTCCCTCGAACTTGCCCTCTAAGATCATCAAACCATCGTGCGATAGCCCCACGGTGGGCGCCAACCGTCGTGGAATTGTCACGGCAGATGTCCTCATGAAAGGACTTAGTCGCGGGGCCATCGTGCGGGTTAACCTAGAGGGTTAATGCGACACAAGACACGGGAATTATCTGGTTCGCCCTTCGATGAAGGTAAAACCTACGCCCGTTGTGGTGTGATTGATATGATTCGCGACTAGGAGCAATAGCTTTGCCTTAGCCTCAATCCTCTGTCCTTAACTCGCCGCCGGTCGCCCCTTATATACACGGGTTAACGCCCGCCGGCTTATAGAATCCCAATCCGGCTCATACAAGAGTCCGCTTGGTTTCTCCTTTCTTGTCTTACAATACAAGTTCTGAGATTAGGCGGTTTACATGTATGGATCTTAATTCCCTTCGGGCTCCAGGCCTCCATATGGGCCTCGATCACGACTGAGGGTAAACCGGCCCCTCCGGGGCGGTTCACACTCCGTAGTTGTATCCTCAACAGAGGTGCCGGAGTAACGGTGCTTGGATCGATCGGATCGTGAAGACGTACGACTACATCAACCGCGTTGATATAACGCTTCCGCTTTCGGTCTACGAGGGTACGTGGACGGACACTCTCCCCTCTCGTTGCTATGCCATCACCATGGTCTTGCGTGTTCGTAGGAAAATTTTGAAATTACTACGTTCCCCAACAGGTCGATGCTCTGGCCGCCATCCTGGATAAGGCTAAGGGTGCTGGCCATATCCACGACATTGTCCCCCACCTAGTTGGAGGGGGAGGGGTCTCCCTCCTGCACACGCCGGACGACACCATTATTATGGTGGAAGGTTCCACTCAGACGTGGCTAACCTGAAGTTCCTCCTCCCGTGCTTCCAGCAGATGTCGGGCCTAACGATTAACTTCGATAAGAGCGAGGTGATGGTCCTTGGCTACCCTCCGAGGAGGCTCAGCTATTGCTGACCGCTGAACTGTCGGCTGGGGTCTTTCCCCACGACCTACCTGGGATCCCGTTAGTGATTCGCGCCCACCGTGGCGGACCTCCGCCTCACGGTGACCAGATGCAACACCGCGTCGAGCCTTGGAAAGGGCGTTATTATCAAAGGCGCGCGTGTGATCCTCATCAACTCTTCACTCGCCAGCCTCCTTTGGTTCCTCATGAGCTTTTATAGCCTCCATGAAACGCTTCACACGGAAATTGCCAAGTACCAATCCAGGTTCTATTGGGCTGGCGACGATGACAAATAGAAGTACCACATGGTTAGTTGGTCGGACATTTGTAAACCCAAAGACCAGGGGTCTTGGGATTTTGTCCTCCGCCGCATGAACATCGCCTCCTGACCCGGTGGTTATGGCGATTGTTAATGGAGACGGAGGATTGTGGCTCACCATCATCCGCAACAAATACCTCCGTGGACAGCCTCTGGCTTTCTGTCAGCGTTCGGGCGGATCACAGTTTTGGCAGGCCGTCGTGCAGCTGCTTCCTGTGCTTCGCATTGGCACGTCCATTTCGGTTGGTACTGGGTCCGCGACGCTGTTCTGGTTTGATCGGTGGCTCGGCGACACCCCTCTGGCCGCCCGCTTTCCCGATCTCTTCGCCATTGCAGTCGACCCTCGGGTCTCTGTTGAGACGGCCCTTATTGACTTAGGGCGCCTCGCTTGCCGTCTCTTTCGGTCCTCTCAAGTGGCAGCCTGGGATACCTCCTCCGGACATCGCCCTTCTCCCGATGAGCGCCACCGACGCCCGGCGCCGCCTCGTGGCGCCTAGAGTCTTCGTCGCTTCTCTACTAGGTCCTCAGACGCCATCGCCATCGCGCCTTCGCCGCCCGAGCCCTTCGGTTTGATCTGGGCATTCGCGCCTCTGAAGATTAGGATCTTCCTTTGGCAATGGATTTGTGGACGCCTCCCCTCCGGAGTCGAAGTCCGCAAGCGCAACGGACCCGGAGATGGGCTTTGCCCTCTGTGCGGCACGGCGGAGGATGCTAATCACATCTTCTTCACGTGTCCTGCGGCCCAGTTTCTTTGGTCCAGTTTCGCGAGACGGTTGGTGGACAGTGGTGCAACTCCAACTTCCCCGACCTTCTCGCGGAGATCCATGCCTCCCCTCGCCACCGACATATCCGTTGGTTATGCGTTGGGGTCCTCGCCTGGACGCTGTGGACCGTCCGCAATAAGCTTGTCATCCAAAAAGTCCCTCTACGTCGCGCTACTGACGCCATTTTTAAAATGTGTGGGTACTTGCAGTTTTGACGGCCGCTTAGCCGCCCTCAGGATAGGGACATCATCAACACCCTCCTCGCCGACCTTCGATCGCTCGCCTTCCGTCTGGCGCCACCGCGCGCCGGAGCCCGACTAGATGATGTCTTTCTTTTCTGTTCTAGGGCTTGTTGAGCTGTGCCCTCAGTATTACCCTTGTGGATCCTGTTTGTGTGTGAACTTGCTGTGTGTGTGCTTGCGTGTGTGTGAACTTTTGTGGATTGTTGGCTTGGGCATGTGCTTTATAATATAAAGCGGGGCGAAAGCCTTTTTCGGTAATAGGAGATTGTGCGGTGAACACGCCCTCTTCAAGCAGATCACGGTCGGAGCAGGCTCACTAGGCTGGGTCGACTCGGAACATGGCATGCTCCTTCTCCACAACCTGTTCGACGACGGCCATCCTGTCATCGATTTAATCCCATTACCTGCCTTCCGGTATTTCTGTGACATCAGCTGCTGCAACGACGACCTCATCAAGCTCGTCGAGATCAAATACGACGGCCCCCTTGATCTCTCGACGGGTGGTCAAGGCTGGAGAGCCACCGTGTGGAAGAGGAGGGTCTATTGGGATAGCTGGCAGAAGCAATGCACCATCCATGTCGACGACATCTCGGTCGACCCTAGCAACTCTGCTTTGCTGCCTGAGCTGCGGGATGAGGAGACGAAAGTGCTGGAGCTGAAGAAACTGATTCACCGGTACACGTCATCTATACGTACATACTCTAACGACATCCTCCGTGTGCTTCTCATTCACGCCAACCTTCCGCCTTCGTTTTGGGTAGAAGCTCTCCACGCCGCCACTTATATCCTCAAACGGCGTCCCTCTTCGGCCATAAACTTCACCGCGCCCTACTTCCTTGTTCTCGGTCACCACCCGACGTACGACCACATGCATGCCTTTGGGTGCTTATGTTTCCTCAACACCATCACCACCAGTGCGCACAAGCTCGCCCCACGGTCTAGCAGGTGTGTTTTCCTTGGTTATCCATTGGAGCACAAAGGCTATAGGTGCTTAGACTTGACCACCAGCAAGGTTATCATCAGTCGACATGTCACGTTCGATGAGACTAGCTTCCCCTATTTTTCGCTGGTCATCGATCGCGTCGCGTCGCGTCTAACCGCACGTAATTAATCGCGCTGTGCACGTACGGTCGAGTCTCCTTTTTTTTGTGTCCGCGCGTACGAAGGAACGAACGTTTTGGATCTGACGAACTCTTGGCTGACTCCGTTTTGGATCCGCACATGCTGCATGCATCGATGGTTCCTTTTTCTTTTCTTTTCTTTTTCTGCGAAGAACATGAATGCATCGAGGTTTGACATTTCTTGATAGCATGATATTAGCTTTTCCTGATAGTATACTTTAGCTTTGGTAAAATCATGGGAACTTTAAGAGTCACAATATACGGGCTCCTTTGATTCATAGGATAGGAAAAGTGGAGGAATAGGAAAAATGGAGGATTGGCATGCCCTGTCCACATGAATCCTATGGGAATGGAAAACACAGGATTTGGCACATTGCGTGTTTGATGGGAGCATACGAAAAACATAGGAACTCAGGGCATTATAATATTACTATTTTGAAGGCTGTGCGTTCAAACAAGTAGCCGTTGGTCACTAAACATAGGAGTAGCCGTTAGGTTGCAGCAGTACATATACAAGCTCTGCACTTCATACAGCTCTAAGAACAAGTTGCGATTCATATGCACCAGAACGTTACAAGCAAGTCTTTGCTATAGCTGAAGTTTTGCTGAAGTTTTCCTCGTACTTGCTTGACCGACTCTGAAATCTGAGGTTAGTTCTTCTAATGTACATATTCCCTTTGCTGCACTTGCTTGGTTGTCTCTCAAATCTCAACATAGTTCACCTACTGTACATGTTTCCTTTGCTGTTGCTGGCCATCCGAAATCTAGAAAATCGACAGCGCCATGTCTGTTTTAGTTTCGTGGTTACAATTTTCAACCCACCCGGCCACCCCATAGCATCATGTCAGCAACAACCATCACCATCAGAAGCTATATTCTTTTTCAGTTTCTGCATGCTGTAACTTATTCAAACATATACAGAGGTAAAATGCAAGGAAAGAAGTATCAAATCAGGTGTCCTGATATCATCACCCAGTTCAATGATCTGCACTAAGCTGTATCAGTTATCTGCCAAAAAAAATCCAGAGTAACACTAAGTGACTAGGATGCCAGAATTAGTCCTTGTTGATCGACCAATAAATTACTAGTACAAGTTTTAACAAGACAAATTAAGTAGTTTACATTTAAACTTGTGAAGTCATGATAACTTAGTAATTTTCCACATGCTTGTTTTCATAGCGTCCAATGGATCCTAGCTACTGTCGCAGATCAAAGAGTGAGGATGAGTTTGCTCTTTTTGTTCTTCCTACTTTAGGAGAACACTCATATTCCTCAAGGAGACCTATGCACACTTCAATACTCACAGGCGCACGACGTGTAAATGAAATTTTAAATGGACATGAAGACCTATGCAAAAGGCACTTCAGAATGGAGACTGGTATATTTCAAGCTTTGGTTCAGAAATTGCGCGAGAATGATCGCCTTGTTGATGGAAGAGATGTCTCAGTAGAAGAACAAGTGGCTATATTTTTGTATGCATTATCTAAGAATGCAACAAATGATACTTTGGCAGATTGGTTTCAGCATAGTGGACAAACAATCAGTTACTATTTTGGTGAAGTGCTCAGTGCAATTACTGAACTCTATTCTGTATACATACGTCCACCTTCCCTATACCCGCATCCAATCTTGAGTAAAGAAAAGTTCTACCCTTTCTTTATGGTATGTATAAATGCTTATGATCAAGTTAGAGTAACATAATTTCAAAATTTTACAGAGAAGATTATATGGCTTATGTACTTGTATTTATGCAGGATTGCATCGGCGCTATAGATGGTACACATATTCCATTGAAACTACCTGCTGATGAGCAAGAACCATATCGCAATAGGAAGCAAACATTGTCGCAAAATGTTATGGTAGCATGTGATTTTGATCTGAAGTTTGTGCATGTGCATGCTGGTTGGGAGGGATCGGCTTCAGATGCAAGAGTCCTACAGGATGCACTTAACCATGGTTTTCAAGTCCCCCCCCCCCCCCCCCAGAAAATTTTACCTTGTAGATGCTGGTTATGCAAACACACCACAATTTTTGGCTCCATATCGTTGTTGTTGATTCAGGGAGAGAGGAGTACCTGCAGCGTGAGTGTGAGTGTGTGTGGCGGCTCACACTGGGAACGGGAGGACTGGATGCCCCTTCTAGGTCAGCTTATCCTCACGGGCTTGGGCCCTAAGTGATACATATGATGGGCTTGGGCCCATACCGGTTCAACACTCCCCCTCAAGATGGGTGGTAGATATCTATCATTCCCATCTTGTCACATGCCAAGTTACAGTCCTTTGTTCCTAGTCCCTTTGTCAAGCAATCTGCAAACTGACATGACCAAGGCTGATGATCCCAGCATCAAGTTTCTCCTTAATGAAGAAGCGATCAATTTCCACATGCTTTGTCCTATCATGTTGAGCTGGGTTATTAGCAATGGCTATAGCTGACTGATTGTCACACCACACCTTCAAGGGCCCTTTCTCGAAGTTTCAACTCGCTCAAGAGGTACTTCACCCAGAGCATCTCACACAACCCTTGAGATAATGCTCAGTACTCAGCTTCGTTGTTGATCTAGACACAACTGTCTGCATTTCTTGCTTCTCCATGACACCAAATTTCCTCCCACAAACACACAAGAGCAGAAGTTGATCTTCTATCATCTTGACAACTGGCCCAATCAGAGTCACTATAGCCATCCACCTCAAGATGTCCACTCTTCGCAAACCACAACCCTTTACCCGAGTCCCCTTCAAGTATCTCAGAATTCTGCACAATATCAAGATGCCCTCCTTGGTTCATGCATGTATCTGCTCACCACACCCACGGCATACGTAATGTCAGGCCTGGTATGACACAAGTACAATAACCTCCCAACTAATTTCTGATAATCTTCCTTATTCACCAGCTCACCTAATTGAGCTGTCACTCGATGATTTTGTTCAATCGGCGTAGGGGCTGCACGACATCCCATCATGCCCATGTCACTCAAGAGATCCAAGGTGTATTTCCGTTGGCACAAAGATATTCCCTTCTCTGTCCGAGCCACTTCAATGCCAAGGAAGTATTTTAGGTTGCCCAAATCCTTTACCTCAAATTCCTTGCTTAGACGCCCCTTCAATCTCTCTATTTCCTCCTTATCATCTCCAGTGATGATAATGTCATCCACATAAACTGCAAGGATGGTGATCTTCCGATTAGAGAGTGAGTGTTTGTAGAACACCGTGTGGTCACCATTACATTGACCATACCCCATAGCACGGACAGCACATCTGAACCTATCGAACCAAGCCCTCGGCGATTGCTTCAGTCCATACAAGGATTTCTTCAGCCTGCATACCTTCCCCGTGGTCTATGAAGTACCAAAACCTGGTGGTATCTCCATGTACACTTCTTCACTCAACTCACCATGCAAGAAGGCATTCTTGACATCTAATTGATGCAACTTCAACCCAAAGTTTGCAGCACAGGAAACCAATATCCTTACTGTGTTCATCTTTGCCCATGGAGCAAACGTCTCGTCATAGTCCATTCCATAAGTTTGACTATATCCTCCGCGACCAATCTGGCCTTATACCGCTCCACCTTCCCTTTACGCTTCATTGTATAGATCCACTTACAACTCACTGCTTTCTTTCCTGCCGGCAATGTGGTTAGCACCCACGTCTTGTTTTTCCTCAGTGCTTCCAACTCTTCTATCATCGCTTCACGCCACTTCGGATCTTGCTTTGCAGCCTTCCAATCCTTTGGGATTGACACAGTTTGAAGAGAGGCAACAAACACTCTATAGAAAGGAGACAAAGCCTCATAAGACACACAATTTCCAATGTCATGATCATCAAAAAACTTCGGTGGTAAAGCCTTCTGTGTCGCTTCACGTGTCCCCTTTCGCAACAATAGGCAATTCCACCGTGTCAGATGAGCTTGCACCACTGCCTTGTTGCTCCCCCTGCATTGATTGCTCCCCCTGCACTTGCTGCTCCTCCTGCACAAGTGGTTGCCGCCGTGAATAGACCAGACGTGTGTCAGATGAGCTATGCACTTGTGGCACTTGTGGCTGCCGTCGAGAGTACACTAGGGGAATATTCTGCCACCGATCTGGAACAGGGAGCTGGAGATTACCAATCTGAATGGAACCCACTGTTGGCTGGACCTGAACCTGCACATCACCATCAGTGAGAGTACCAACCGGAATTGTACCCATAATTGGCTGGACTTGAACCTGCACATCATCATTAATGTTAGTGCCCACAGAATCCTCCTGAGTGTGAGACACAGCCTTCTCCCCCTCTTGACCATCCTGCACAGTGTAAATGGTCAAGCTCTTGAAACAACACACTTAGATCTGTTGGCTCACCATAGAATGGCTCAGACTCCCTGAAGGTTACATCCATCCGACAAACCTGCGTTTCTCGAGGGACACCAACATTTATATCCCTGCTGACTAGAAGAATAGCCCAGAAAAATACACTTCACTGCTCGCGGATCAAGTTTTCCAACAGAAGGACGGTGATCACGAACAAAACAGATACTGCCAAACAATTTTGGGGGAACAACAAACTTAGTTTCTCCATATACTAGCTCACATGGAGACTTCATGCTTAGTATTCTTGATGGTGTCCGGTTGATCAGGTATGTGGCTGTCATCACTGCTTCACTCCACAAGAATTTGGGCACATTCATCATAAACATCAATGACCGAGCAACCTCAAGAATATGCCGATTTTTCCTTTCCGCCACTCCATTTTGAGGAGGGGTGTCTGGGCACGAAGTTTGATGAAGAATACCTTGATCAGACAAGTAGGGCCCAAATGTGTTGTTCACATACTCTGTCCCATTGTCACCCCGATCACCGCACTGCACTCAAACTGATTCTTCACCAAGGCATGGAAATTTGAAAACAGCTGAACACCTCATCTTTGTGACGCATCAAATAAATCCAGGTCATACGAGAATAGCAATCGATGAATGTCACAAAGTATTTCATTCCATTCATTGATACAACTGGGCTCTTCCATACATCCGAATGAATAAGCACAAAGGAGATATGCTCCTAAGCCCCTTACTCACATATGAGGCTCGTGTGTGTTTGGCATATTCGCAAGCATCACATGTCAACTTGCCCTTGCCTATCCCACACATAACATCCGGAAAGATTCTACTCATCTTATCAAAAGATACATGTCCCATCCTACGGTTGATGGATCATCGCCTCCTTCTCCTTGTCCTCCATGGTCGCAGACACACCAAGTCCGGCTGCACCTCCTGGTCCATGTACCAGAGCCCCACGCCTGGTGCAGTCCCAACTGTCTGCCTGCCTGTCGCCTCCTGAATCACGCAACCAAATTTGTCAAGGATCACACGACAGTCAATTTGATCAATTAGGGCACTGAAGGAGACCAAATTGACAGGAAAAGCTGGCACATGTAAAACTGAGGATAGGGAGATGGTCGGAGTGCACTTGACTGTGCCAACCCCTATGACAGGCTGGTTTGTGCCATCAGCAATTTGCATAGTGCCCGTGTGAGACGGAGGGTGCTTAGTGTAAGACTTAAACACATAAGATTTACTAGCAACATGCTTAGATGCTCCAGAGTCAAGAACCCACTCTGGAGCACTCCCATTAGAAGCAAGAGATGCCTGTTCTGGATTACCTTCATCAGTGGAGGCCCAGAGAGCAAAGTCTCCATAGTCAACATCATCTGCATCTTTGCCTTTTGACGCCCCAAAGTGTCTCCTCGCCACTGTCATGTGAGCCCTCCGATCCCCGAGTGTCCCGAGTAGCCACCTCTGCCCTAGAAGCCTGACCCCTTGAGGTCCCTGAGTATCCACCTCTGCCTCTACCACTCCTGCCTCTGCCAGTTCCCCCTCCGTTGTATCCCCTGCCTCTGCCACGAGTTGGACACGCCCACTTCTAGTGACCTGCCTCCCCACAGATATGACATTTGTTGGGATCGCCCACTCCATGCGCGCCATCGCAAATGTCGAAGACGGCACAGCCTTCATGTCTTCATGCTCAAGAGATAGCCACACCTCCTCTTGAGACATAGCAGCAATAGTCTCCTCAATAGAGGGCAAGAGAGGTTGGTGCAACAGGGATGCCCTCCTGCCATGAAAACAACCTCTAAGCTCCTCCAACAGTTTCAAGACACGCTGCGTGCAATCCACTTATGCTCGACTCGATGCAAGCCGCATCAGAGTTCCAGAGGGTCGCAGTTATCCTGCTCGCACACAAAGCCTGCAGCTCGCCACATATGTCATCAACGACATGTCGTCGCCTTGATGCAGCCGATCGATCTTCCCTCAATCTGAGCAATTAGCATGACATTGCCCTTACTCGAGTACAAGGTGGACAGAGTCGTCCATATTGCAGCGGATGTGGATAGTCCCTCCACAGAGCGCCCAATGGGGGCACCACCGAGTTCAACAACCAGCCAATGAGCACAGAGTTTATGACCTTCCATCTTTTCCCTCCACAGTAGTCTTGTCTCTGGTTCAAGAACAACACCCAACAAGTGCCCATCAAGCTCCTTCTGCTCCACAGCCAGCAACGCCCTCCGGGACCAGCTCAGATAATTGGTAGCCCCTCTAACTTCATGTCCATGGGCGACAGTTCGATCTTCCGAGCCACTTCTGTCGAGGAACGATGGCCCCAGATTTCGACTCCTCGAAGATCTTAGCAAGCTTCTCGAAAGCCTCAAGAAGGCCTGTTGGCTCAGCCATCTTCGGTCGGGAGGAGTAGAAGCAGCAACACTCAAGAGCAACAACAGATACAGCCTCTACACACCCAACAACAGCAGCCCACAGCAGCAGAGAGCACCGACCACCACCAAGAGCAGCAAGCAACACCTCTTCCTCCCAAGGAACAGCAGCAGCAACGGCAGCTCCAGACCACCTCTCCTACCTCCTCCGCCGCCTCACGCAGCAGCGGCAAAGACGAAACTCCAGCAGCACTGCGCACTCACGCAAGCACTCCTCCTTCGCATGGACAGCACTGCGCAGCCTTCAGTCACGAGTCCCTCCGTCCTCTTCGCGTCAGCCGTGCACGGCACAGCAGGCAGCGCCGCGCCCGACCACTCGTGGCGCAGCAGCAGCGCTGACGCCGCTGACCGCTGACGCCGCGACCGTCGCCGCCGAGCACTGCCCGCGCCCGCGCCTCGCCGGATCCCCGCCGCCTCGCAGGCCGGCGCTGCCGTCCGTCAGGCCCCGCCGAACCTGGCCTCTGATACCATGTTGATTCAGGGAGAGAGGAGTATCTGCAGCGTGAGTGTGAGTGTGTGTGGTGGCTCACACTGGGAACGGGAGGACTGGATGCCCCTTCTAGGTCAGCTTATCCTCACGGGCTTGGGCCCTAAGTGATACATATGATGGGCTTGGGCCCATACCGGTTCAACAGTGGTACTAGGTACCACTTAAAAGAACAAGGAAGAGCTCGCCAAAGGCCAAGAAATTACAAGGAATTATTCAACCTACAACATGCACAACTCCGAAATCATATCGAGAGGATTATTGGTAATACTAAAAATGAGATTTCCGATATTGAGAGTGGCTTCACATTACTCGCTGACCAAACAAATTGACATATCAGTTGCTAGTTGTGTGCTGCACAATTTCATACGTTTGCATGATGGGGATTTTTCATGGCCTGAGAATACTACTGTGGAGATTGATCAAGAACAATTTGTTGATGTGCCAAGTGGAGACCACAACTATCATAATGATATACATGCTTTTAATTACTCTAGAGAAGCTGGGAATCAAAAACGAGATTATATAGCACAGCAAATGTGGGCACAATATGTATCACGAAGATCTCAGAATATGTAATATTTTATCCAAGTTCTGCTACCATTCATGTACTTGAAATATGAGATGCAAGTTGTAGTACCATTCTTGGACTTCAGATTTGCAGTAGTACTACAAGCTAGTTTTGCTGCATGCCTAACCAAAAGTCTCTCGACATACCTACCAAAATATACTAAACCATCATGGTCAGTTCTATGACCAATTTAACTAGACAAAAGCATATGACACCCACAGACCAAAAGCTTCCCTAAAATATGACCTCTGATCATAGTGGATCACCACCAGTCCACCACAATGGCTAATTTTGATCATTTGTTTGGGAACGTGCAATCTCTCTTTTAAGCCAAGCCAACCGTAGTTCATTAGTAGAGTAGGACAAGAAAACTTCCCTGTTCTCCTTACATTTGAAGATATCTGATGCCATCAGCATATCTCCTAGTTGTAGACCTTCCAAGCCTTCAATTGCTGTGATACACTTGTTGATGCTGCAGGGGTCCTCTAGCTTCTTCTCCTCAATGGCAGCAAACCGATCAATTTCTTCCTTCTTCAGTTTTAAATACTTCTCATGGAAGTCATCAGTAGCACTATGCTTCTGTTTTTTCCCACGCCTGGTGTCATGTTTCTCCGTTTGTGTGGATCTTGGAGGGGCTTGCACATGCTGAATAGGTGTAGATAGATGCGGGGGAGAATCCAAGTTGGTTTCCTCAAGTTCTTCATCTAAAGTAAACTGCATATCCGACTCACCGGTAACCGGCATAGTAGGTGATGGTGATTGATCGAGATCAGCCATCTGTGTCAACTGTGACAAGGGAACTGGTGCATACTTCCTCTTGCTAGTATAATGGTCCATGCCTTGACGAGTTCTCCCTTCAGCATAACGACCTAGAGAATAGTTCCAAAGACTTGCTTAGAACAATCAAACATTATATACAAAGTTTAGGCTGCAAGGTAAAATAGCTACAATGGAATTGTGAATATTATGTTGAAGTCACCTTCATAGAGTGGAGCTAATTCTTCATAAAAGGGAAATGATCTTTCTTTCCATTGGAGAGCATCCTTGTTGTTCTTACGAGCAGTAAAGCTTGCCCAAACACTATCAGGTGCGTCTACCATTTTTCTGTCCTTATCCCATCCAAAGCCACTTACATCCAACAACTTTTTCACAGTACGATAGTCTCTCTTCAGATCTTGCTCCTTCTGTTTGACTTGGTTGAGAGTAAATGACTGATCAAACTTTTGATTGAGTTGATGAAGAATATTATTCCATGCCTCCTTGCTCCAAGCATTCTGTGTCCCAAAACCAGGCACATCGTGATCTTTTAGGAGTTTAATAAGGTAGAACTTCATTTGGTGACTCCATTTGGCTCGAGAGTTACCTTTTGTGATTCCTAGATATTCAACATAATTGTACAAATTTAGTTTCTAAATCAATAACAGATCAAAAAATAAAATAAAATTGCACATCTAAGTTTATCAGTGTCACCATAACATCAGAATTTACCTATTTCTGGATGAAGACCTGTAGTCCCACCATCAACTTCAAGATCAATTGCACCATTTGATTGCAGATGATGGCCTTGTCGCTCAGACAAGCAACATCGATCAGCCATCTACATGCATCATATTGTTGGCATACAATTCTTACAGGGCACAAATCATATTTGTTCAGAATAGAATCCTTGAAAAGGGAAATTTTAGTGCCTTGTGCAGACAAAAAAATTACCACATAATGATCCAATAGCTATGAAGAAAATAAGCTCATGCTGCTCATACAGTGCCAAAGAACCAGAGGAAAAGTAAAAATATGGGTACCATCAGGACACAGTCGTGCAACTCAATTGCTAAATAAACGGGCTAGACATTAGCAAATACATAGTGAATTGAGAATTTAGTCAAATCTGAGACCTCTTATTTTTTTTACCTAATAGCTGTAAATAAAATCCCCAAATCCTGAAATAACAAGCTCGATCTAAAAAATCGAAGAGAATCTACAGCAGGTTGCAAACTAATACTAAGCAAATCAATCTAATCCATGTGTATAATACCTAAAGATTCATGGGAAATCATGGGAAGCAAAGGAGGACCGGATCTGGCTTTTGGAGTTGCCTTGTACCTTGTTGCTGGACTTCCTCGACGAAGGAATAGAAGCAAGGAGGCCGGCCGAGGAGCTGACCAGCTGAGCAGAAGGCCAGGCAGCAGGCCGAGGACCTGGGCAGAAGGCCGGGCGGCCGGCCGGCCGTGGCGGCGCAGCACGACTAGGTCGATGCGGAAGGAACTGGGGGGCGGTGCTTTTGTTTGCGACGTGTCTCGTGAGAAGTTACGCGAGCGTTCATTTACCGTGAAAACTGAGCGCGCGGTGACCGAGCGCGCGCGCGCTTTTTTCCCGCTTTTTTCCGAGAGCTTCGATCTCTTGGAAACTTTCCTGTGAAATAGAGAAGGGGAAAATTCATAGGATTGATTCCCAAGGTTTCTATTCCTGTAAATCAAACGATTATCAGAGGAAAAAATCCATAGGATTAGAATTCTATGAAAATCCTACAAAAATCACATGAATCAAAGGAGCTCTACATGTGTGGTTCGTCTGGTTTCACTGATCATGCAATGGAACCGGAGACGAGACTCTCATATCTTCTAAAAATAAATATACATGTGGTAATGATCTTTCTATTTCTACTAATTTTAAAGAAAGACAAAGAAAAATGTCATGTGTGTTAATATACATGAGCTCAAATGTAATACCTCCGTCTGGGTTAAAGGTCCCGTGAGCTGAAACAGCAGAACCAAGAAACCTCGTGTGAAGAGAGCAGTCTGTTATAGCGAGCGCATTTATCAGGGATAATTCAATGCCCTTTCTCGTGCCTTGAGGGATGCATGCACCGGCGTATTGTGATCTGGGTAGATACATGGGCCCATGCATGCCCAATTAAAGGAGGAAGGGAGTAGCACCACATACGCTCCTCCAATTAAGCCCGGCAGTTAACTCTATCGGTAGACGAAACGAACGCAGTAAACCGACCCGATGATTGCCGAGGCACTAGCTTTGCGGGATGGCGTTATCTTTGCAAATCTACGGGGCTATGCTCAGATGATGATGGAAACCGACTGTCTAGAGATCATTAATTTCTGAAACACTCGCCTCAACAGTCGTTCTGTTGTGGCATCAGTATTCTACGAAATTGAGGAGCTTCCTGCTAGTTTTGATTCTTTTATAATAAATCATGTGAGCAGATCAGCTAACGGTCCAGCGCACCTCTGTGCGCAGCGGGCATGTAACGTGTCTGTAACCGAGAGCTGGATCTCTGAAACTCCAAGTTTTCTGGTTAGTAGCCTCATGGCTGACTGTCCAGCAAACAGTTTTGTTTGAATAAAGCTCGAAGTTCAGTGCAAAAAAAAAAAAACTACGACACAATCTTTATTACAAATAACTCTGCAACAAGACATATGTTGCAAAAGGGGTCTCGCAACACGACTTCTGTTGCAAAAGTGACAACGACGCTTGTCCGCTCTTCCGTTCGATGAATATAGGCGGACGAGTGAGATCGACCGGAGAAGAGGACCAATCCAAGGGACGGCGCAATCGACCAATCAGAGTGATCCTCTCTCCCATTGTACCCCCTTTTTTTTTCTCCCGGCCAAGTCAGAACTTGTTACTGAATTTGAATGAAGCAGGGGGAGCCATGAACTGCTTATGTTCTCAGTTACTCCCTCCGTAAAGAATACTATAAGAGCGTTTATATCACTACTTTAGTGATCTAGACAATCTTGTATTTCTTTACAGAGGGAGTATTTTGTTAGCATCTTTGTCTTTGTCTTGTGTTGTAAGAGAAACCTGACTCGTTTCTTTGGATATTGTTATTGCATAAGGGAGAGCATATCTATAGGAAAGTAAAGAAAAACCTGAAATTCATGGTTGTTAGAGCATTACTAGTAGAGCCCTCAAACCCTCAAACCCCTGAAAATAACCGCTTTTTTACAGTTTTCGCCAAAAAAAAAACACCGTAGACTAGAACCTCTAAACCCTCAAACCCGTAAAAAAATTTAGAGGTCCAACCCTCAAACCAATTTGCAATCTGTAGAAGTAGGGGTTGAGGGAAAATCTCCCCAACCCAAGACTCCTCCTCGTCGCCGCTCCGAGCCTGCTGGAGCCAACCGCCTCCTCCTCCGCAGCCTCCTCCTCGTCACCGGCCATGGAAGGCCCCGCCGCCGCCGCCGCCTCGCCGCCGCCCCGCCCGCCCGCCCGCCCGCCCCGCCCGACCGTCGCCCGACGTGGTGGCGGCGACCACGCCGGGCGGCGGCGGCGGGCGGGCTCAGCGCGCTCCTCCCGCCTCCCAGCCTCCCGCCCGGCGCCTGCCCCGCCACGGCCCCGGCGCCCGCCCCAAGAAGAGCCGGCCGGCGGCGGCCGTGGCCTCGAGGGCCGCCAAGGTCGTCGGCTCGTCCCCGACCGTGAAGAAGCCGCGGAAGAAGCCCGTCACCGCGGCCGCGGCCCCGCCAGCCACCGTCGCCGAACCTCCTCCCGCCGCGCACGAGGTGCTCGAGGAAATGGCAACCCCATCCTCGTTCATGGACCTCCTCCAAAACGCGGAGGTGGACCTCGGAGCTCCGCCTCTAGACCCCTTTAGGGTTGGCGACGACTTGGAGGAAAAAGAGGAAGATGAGGAGGATGAAGGGGATGACGAGGAGGAGGTGTCCGAGATAGGGGTGGAGGCATTCACCGCCGCTTCCCGCCCACACGCTCGGTCGACAAACTACACCGAGGCGGAAGATGTCCTCTTGGTTCGTGCTTGGGCAGCTGTGGGAATGGATGCTACCACCGGCACCGATCAAACCGGTAAACTCTATTGGCAAAGGATCGAGGACGTCTATTGTAGGATCAAGCCGAAGACTAGTGGGTTCATCCATCGCACTTACCGGTCGCTTCAAGGCCGGTGGGAGTTGATCAAGCCCGCTTGTTCTCGTTGGAGTGCGGCCATGGACCAAGTGAGGGATGCACCACCTAGTGGAACCGTGAGAGTGACTATGTGAGTACATATTTCTTCACTATTTTGATTATGTGTGTGCACTATGCTATTGGTGGGTTCTTATGTGATTTATGTGTGGTTGATAGGAGACAATTGCGGCTTGAGGTACAAGGAGATGGCGCGCCCAAGGGCAAGCCATTCCCATTTAAGCATGTTTGGTCAATTCTTCAAGGCTTTGACAAGTGGAAGTTGAGGGATCAAGAGACCGCACCCAAGAAGTCGGCAATGCTAAGGATGGACGATAGTGAAGATGAGGAGGAGAGGAACATGGGCAAGCCCGAGGGAAACAAGAAGGGCAAGCTAAGGGTGAAGATGGAAGAAGAGGCGTCAAGCCTAAGGGAGAAGATGGACCACATGATGAAGGCAAGAGAGGAATTGACAACGAAGACATTGGAGATGAAGCTTCTTATCACCGAGAAGAAGAAAGAGGTCAAGCTTGCACAAGTTGAAGCAAAACGTGAAGAAGCAAAGCGCAAGGCCGAGTTGGAGGAGAGGATGATCAAGCTCAAAGAGGCAAAGGTATGGAAAGAACTCATGGTGGAAGAGAAAGAGCACATGATGATGTCCAAGAAGGACATGGATCAAGAGCAATTGCAATGGTGGAAGGACTACAAGGAGGACATCGCGGAGAGGAAGAGGATGTTCCGTGTTGCGTCCTCTACTTTTCGAGGTGACACTCCGATGAGTAGTTGTGGTGATGGCGGTGTGTACGACTCCACGGTGCCGATGGAGATGCTTGATGGAGCCCGCTTGTGGTCTAGGAGATGGCGCCGAGGTGCAACTTTTGGTGATGGTGCCGATGAGAGGAGGAAGATGATGATTTTGTGATGTAAACTATTAAACCATGCATCAATGATTGTCATTTGGTAGTTTGTTTGGAAGTTGATTGTGTTCTTGTTGTCATAAATTGTGAGTTCTCAAATGATAGATTTAAAGGTTGGGGTTGAGGCAAAGACTAGAACCCTCAAATCCAACCCTTAAAGCAGTTTACGGGTTGGGTTTGAGGGTTCTATTATTTGCCCCTGTTTTTCAACCCTTAAAAGTCTCAAAAAGTGGCACTTCTCAACCCTTAAAAGTGCTTTAAGGATTTGAGGGTTTGAGGGTTCTACTAGTAATGCTCTTACAAGCTGAGGGAGGGAACTGTGATACGCTCAAGGGCCAAGTTGGTTGTTACAAGCTGAGTTGGTTGTCAAGCTGGAGTGGCTTGCTAGCTCTGCTTGGTAAATGAGACTAAACTTCTCGAGTTTTTGTTAATTATCTGGTGATTTTGTTTTTGCACACAGTAGTATGTACAGATCATTTAAGAACAAAACATAAGTAGCTTGCCAAATGCCAAATATCTAACTGCTACTAAACGCCTAAATCAATCAAGATTATCATAGTATTGTTAGAAATAAACCTTTGGGTTCAGATAGTTTAGAAAATTCAGAGTTAGATGTATCATATCTAAGAGCTTGTTAGCGACAAATGCAATAAGTAAATAGGAACCACGTATAGCTATACAAGTATCATGTATATAGTGGGAAACATCATTTCAACTTAAAGTTATAAAAATTTAACACGGTTATCATAGTATCATACTCCCTCCGTCCGCAAAAGCTTGTTCCTCAAATGGATGTATCTAGCACTAACTTGGTGCTAGATACATTCATTTGAGGGACAAAATTTTTCGGGCGGAGGGAGTATCTAAGAGGAGAATGTATCACGAATGAAGAAACAAGCAGACTGAACACTTAAGTGGAACTCACTGGTGCAGTAGGAAACTGGTCGTCTACTTCAGTGATTTTTTCAATTGAAATTTGCTAGTTCTGTCATTTTGTGTGATATTTTAAATAACATAGCTGAGAAATTTAAAAGCCTATCATCTTCTTTGCCTTGCTTGCTTGCTCTCTCATCATGATGATTTCTTCCCCGCCTGCTCATGTCACGGTCAACCCGAGGGGGAAGGTTCAACTTTCCGTATCTTATTTCGATTGGCACCTGGACGATCTTCCATATCAGCATTAGTACAATCATCCTCGAATGCTAAATCATAACTTCTGCGGTTGTTCCCGCCTCTATGAGTGTTTTGATCTTTCACAACATAATTGGTGCCTTTGTTTTCACTCTAAATTTTCGTATATGTCAAAAATATTTTTTTAATAAGTCACCAACATTTTTTGTATAGACGTTCAACATTGTCCGAACGCTTATTCAACAGTTTTGAAATACTTATTCAACATTTTTTAAATAATCTTTCATCATTTTTAATACTTGTTCAACATTTTTAAATACTTGTTCAATATTTTTTAGTACTTATTCAACATTTTTAAATACTTTCTTAACATTTTCAAATACTCGTTCAATAATTTTTAATACTTATTCGATATTTGTCAAATACTTATTCAACTTTTTAATACTTATTCAAAATTTCAAATACTTGTTCAACATTTTTCAAATACTTGTACAACATTTTTAATAATTACTCAACATTCTTCAAATGTGGCTTTAAAGAGTGTTTTTGTATATATATGTAGAATATTTTAAATTATAAATAAAAGTTCAAAAATAAAGCAAAAAAACAAGAACAGAAAACTGAAAAGAAAAAAAACAGGCCAGTCCATCTGGGCTCCCTCGACGCAAGGCTTCCCCATGTGCTCGCTTAAAGTGAGACATAGGGGCGCCCATTTGGTCGAGCACATCCGGCGCGTGTCCACCGCAGGACCAGCCGTTGTCAAAAGGGGAGGCGCAGAACACGTGAACGGTGTCGATTGCCAAGCAAACTGCCTCCCTTTACATTCTCGAAACGAAGGCGACGGCGAAGGGGAGGAAAGAGCGCACCCATGGCCGCCGTGCCGAACGAAATTAAGCAGTTCCTCCCCGACAAAAGCACCGAGTAAAAGGTGTAAGCGAGGGAGAACGAAAGGGAATTCTCCCAACTCCCAAGATAGATGGGACCTGGCTGAGAAGACGCAGAGGAGTGGCGGAAGCAAGGTGAGCCCTGGCGCAGCATGAGTTTCCTCGGTTGTGTCTGTTTTTCCCACGGTTACAAAATAGTTGAGGGCCTCTTTGTTTCAGATCATTATTTATATAAGAACAACAAAAGAAGTAGCTTGCCAAACGCCAAATATCTACAGTAACTTCTACTAAACACCTAAACCAATCAAGACTATCATAGTATTGTTAGAAATGAACCTTGCGATTCAGTTAGTTCAGAAAGTTCAGAGTTGGGTGTCGTTTTCTCTTCAGTTAGTACCATCTAAGAGCTTGATAGCAACAGGTGCCAGAAAATAAATAAAAAACAGTTGAGAAATTTAAAAGGTGAAAATGAGTTGGTGATTGAGTTGTATGTTATTAAATATTTTCTGGATTTCACAATCTCTGTTTACCCCTATCATCTTCTTTGCCTTACTTGCTTCCTCTCTCAAGTCTCAACATGATGAGTTCTTCCCCGCTTGCTCATGTCGCAGCTCCGGCCCCGAGGAGGAAGCTTCTACTTTCCGTATCTTATTTCGATCGGCACTTGGACGATCTTCCAGATTAGCATCAGTGCCATCATCGTTGAATACTGAATCATAACTTCTGTGGTTGTTTTGATCTTTCACAACATAATTGGTGCCTTTGTTTTCCTCCTCAACGCCTTGGTCATAATCTCGGGGCAGGTGATCTGGGGCACCACACTTGAGGAGGCACCCATCATCTTTATTGGCATTTCGTTTGCTTTCCCTGAACCGACCCCACAGCTTTGGGACATTTTGTGCAAAATCAACCTGGATCCTCCTGTCATGAATCAGGCTATTCTCCATCTTAAAATATGCACACTCACAGTCCTCCTTTGCCTTGAATTCAATAAAAGCATAGCATAAGCTATCTCCGGTCTTGCAGTCACGAATTATTTCAGCTGATGTCACGGTTCCGAAACAAGAAAAGATTGTATACAGATCCTCCTCTTGTGTGATTGGGTTAAGTGTAGAAACATACAAGACATTGTCTGGTGGCAGTTCGACTCCTGGAATGCCTCCGCCGCAGTGATCACAGCTAACGATCACAACATTATTAGAGAGTGCATCTTCGGCGAAGTCCACTGTTTCGTCCAAAGGGACCTCTGAGCGCTCTTCTGCAGTCTCATCACGTGGCTTTCCTACAGGAGAATTCCCAGGGATGAGTTCTGCAAGCCGAGGAGGATCGTCGAAAGGATCGTCCAAGACATATGTATGTTTAATCCTTATGTCCTTGAATGGCCTCCCTTTATCATCAACGCATGATTCATTTATCTTTGCCAGAGTGTCAAGACCTCCACCTTCAGCAACCATCCCAAACACGGTGTGTTTACCATCAAGATCGTCCACGCCGTCCCGCAAGGTGAAGTAGAACTGCGACGCGTTGCAGTTTTCACCGGCGCCTGCCATGGAGACCGTGCCGGCCTTCGAATGCCTCAGGTCCGAACGGATCTCGTCATCAAAAAACCGATCTTGATCGCCATGAAGGATCTTGTACACGGAATCACCTCCGGTGCCGGTTCCGGTCGGGTCCCCAGTGTGTGCCAGGAAATCCCTCTCCACCTTGTGGAAGAGGCAGCCGTTGTAGTACTTGATCTTGCAGAGCTTGAGGAAGTTCTTGGTTGTGAGGGGGCACTCGTCTGTGTGCAGATCCACGTCAATGTCGCCCACACTCGTAACGATTAGAACCGACATCCCGGTGACCCCCGCTGTATGCACTTCTCCACGGCGCCGCCGCCGCCTCCAACCCCGATCTGCGTCCTGCCGGCCGGTCGATCCCCACTCGGGAACAAAATTTCTGCGGTCGATCCCTTCCTCCGTCCTCTATTTTTTAGGGTATAAACCCGTACGGAGGGAATAGTATTTTTTAGCGGTCCTGATGGAGTTCGAGTCTAACGAGGCTAGGTTAAGTACCGATCAATGCGGCCGTCTGATTATGTTAGGGAAGTTATAGGGCTAGAGTCCTGTTTGGATTTATATTCTTTCCGAGTCCGGTTTGTAATCGAAAGAAGTCCACATACCCCCCTCAAGTTTCAGGAGTAGTCTACTTAACCCCCTTAACTATAAAACCGGGTATAACACCCCCTAAACTATTTAGCCGATTTCTGAAACTTCAAGGGGTTATGTGGACTTTTTTCTTGTAATCTGAGTCAAGTAATGAGTAGGTCTTAGGTCGGCTTAGGTCGGCTGGTTTGTGCATATATATGTACCGTATACTACATCAGTATACCGAGAGAAAAGGCGAAAAAGAGAAATAAAGAGAAGACTAAGAGCATCTCCAATAGATGGTCTAAATTTTGGCGGTCCAAAACCGAAGATGTAAAATATGGACCGCCAAAAGTGCGTCGAGCTTCGAAAAATTCTCAACTCCAACAGATGGTCCAAATCGGAGATGTAAAAGAGCAACTCTAACAAATGGTCCAAAACGAAGATGTAAAATCGCCTTGATCGTCTTCTTCAACCTCGGGACGTCGGCCGCCTTCGTCAAATCCGTCGCCATCAAGCTCTCCCCGACCTCCCCGAGCACGCCATCCTCCCCATGATGAGCTCCTCTCCCAATCCCCCTATTTTTCCCCTTCGATCGGTGTCGTTTGCCACCGCTCCCGTGCTCGTTCGTGGTCGCCATGGCCGGAGCCCGAGCTCCCCTGTACGTGCTCCTTTGCCGGCCAGCAGCGACGGAGGCGGGCAGTAGCCGACGCGAACACCACGAGCAGCGGCACAGGCATGCTGCACGGGCCAGCAGCGACGGCAGCTCGGCTGGACAGGGTCAGTGCGGGGCTGCGGCGGGGCCGGGAGGCAGTGGCAATGGGGCGGGCCAGCGAGCAGCGGCGGGCGGCGGCCTAAGGACCCGGCGGAGGCCTACATGGCAGCCGGATCGCCGAGGCGCCGAATCCCATCGGCTGCCTCCCGATTCGGCGGCGCCCGGGCGGCTGCCAAACGGCTTCCGCGAGGGAGGCGAGGGGGGCGAGGGCGGCGGTGGCGATTTGGGGCGGTGGCGGCGGGGATTTGGGCGGTGGCGGCGGCGGATTCCGGTCGACTGGTGTTCGGGCGGGCGGACGGGCGCGACTGTGAAATGAAATGAAGAGCGGTTGGGCGTTGGCGGGCAGTCGTCGAATTTGGTCCAGTTGTATCTCGTGATGCAAATTTGCACCACGAGGTGTTGTATTTTACATCACCAGGAGGCCACGGTCCAATTTTTTTTACATATGGACCATCTGTTGGAGCAGCGTTTGTTGCCCCAGACAGTCTAAAAGTTAGGTATTTTTACATTTGGACCGTCTATTGGAGATACTCTAAGGGTACAAGATGTACCCTCGGCTGCCAGTTTTTTGTGTGCGTGTGCTCGTCGATTTTGATGTGATCGTGGATGAGTTCCAACAGAAAATGTAGCACTCTGGCACAAACTGATAGTTGGCTACTTTTAACCCCGAGCTTCCCAACACCTATAGCTTGATGGATGATTGTAATCCGATGTTGATTATTAATAAAACTCCCGTAGTTCAATGAAAAAAAAAACCTAGACTCATGTACAAGGCCACCACCATGTCTGACATGTTTCGATTTTCCCCAACATGTTGATGTACAAAAACATGAACAAAGAAATGGCGATGGCGATGATTATGAATTATAACTTTCTTAAAAGCTCCCATTCAGGCCTTTGTTTTGAAGATCCTTTTTCATGATGTCCATTTTGTCATATGTAGATTGCAATGGTGTTTCGAAGGACCATAGGAGACACTGAGTTTCACTCACAGTGCACCGACGAAGAGTGCAAGAGGAAGACGACGTCAATGTCTCCAAGGAAGTATGTGTAATTTTAAAATATGTATAAGGATGAACTTGTAACGTTTGATTGACTTAAATATAGGGCCTTTGACCTCTTCAAATAAAAAAAGATGCTCCCCGTGCAGGAGGTGACCACCACATTTGTCAACATACATGACGCTATTGGAGCAATTCCAGACTGTCGTAAAGTCTGGCCTCTTATACACTAGATTTCAGAATCGCCATAGGAATCGAGTAGATCCACTGTCGTAAAGAGCTGGCTGAAGAAACAGACTTCTTTATGGCTTGATATTCAGCGTGCACGATGATGATCTTCTTTACATGATGGCCAAGGTGAATGATGAAGACGACGATGGTCGGGCTGTCGTTATCGACATGAAACTGAAAGAAATATGCCCTAGAGGCAATAATAAAGTTATTATTTATTTCCTTATTTCATGATAAATGTTTATTATTCATGCTAGAATTGTATTCACCGGAAACTTGATACATGTGTGAATACATAGACAAACAAAGTGTCACTAGTATGCCTCTACTTTACTAGCTCGTTGAATCAAAGATGGTTAAGTTTCCTAGCCATAGACATGAGTTGTCATTTGATTAACGTGATCACATCATTAGTAGAATGATGTGATTGACATGACCCATTCCGTTAGCTTAGCACTTGGTCGTTTAGTATGTTGCTATTGCTTTCTTCATGACTTATACATGTTCCTACAACTATGAGATTATGCAACTCCCGTTTACCGGAGGAACACTTTGTGTGCTACCAAACGTCACAATGTAATTGGGTGATTATAAAGGAGCTCTATAGGTGTCTCCAAAGGTACATGTTGAGTTGGCGTATTTCGAGATTAGGTTTTGTCACTCCGATTGTCGGAGAGGTATCTCTGGGCCCTCTCGGTAATGCACATCACTATAAGCCTTGCAAGCAATGTAGCTAATGAGTTAGTTACGGAATGAAGCATTACATAACGAGTAAAGAGACTTGCCAGTAACGAGATTGAACTAGGTATTGAGATACCGACGATCGAATCTCGGGCAAGTAACATACCGATGACAAAGGGAACAATGTATGTTGTTATGCGGTTTGACCGATAAAGATCTTCGTAGAATATGTGGGAGCCAATATGAGCATCCAGGTTCCGCTATTAGTTATCGACCGGAGACGTGTCTCGGTCATGTCTACATTGTTCTCGAACCCGTAGGGTCCGCACGCTTAAGGTTTTGATGACAGTTATATTATGAGTTTATGAGTTTTGATGTACCGAAGGAGTTCGGAGTCTCGGATGAGATCGGGGACATGACGAGGAGTCTCGAAATGGTCGAGACGTAAAGATCGATATATTGACGACTATATTCGACTTCGGAAAGTTTCAAGTGATTCGGTATTTTTCGAGTACGGAGAGTTACGGAATTCACCGGGGAGTATATGGGCCTTATTGGGCCATACGGGAATTGAGGAGAGAGGCCGAAAGGAAGGAGGCGCGCAGCCCCCCTCCGGTCCGAATTGGACAAGGGGTGCAGCCCCCTTTTCCTTCCTCCTCTCCCTTCTTTCCTTCTCTCCTACTCCAACAAGGAAGGGGGGGAGTCCTACTCCCGGTGGGAGGAGTACTCCTCTTGGCGCGCCCCTCCTGGCCGGCCGACCTCCTCTCCCTGGCTCCTTTATATACGGGTGCAGGGGGGCACCTCTAGGCACAACAACAATTGATCCTTAGATCTCTTAGCCGTGTGCGGTGCCCCCCTCCACCATAGTTCTCCTCGATAATATTGTAGCGGTGCTTAGGCGAAGCCCTGTGACGGTAGAACATCAAGATCGTCACCACGCCGTCGTGATGACGGAACTCATCCCCGACACTTTGCTGGATCGGAGTCCGGGGATCGTCATCGAGCGGAACGTGTGCTAGAACTCGGAGGTGCCGTAGTTTCGGTGCTTGATCGGTCGGGCCATGAAGACGTACGACTATATCAACCGCGTTGTTCTAATGCTTCCGCTTTCGGTCTATGAGGGTACGTGGACAACACTCTCCCCTCTTGTTGCTATGCATCACCATGATCTTGCGTGTGTGTAGGATTTTTTTTTGAAATTATTACGTTCCCCAACAGTGGCATCCGAGCCTAGGTTTTACGCGTTGATGTTATATGCACGAGTAGAACACAAGTGAGTTGTGGGCGATACAAGTCATACTGCTTACCAACATGTCATACTTTGGTTCGGCGGTATTGTTGGATGAAGCGCCCGGACCGACATTACGCCAGACGCTTACGCGAGACTGGTTCTACCGACGTGCTTTGCACACAGGTGGCTGGCGGTGTCGATTCTCCAACTTTAGTTGAACTGAGTGTGGCTACGCCCGTCCTTGAGAAGGTTAAAACAGCACTAACTTGACGAACTATCGCTGTGGTTTTGATGCGAGGTAAGAACGGTTCTTGCTCAGCCCATAGCAGCCACGTAAAACTTGCAACAACAAAGTAGAGGACGTCTAATTTGTTTTTGCAGGGCATGTAGTGATGTGATATGGTCAAGACATGATGAGATATAAGTTGTTGTATGAGATGATCATGTTTTGTTGAAGTTATCGCAATCGGCGAAGCCCTATGGTTGTCTCTTTGTTGCATAAGATGCAAGTGCCAAATAATTGCTTTACTTTATCGTTATGCGATAGCAATAGTTGCAAGAGCAATAGTTGGTGAGACGACCATGTGACGGCACATTGATATAGATCAAGATGATGAAGATCATGGTGTCGTGCCGGTGACGATAGAGATCATGATGATACTTTGGAGATGGAGATCAAAGGCGCAAGATGATCATGGCCATATCATGTCACATATTTTGATTGCATATGATGTTTATCTGTTATACATCTTATTCTGTTTTGTTTGACGGTAGCATTTTAAGATGATCTCTCACTAATTATCAAGAAGTGTTCTCCCTGAGTATGCACCGTTGCGAAAGTTCTTCATGCTGAGACACCACGTGATGATCAGGTGTGATAGGCTCTACGTTCAAATACAACGGGTGCAAAACAGTTGTACACGCGGAATACTCAGGTTAAACTTGACGAGCCTAGCATATACAGATATGGCATCAGAATATGGAGACCGAAAGGTCGAACGTGAATCATATAGTAGATGTGATCAACATAGTGATGTTCATCATTGAAAACTACTGCATCTCACGTGATGATCGGACATGGTTTAGTTGATTTAGATCACGTGATCACTTAGATGACTAGAGAGATGTCTGTCTAACTGGGAGTTCTTAAGTAATATGATTAATTGAACTTTAATTTATCATGAACTTAGTCCTGGTAGTATTTTGCAAATTATGTTGTAGGTCAATAGCTCGCGTTGTTGCTTCCCTATGTTTTTGCTTCCCTATGTTTTTGATATGTTCCTAGAGAAAAAACTAAGTTGAAAAATGTTAGTAGCAATGATGCGGATTGGATCCGTGATCTAAGGTTTATCCTCATTGCTGCACAGAAGAATTATGTCCTTGATGCACCGCTAGGTGACAGACCTATTGCAGGAGCAGATGCAGACGTTATGAACGCTATTAGCTCAATATGATCACTACTTGATAGTTTAGTGCACCATGCTTAACGGCTTAGAATTGGGACTTCAAAGACGTTTTGAACGTCATGGACCATATGAGATGTTCCAGGAATTGAAGTTAATATTTCAAGCAAATACCCGAGTTGAGAGATATGAAGTCTCTAATAAGTTCTATAGCTAAAAGATGGAGGAGAATCGCTCAACTAGTGAGCATGTGCTCAGATTGTCTGGGTACTTCAATCGCTTGAATCAAGTGGGAGTTAATCTTCCAGATAAGATAGTGATTGACAGAATTCTCTAGTCACCATCATTAAGTTACTAGAACTTCGTGATGAACTATAGTATGCAAGGGATGACGAAAACGATTCCTGAGCTCTTCGTGATGTTGAAATCGACGAAGGTAGAAATCAAGAAAGAGCATCAAGTGTTGATGATTGACAAAACCACTAGTTTCAAGAAAAGGGCAAAGGGAAAGAAAGGGAAACTTCAAGTAGAATGGCAAACAAGTTGTCACTCCCATGAAGAAGACCAAAGCTGGACCAAAGCCTGAAACTGAGTGCTTACACTGCAAAGGAAATGGTCACTGGAAGCGGAAATACCCTGAATATTTGGTGGATAAGAAGGATGGCAAAGTGAACAAGGGTATATTTGATATACAGGTTATTGATGTGTGCCTTACTAGTGTTTATAGTAGCCCCTGAGTATTTGATACTTGTTCGGTTGCTAAGATTAGTAACTCGAAACAGGAGTTACAGAATAAACAGAGACTAGTTGAAGGGGAAGTGACGATGAGTGTTGGAAGTAGTTCCAAGATTGATATGATCATCATCGCACACCCCTATACTTTCGGATTAGTGTTAAACCTAAATAAATGTTATTTGGCGCTTATGCTGAGCATGAATATGATTTGATCATGTTTATTGCAATACGGTTATTCATTTAAAGTTAGAGAATAATTATTGTTCTGTTTACATGAATAAAACCTTCAAATGGTCATACACCCAATGAAAATAGTTTTTTGGATCTCGATCGTAGTGATACACATATTCATAATATTGATGCCAAAAGATGCAAAGTTAATAATGATAGTGCAACTTATTTGTGGCAATCGCTGCTTGGGTCATATCGGTGTAAAGCGATGAAGAAACTCCATAAAGATGGATCTTGGAATCACTTGGTTATGAATCATTTGATGCTTGCGAACCGTGCCTTTTGGGCAAGATGACTAAAACTCCGTTCCCCGGAACAATGGAACGAGCTACTGACTTATTGGAAATAATACATACCGATGTATGCGATCCGATGAGTGTTAAGGCTCGCGGCGTGTATCGTTATTTTCTGACCTTCACAGATGATTTGAGCAGATATGGGTATATCTACTTGATGAAACATAAGTCTGAAACATTTGAAAAGTTCAAAGAATTTCAGAGTGAAGTAGAAAATCATCGTAACAAGAAAAATAAAGTTTCTACGATCTGATCGTGGAGATGAATATTTGAGTTACGAGTTTGGTCTTCATTTGAAACAATATGAAATAGTTTCGCAACTCACGCCACCTGGAACACAACAATGTAATGGTGTGTCTGAACGTCGTAATCGTACTTTACTAGATATGGTGCGATCTATGATGTCTCTTATCGGTTTACCACTATCATTTTCGGGTTATGCATTAGAGACAGCTGCATTCACATTTAATAGGGCACTATCTAAATCCGTTGAGACGACACTGTATGGACTATGGTTTAGCATTAAACCTAAGCTGTCGTTTCTTAAAGTTTGGAGTTGCGATGCTTATATGAAAAAGGTTTTCAACCTGATAAGCTCGAACCCAAATCAAAGAAGTGCGTCTTCCTAGAATACCCAAAGGAAACTGTTGGGTACACCTTCTATCACAGATCTGAAGGCAAAACATCCGTTGCTAAGAATGGATCCTTTCTAGAGAAGGAGTTTCTCTCGAAAGAAGTGAGTGGGAGGAAAGTAGAGCTTGATAAGGTAATTTGTACCTTCTCCCGAATTGGAAACTAGTTCATCACTGAAATCAGATCCAGTGATGCCTACACCAATTAGTGAGGAAGCTAATGATGATGATCATGAAACTTCAGATCAAGTTACTACCGAACCTCGTAGGTCAACCAGAGTAGAATCCGCACCAGAGTGGTACGGTAATCCTATTCTGGAAGTCATGTTACTAGACCATGATAAACCTACGAACTATGAGGAAGGGATGATGAGCCCAGATTCCGCGAAATGGCTTGAGGCCATGAAATCTGAGATGGGATCCATGTATGAGAACAAAGTGTGAACTTTGGTGGAGTTGCCCGATGATCGGCAAGCCATATTGTATAAATGGATCTTCAAGAGGAAGACAGATGCTGATAGTAGTGTTACTATCTAGAAAGCTTGACTTGTCGCAAAAAGGTTTTCGACAAGTTCAAGGTGTTGACTACAATGAGATTTTCCCAACTGTAGCGATGCTTAAGTCTGTCCGAATCATGTTAGCAATTGCCACATTTTATGAAATCTGGCAAATGGATGTCAAAATTGCATTCCTTAATGGTTTTCTTAAAGAAGAGTTGTATATGATGCAACCAGAAGGTTTTGTCAATCCTAAAGGTGCTAACAAAATGTGCAAGCTCCAGTGATCCATCTATGGACTGGTGCAAGTATCTCAGAGTTGATATACGCTTTGATAAGTTGATCAAAGCATATAGTTTTATACAGACTTGCGGTGAAGCCTGTATTTACAATAAAGTGAGTGGGAGCACTACCGCCTTTCTGATAAATATATGTGAGTAACATATTGTTGATCAGAAATGATGTAGAATTTTTCTGGAAAGCATAAAGGAGTATTTGAAAGGAGTTCTTTAAAAGAAAGACCTAAGTAAAGCTACTTACATATTGAGCATCAAGATCTATTGAGATAGATCAAGACGCTTGATAAGTTTTTTCAATAAGTACATACCTTTTCAAGATTTTGAAGTAGTTCAAAATGGAACAGTCAAAGAAAAAGTTCTTGCCTGTGTTGCAAAGGTGTGAAATTGAGAAAGACTCAAACCCCGACCATGGCAGAAAATAGAAAAGAGAATGAAAGTCATTCCCTATGCCTCAGTCATAGGTTCTATAAAGTATGCTATGCTATGTACCAGACCTATTGTATACCTTGCTCTGAATTTGGTAAGGGAGTACAATAGTGATCTAGGAGTAGATCACTGGACATTGGTCAAGAACATCCTTAGTGAGGACTAAGAAAATATTTCTCGATTATGGAGGTGATAAAAGAGCCCGTCGTAAAGAGTTACATCGATGCAAGCTTTTTACACCGATCCAGAATTTGGTAAGGGAGTACAATAGTGATCTAGGAGTAGATCACTGGACATTGGTCAAGAACATCCTTAGTGAGGACTAAGAAAATATTTCTCGATTATGGAGGTGATAAAAGAGCCCGTCGTAAAGAGTTACATCGATGCAAGCTTTTTACACCGATCCAGATGACTCTAAGTCTTAATCTGGATACATATTGAAAGTGGGAGCAATTAGCTAGAGTAGCTCCGTGCAGAGCATTGTAGACATAGAATATTTGCAAAATACATACGGCTCTGAATGTGACAGATCCGTTGACTAAGCTTCTCTCATGAGCAAAACATGATCATACCTTAGTACTCTCTAGGTGTTAATCACATAGCGATGTGAACTAGATTATTGACTCTAGTAAACCTTTTGGGTGTTGGTCACATGACGATGTGAACTATGGATATTAATCACATACAGATGTGAATATTGGTGTTAAATCACATGATGTTGTGAACTAGATTATTGACTCTAGTGCAAGTGGGAGACTGAAGGAAATATGCCCTAGAGGCAATAATAAAGTTATTATTTATTTCCTTATTTCATGATAAATGTTTATTATTCATGCTAGAATTGTATTCACCGGAAACTTGATACATGTGTGAATACATAGACAAACAAAGTGTCACTAGTATGCCTCTACTTGACTAGCTCGTTGAATCAAAGATGGTTAAGTTTCCTAGCCATAGACATGAGTTGTCATTTGATTAACGGGATCACATCATTAGTAGAATGATGTGATTGACATGACCCATTCCGTTAGCTTAGCACTTGATCGTTTAGTATGTTGCTATTGCTTTCTTCATGACTTATACATGTTCCTACAACTATGAGATTATGCAACTCCCGTTTACCGGAGGAACACTTTGTGTGCTACCAAACGTCACAACGTAACTGGGTGATTATAAAGGAGCTCTACATGTGTCTCCAAAGGTACATGTTGAGTTGGCGTATTTCGAGATTAGGTTTTGTCACTCCGATTGTCGGAGAGGTATCTCTGGGCCCTCTCGGTAATGCACATCACTATAAGCCTTGCAAGCAATGTAGCTAATGAGTTAGTTACGGAATGATGCATTACATAACGAGTAAAGAGACTTGTCGGTAACGAGATTGAACTAGGTATTGAGATACCGACGATCGAATCTCGGGCAAGTAACATACCGATGACAAAGGGAACAACGTATGTTGTTATGCTGTTTGACCGATAAAGATCTCCGTAGAATATGTGGGAGCCAATATGAGCATCCAGGTTCCGCTATTGGTTATCGACCGGAGACGTGTCTCGGTCATGTCTACATTGTTCTTGAACCCGTAGGGTCCGCACGCTTAAGGTTTCGATGACAGTTATATTATGAGTTTATGAGTTTTGATGTACCGAAGGAGTTCGGAGTCCCGGATGAGATCGGGGACATGACGAGGAGTCTCGAAATGGTCGAGACGTAAAGATCGATATATTGGACGACTATATTCGGACTTCGGAAAGGTTCCAAGTGATTCGGGTTTTTTTCGGAGTACCGGAGAGTTACGGGAATTCGCCGGGGAGTATATGGACCTATTGGGCCATACGGGAATTGAGGAGAGAGGCCAAAAGGAAGGAGGCGCGCAGCCCCCCTCTGGTCCGAATTGGACAAGGGGTGCAGCCCCCTTTTCCTTCCTCCTCTCCCCTTCTTTCCTTCTCTCCTACTCCAACAAGGAAGGGGGAGAGTCCTACTCCCGGTGGGAGGAGGACTCCTCCTGGCGCGCCCCTCCTGCCGGCCGACCCCCTCTCCCTGGCTCCTTTATATACGGGTGCAGGGGGGCACCTCTAGGCACAACAACAATTGATCCTTGAGATCTCTTAGCCGTGTGCGGTGCCCCCCTCCACCATAGTTCTCCTTGATAATATTGTAGCGGTGCTTAGGCGAAGCCCTGTGATGGTAGAACATCAAGATCGTCACCACGCCGTCGTGCTGACGGAACTCATTCCCGACACTTTGCTGGATCGGAGTCCGGGGATCGTCATCGAGCTGAACGTGTGCTAGAACTCGGAGGTGCCGTAGTTTCGGTGCTTGATCGGTCGGGCCGTCAAGACGTACGACTATATCAACCGCGTTGTTCTAACGCTTCCGCTTTCGGTCTACGAGGGTACGTGGACAACACTCTCCCCTCTCGTTGCTATGCATCACCATGATCTTGCGTGTGCATAGGGATTTTTTTTAAATTACTACGTTCCCCAACAGAAACGTGCGGTGGTGGAGGCACTCTCCAAGTTTTCTATCGAAGGGAATCACTTTTTTTCTGAAAGATCCAGCAAATTGCTGGCTTGATTCAGATTTAGCAGAAAGCAGCGGAAGAACAACATGGTGAAGATCCGAAGATCAAAAGAGAAAGGTAAAACTGCAGCCCTAATAGCTGCAGAGAGCTACACCCACCACAAACAACATGACTACACAACCGAAGCACCTGTCCTAAGCTAAGCATCACCACCGCGTCTCGAACAACGCCGATCACCTCCGAAGACAGCAGCAACTCCCACCACAACTTCCCTCGCCAACGCACCATCCACCCTGGAAGCAGGGGGTAGATGGCGGGACTTGGTCGATCCCAGGAAGAGCTTCGTCTTGGACTCATCGATGATGTCGTACATTGCGCCTGGAACTTCGCCTTGAACAAGGTGAGCACCGGAGGAGCGCCGCAAAGAGCTTCCAGGAAATGTCACCAAACGTGATGCTCCCAACAGAGGAACAACGTCAAACATGCCGCCATCACGCCGATCCAAAACCGGACCTAGGATTTCGCCCGGAGACAAACCACCATCCGAGCACGAGGAAGATGCCGACACACCTCAGGTGACGCCTCCAAGGAGGAAAATGACACCCACAGCGCCATCGCCACCGCCTCGGTCGCGGGACTTTCGTCCGTGACGCCGCACACCGCCGTCGTCCCCACGTAAGCTCGCCCATGCAGTCTCGCACCGCCACCGCCGCAGAACCTAGTCGCAGGCCATGGAGTCGTGGTCCACCCGCCCACGGCGAGCCTACGATGACCAGATCAGTCCCCGCACCCGCATCTATCACGGCCGAGTCACCTGCTCCAAGATCACAGACCAACGCTACCGGGCGCGCGCGCCCAACACACCACGGATCTGGCCAGGTTCGTCCAGATCCGGCCACCACACGCCGGAGGGGCGCCGCCCCGCCAGCTGGCACCGAATCCGAGGCAGCCACCAGCACGCCACCCTCGGATCTGGCCAGGCCCGGCCGCCACTCACCCGGAGGGGCAAGCCACGCCGGCCCCGCGACCACGCGCGCTCCCTAGCCCCCCGCGACGAGCGACCCATGCCTGGATCACGGACCTCCACTCGCCCTCACCGCCGCCATCGCGCCAGCGCGGCCACCGGGCAGCGTCGCGTGTGCTCGCCGCCGCCATCGGGCAGACGCGCACCACGCCCGCCGCCGACGCACGCCGCCGGCGCCATATCTGCCGCTGGCCGCCTCGCGGCAGCGCGCCACCACGCCGCCGGCGCCAGATCCGCCCTCTCCTGGCCGCCCCCACGCCAGATCCACTCCACTGCATGCCGTTCCTGGCCACGCGCGCCACCACGGAAGCCGGACGTCCCGTGCTGCCCGCGCCTCATGGGGAGGGAAGGACCCCGCCACTGCCGACGCACGCACGGGCTTTGCCCGGCGCCGTCCCCTGGCGGCGGCGAGGGAGGGGGAGGCGAAGGTGTGGGAGGCGGCGGCGACGGATTAGGGCTTCGCCCAGCCGCTCGCGGGAGCGGCACGAGCGAGCTGACTTTTCGCTTCAATACAATGTGTTGGCGTCTTCCCCAAGTATCTGAACAAGGACCAAGGTTGTTCTTCCTTCTTTCTGATGACTCTCGAGGGAATCTGTGGAACAAGAGGAAGAAGAGAATGGGGAGTAATAGGAGGAAGAAGAAGTAGTAGGCGCAGGTCTTGGATCGCCGGCACGGATTGATGTGTTTGCTCTGTTTTTTTGCTGCATACTGATCAGTGGCGCCCCCAGCTTGTGTAGTTTTGTTACATTATTAGCACATAATTAAACAAATATGATGAAGTTTCGCCCAATCTTTGAGTGAATGGCCCCTCCTACATGGGTTAGCCCCTCCTATAATTCCGATCAAGCTCTGCCGCAGATACTCATAGCGATCAATGTGAGAGTGCTGCATTGATTCTCTTGGATGTAAACAACATAATCCGCCGTTTTTTAAAAGTTCTTATGTAAATAGAATAATCTATCATTCTTCAAGAGCTCAGATCAAGCTTAATTTTTGTAGGCCAAAAGGGTTTTTGAGCCTTCTTGTGTTTGTACATATTATTACATATACCATACGCACAAGCACATGCCAAATAAATTAATCATATGCTAGATGTGAGTTATTTTTGCATTAGTTTTCATCTTCTCTCTATATTAGCCTCTTAGAATCCAGTCTAATTAAAATGTCAAGCTTTTTATGGCGCATGTCACTTGAAAAATTGAAAGCAAATCCTTTATTTCTTTTCTTTTTTGCGGGAAAACCTCTATTTACATGCTAATTTTTCTATGCATGTCAACTACAAAATATTAAGCTACATTTATTTACATGCAATCCACTATCTAATCTTTCTAAGCATGCAAGCATGCCACATCAGCACCTATGTATGTCAATTATAATTACACCTTTTGCATTAATTTAGTGATGCAATCGTGCCACATTAGCAAGCCATACATGTCTTCCATATATAAGTTATATTTTTTGAATCAATTTCTATATTGTCATATGTGGTATATGTGTTGGATAATTGAAGCATACCTACACAATTAATGATTTGTATTTTTAATTAAAAGAAAATGGCATTTTGTTGGTACAATTTAAATTGAGAATATCCTTTTTCTGCATTAGTTTAGTTATTTTTCTAGCACATACTAATACAGTTGTTTTAACAAGGTTCCGCAGCAATGAGCAAGGCATTGTCTAGTTATCTTTAACGATACTACCACATGCCATGTTTGTGTGCATATTGTTTTGCCAATCTTATATTTTAAGAGAATTTGTCAAGAATATCATACATGAACAATTATCCTTGTTTGTTAAGCAAAAAGATGTTCACGGATTTTTTTAAATGTTGTGATATAAAAATCCATGAAAAATAGTTCATGAATGGAAAAGAAGATTTATGGATTTCAAACTACGTTCATGAATTTTAATAAAAGTTCACAAATTAGAAAAAAAATTACAGACTATACAAATATTCTCAACTTTAAAAACATTCACGAATTTAAAAGAAATCTCATGAATTTGAAAAAATATTTGTGGGTTATAAAAATACTCACGAATATGAACAAATATGTGGACAGGTAGCGGTCCTAGTTGGAGACGAAGACGAACACCCCTCAATCCAGGTTTGTAGGCTCCTGATCATGATGAAAGGTTAACCAAACCGTATCCAAAGAATACGTTTTCGCTGATCTGAAACGTAAGCATGTATGTTTAGTCGTGTCCGTCAAGCACTCCTACTTGATAACATCTTCGCCTATATATCCAACAAAACAGAGCGCCACACCTCCGATGACCAGCAGATCCACCGGCGGCAAGGGCGGCGTACCATCGATCGATCGTGGGAGCTCGAAGCCACGCGGCGGCGGAGGCGGGCGTCTCCCTTCCCGTCGCGCTCATCGCGGTTCGATCAGGCGGACTCGATCTGGGAGCTGGGGACTAATTCCTTGGAATCAGCTGCTGATCCCCCGTCGCTTCATCGCAGCATGCATGAGGTAGAGTGATTAATTAGTCCCACCTCGCCATTCCGGGCGGAACCTGCGCCCTTTAAATGCGCCCCATTCGCCGGATCACTCGCCGAGTCTGGTGGCGCAGACCTGTAACTCCGAGCTTCTACGGAGGGTATTGTTGGCGGGGGAAAAGAGCTCGGCTCGCGTGAGCGTCGCCGGCAACGGTGGCGGAGCCGAGCTTTGGGTTGTGGTTGGTTGTGTGCTGTTGCGCCTTGACTTGAGCCTGGGAGGGCAATGTAGAGGCGCTTAAAAAGTGCGCCGGGCATCAATGCCGGCTGGCATGTGGCCACGGAAGTGGCCGTCACCGGCGAAGCCCGCTGCTAACCCCTAACCTCGCCCCCCGTCTCGCCCCTGTGGGGGGGTACTGGGTTCGTCGGCGCACACACACTCCTCCCACCCCCCTACCCCGCCAACTCTTTTTCTTTGTAGTTTTGCCCCGGCATTCTGACATCTATGCTATGCTGAAGAAACCCATCTCAAAGAAAGTAATTCAGAGACGAGACAGGACAAACTCTCTGGCCTCTCAGAAATTTATATACGGGTAGCACTAGCACTGCAGCAACATGATTCATTGTGCAAAACTTACTTGTCTCGAGCTTTTTCACCTCAAAGTAGCTTGGTCTCAGCTATGGTTGAAGCTTCAGTTTGATCTGACTTGAATTTCTACTCTTGAAATGAGCCATGATATGCTGAGACATCTCTGATTTTCTTATGTGTGCAAATGAGATTGTGAGAACGAGATGGATCAAACGTGCCCAAGAGAAGAACAAACTTCAAGTAAGTATCAGAACTTTTAAGTCAAGAGCTCTAGCAAAGAACCATATGTCTGGACGTCGTTCTTGCACTTGCAGATCTTTAAAAATTGCTTTACTAATATTAACCTAGTACACATCGGCAACCTTCTGTGTGCTTATTTGTAAAAGCCTGCTCTGCTTGGTAAATCACTAAGCTTCTATAGTTTTTGTTATCCAATTATTTTATTTTATTTTCGAGCACTGTAGTATGTACAGCTTGTTTAATAAGTACAAAAATAAAAGTAGCTTTCCAAACGTCAAATATCTTACTGCTGCCAACGCCTACACCAGTCAAGATTTATCATACAGTATTGTTAGAAATAAACACCTGCGGTTCAGTTAGTTTCAGTTAGTTCAGAAAGTTCAGACTTGGGTGTCGTTTTCTCCAGTTAGTATCGTATCTAAGAGCTTGATAGCAGCACATGCCAAAAAGAAAATAAGTAAATAGGCAACAGGTATAGCTATCTAATCTAAGGAGTAAAATGTAACAGCATTACAGGAATTAACGTAGTATCTAATCTATGGAGTAAAATGTAGCAGGATTACATGAAGGAAGAAACATGCAGACTGAACACTCAAGTGGAACTCACCAGGAACAGTAGGATATCGGTCATCTACTTCAGTAAAATTTTCAACTGAACTTTTGCTAGTTCTGTCATTCTGTGTCATATTTTCAATATAATAGTTGATAAATTTAAAAGGTGAAATGAGTTGGTGATTCAGTTGTATGTTATTCCATATATTTCTAGATTTCGCAATCTCGATTGACCATTTTGTACCAAAATGAGTGATGTCAATGCTCTTTTCTTTTGTGTCTTATATAGATGGCTCAAACCGATGATCACTAAATGGTGATGGAGGAAGTGAGCCCTCATAGGGCCACTCGCGGCACAATTGTGTATCGGCTGAATTTTCTGGTTCACAACCATCTTCACGGGAACATTTTTCTGGTGCACAACAATCTGCTGCGGCTGAGCGTGAGGTTGTTGATTTGGAGAAGGATGTAAGACATGTAAGGGAAGGAAGGAGATGGCACCATGATCAGAGATGTGGTACAGTTTCATCAAGATTAAGGATGAAAATGATGTGGTAAAGGCTGCCAAATGCAAATATTGCAATCGTGATATGAAGGCGGACACGAAGCACCATGGTACACCATCCTTGATCAGACACTTGAATGTGTGCAAGTGCAACCCTCACAAATACAACAAAGATCCAAACCAGGACATATTCCAAGCAACTCAAGGGGAAGGCGTCCGGACTTGGAGGTTTGATCTTGACGCGCTTTGGGAAGCTTTTGCAGAGATGGTCATAGAAGGTGAATTGCGCTTTGCTTTTTTTTTAGAAGACGGGCTTTAGAAAATTTATGTCCAAACCCTGCCCATGTTTCAAACCGCCATCTAGAAGAACCTGTACCAGAGACACTGCGGCACTGTTCTTCCAACAGAAGTCTAAGCTCAAGAAATTCTTCAAGGATTCTTGTCAGCGAGTTTGCCTAACAACAGATTGTTCGACTTCTCAGCAGCAAGATGGATATATGACAGTGATGACAAGTTTTATTGATGATTCTTGGAGTCTACAAAAGAAAATCATTGTTTCTTTTCTTTGTGAAGGGGCACAAAGGGGGGTGACATAGGAAAAAACTTGGTGAGATGCTTGCCTGATTGGGGTTTGGAGAAAATAGTAACTGAAATTGTTGATAATGCAAGTGCCAATGACGGTTGTATTGTTTATTTGTGGAGGTGGCTGAGCAAAACCCACATCGCTAACTGCAAGTTATTGCACATGAGGTCTCTTGCACACGTTGTTAACCTTATTATTGTGCAAGATGGCATAACAGAAGTGGACATATCTATGAAGTGTTGTAGATCTGTTGTTAGGTACTGGTGGTTCAAGAACTGACAAGTTTAAGGAGAGTGCTGAGGAAGAAAAGGTGGACGGCAGGGCATTTCTGAAGCTTGATGTCCCAACCAGATGCAAATAATTATGAGTGGATGCTCACAGGGTTAGATGAAGAGGATATTACTTACATTGGAGATATTTCTAAAGAGATTGATTCCTTGGTTGCCCCAAAGAAAGATTGGGAGAATGCAAAGAAGTTCATACAATTTTTGGAGCATTTTTAAGGTCCTAACTTTTTGTTGCTTCTACTCTTCATGTCACTTCCAGTAGTTCCTTTCATGAGATTGCAGAAGTGCATATGTAGGGAGTACCATAAATGTATGATTCACCACGACATCTGCACGTGTCCCCTGATTCTTATCAGCACCCGTGGAACAGCAATGCCTCAAAAAAGAAAAATCCCGTGGAACAGCACAAACTATAAAAGCCTAAAAGACAGCAAATTAAAAACGAAAAATTCCGTCGCCGGGACTTGAACCCGGGTCTCTCGGGTGAGAGCCGAGTATCCTAACCACCTAGACTACGACGGAATGATGGTAGACGTACAACAATCGAGGTTACTAGTTGTTGTGCTGGACTGTCAAATTGTGGTTCGATTATGGGATCAATGATAATTTCAGGGATCTCTCTATCTGTGTTAGTCCATTCGGCATGCACACATGTCAGTGTTCTATTGTCATATTCAACAATGTCAGGAGCACATATCTCTTCTCTCCCTTTTCTTTCCAAATCTCAAGGATAAATTTACACATAGAGTAGTCTATTCCAGATCAGGTTACAATATTACATCAGCTCCTTCCTTCCTTCCTTCGTAGTTCAGACTTCAGACCAAAGATCTAAATGGTGGATGATGAGCCAGTGCTACATTGCTACTGCTGGCTTACTGCCGTACCCGGAGCACCTAGTTCACCATGCTAAAACCAAACTGACGGGCACCATCATATGGCAGGTGTCAGTGTATTGTGCAATGCATATTCTCTCGGAAGGAGTTTTCATTCGCGGAAGAGACGTGATCATCGTTGGCACCTTTGTACTCCCTCGAACGGAGCACACTCTCCATCACAATAGCTATATGTAAGTTGAGTGAAGTTGTAATTTGGGTAAGTTGATTTTGTGGCAGAAGAAATGGTTGAAGGAAGAAAGAAGCTAGAGGAAGAAGAAATAAGGACGGCCGTTGGTCCCTTCTCCGTCGGCGGTGCCGGAGAGAGACGTGTCAAAGCTAAAAGAAGTTGTGCACACGGAGCTCCTGCGGTTCAGTTAGGATCAGAAAATTCAGAGTTAAGTGTCGTTTCATTAGTAGAAAAAGGGCCTATAGTCCCGGTTCATAAGGGCCTTTAGTCCCGGTTCATGAACCGGGACTAAAGGGTCGGTACTAATACCCTCACCCTTTAGTCCCGGTTCTATCCGAACGGGACAGATGGCCTCCACGTGGCCTGTCCGCTGAGCCCAGCGGGAGGGTTTTGGTCCCGATTGGTGGCACCAACCGGGACCAATAGGCATCCACGCCGTCGCTTTCTTTGGCTCTGGTTTTTTTGTTTTTTTTCAAAAGAGGGGGGTTTGGGGGTTTTGGGGGTTAATTTAGGTGTTTCATATATTGTGCTATAGCTAGCTAATTAATGGAGAAAAGTGTCCTTTCTTTTGTCCGTGCTTGGTCGACGCTACGTACTATACATACGTGATAGAGAGGACTAACTAGACATGCTAGCTAGCTGGTAATTAACAAACAGAAGATCGTCATGAACATATATATGCATACAGAGAGAAGTGATATCGACCACCTCTCCTTCTCCGAGAGATTGGTCGAACAACAACTTCTCGTATATCTATCCGACACTACCGCTACATATATACAATAGTTATCTTTTACAGTACGGACGCGTGGTCCACATAGTATTCTCCGTCTTCAGCGATCACGTGGTCAAGAAAGAATGCCGCCAATTCCTCTTGAATTGCTCACATGCGATCTGGTGCTAGGAGTTCATCCCGCTTCCGAGACATCTAATTTTAAGAAAGGGGTCAATACATATATATGAATGAATGAATGAAACTCAACACAAATGATGGTAATAAAATAAAATTGTGAATATTTTTATTTACGCACTTCATATTGTTTGTCGGAGTAGCCCCTCTCACAGGTCGTGTGGCGGATGGACTCGCAAACGTAGTATCCACAGAAATCATTCCCTTGTTCCTGCCACAACCACTTTACAAGAAACAGAGGTCAATCAAACTGATAATTATATATAGCAAGCACATGCTAAATGGTATTGATGAAACTAGCGCTTGAATCACTAGGAGATGCTGCGTGGAATATGCTACTATATAGTACTTACTGGTGTCTAAATTGCAGCTTCTTGGTAGTCCCGAGCTTTTTGGTGAATTTTCCCAAGCCCTGCCATACAAAGAAAACAATTACTTGATATCAGAAATGAACAAAGTTGCTGATATGGTGGATAATGATCGATTTAACTTACTTCTCGAGCATTTCAGTCATGTCCGTGATACTCCTTGGGATCTTTTCGCTTGGAGTCAAAGACAGTTACTACTCCTTCTCAAGCTTAATCTCTAGGAGAATATAGTGGTAGCTGCACACATGCATAACTCATCAATATTACATTACTATAACCTGGACTAATAAGGAAACCGAATATGCCACAAGAAGTTGTAAGGAAAGAGTATTATATCTTTGTGTTCATTTATTACCAACGATTGTAGCAAGTTGGCCTCGGTATCTTTGGCATGAAATTCAACCTCAGTTGCATCTATGAGATATGTGTTAATGAACCCAATATCACCCACTTGTCTTTTCTTCAATTCGGCGATCTTCAATCTGCATAATATAGTGAGGATATTTATAAATACATGCAATGAAAGGGCTGAGTTATATAGAGATACTTAATGACAGAAGTAGTACTACTTACGCACGTAGCAGGTGACCGTTGCTTTATCGAGGGCCAATTGATTGAAAACTGATAGAACTCCTCAAATGGAATAGGCAACAGTTCAATTCCAAGGAGGTCATGCTCCTTTTAACTCTCACATACAAAGTACTCCTCCTTAGACTCTTTGCAGGTTTTCATGTACCAATCATGCAACCTTCGTGATCATCATTGTTAGAGAGCTTTCATCTTTGACGAGAGGCTTCCCGTACTCGTATCTTTGTATCTGCACCTCCAAGAAATCAAATTGTACATCGTCGGGCAAGTAATCTTCAGGATTGCCATAACCGGGCACCATCCTCGGATCGACGATGTCGCTAGCAGTGCACCTTGAGCGGGGGCACGATTCTTCGCTTGTTCGCCGAGCTGGGCAATTTGTTTCCCAGCTCGTCGTTCTTTCATCCTTTGATCACTTACAGTACTTCCCGATCTCTCCGCCTCGGCAAATGCCTTTCCAATAATGCGCTCATAGTTGCCTTTCGGCGGAGACTTGGGTGGTTTTGTCAGGGCAGCCAGAGTGCGCTTCGCTTTGACCGGATCTACCTTCTCCTCCGGAGGTGGATGTCTCTTTGCTTTCAACCCTTGAAACCATTCATCCACTTCGGTCTGCGCGATCTTCGCGTTTTCCCCCTCGCTCCTCTCGTACGGTAACTTCTATGGAGTCTTCAGAGAAGGACCGAATCAGATCTCCTCCCGCCTTTGGCAAGATCTTGCTAGACGCCGCAGAGCAGACGGAGCGGATGTCTTCTTTCCTTGCTTACGAGGCGGAGGAGAAGGACTACGACGCGCCCGGAGCAGCCGGAGCGGCGGCGGGTCTCTTCCGCCCTTGCCGACGAGGCGGAGAAGGAGGAGGCTGGCTGCCGGACGCGGCGGTGCAAAGCGGAGAAGGAGACGGAGTGCCGCCACGCCGGAGAAGGAGCCGGCCGAGTGCCCTGATCGTCACTCGCCCGGAGGAGGAGGCGGTGGAGGAGGCGGAGTGCCCGACTCGCTGGAGGAGGAGGAGGAGGCGGTGGAGGAGGCGGAGTGCCCCGACTCACGGAGGAGGAGGAGGAGGCGGAGGCGCCCAGTTCGGAAGGTTGATGAGATCCTTCCGCCATAGGCATGGAGTCTTGAGCAGAACCTAGCCGATACTCCCTTCACCGGTAGGGTGGTCAAGCCGAGCTCCTCAAATCCCTCCGTTATTTCATCGACCATCACCTTAGCATATCCTTCGAATCGGCGGCAGTGAAAAGTTGAGTCGGGTTTAGTGGGATAAACAGAGCCAACAACCGCCTTGACCTTTAAATTGCTCCATTGCGCCATAAGGTGGCAACTTTCAGCATCCGTGATAGCATCCACGGGATAGCTGGCAGGAGCCGTCAAGGCATGCTGCTCGGCTGAAGCAGCTCGGTGGAAGCCACGCCGCTTCTTCGCTGAGATGGCGGGTAGCTTCGGGAAGCTTCGCAGGTCGCTTGTTGTGATCGGCTGCTTCTCGTTCCTCTTCTCGTTCCTCTAGCCCCATTACCCTTTCGTGCAAAGCCTGCATTAGGCTCTGCTCCGCTTTCTTCCTCCTCTCATGGGTTTTGTAACCCCTGCGTCCGAAATCCAGCCTTCCACGAAAGGGAGCTGGCGTGCCTCGTGTCCGTCCTGTGGTGCTCAGGATTCCCGAGGGCCATTGTGAGCTCGCCCTTCTCCTCGTCTGAACGAACTTCCCTTGCTGCGCTGCTTCGATATAATGCTTAAGCCTCTTGACTGGTATGTCCAATTGTTCGTCCGCCCAAATGCACTTCCCGTTATAGGGTCCAAGGATCCGCCGCCCCAAGAACCAAGTCCGCAACGGTCTGGCCAGTTCATTGTCTCGGTTCGATCCCTTTATCAAGCAGATCATTCTCAGCCTTGGACCACTTAGGCGGGCTATGAGGTAGCCACGACCCGTGCGATGATGAAGCTTCTTCTTCGCAGCATTTCTCTTGTTTGTCGCTGACATCTTTTTACTCTTTTCCGATGTCTTGTAGGCCACAAATGCGGGACAGTCATCTCTGATCTTCTCATATTTGCCCATGAATTCCGGTGTCTCATTTTTTTCGACATACGTATTGAGGTCTTTCTTCCAATTCCTGAATTGTTCTGCCATCTTCTTAAGAGCAAAAGACTTGATTAATGGCTCTATTACTGGCCCTCCGGATCATCCTCTGGCGGTAGGGTAAAATTTGACTTCAGCTCAGTCCAAAGATCATTTTTCTGCATATCATTGACATAAGACACCTCGTGGTCTTCGTTCTTAGGCTTATACCATTGGTGGATGCTGATCGATCTTGTCCCTAACCGTAACCCCGTGACCGAGCAACAAATGCCTTCTTTGTCCGATAGGGTTCAATCGGTTGGCCGTCATAGCGATTTGTATGATCTCAAACTTTTCATCCGAGCTCAACTTTTTCTTCGGCCTCGTCTCTTTACGAAGTTGTGCTCGATCCGGAGGGCTAGAAAAAGAACAAAGACGAGAGTTAATTAATATGTATATATATATATATATATATATATATATATATATATATATATATATATATATATATATATATATATATATATATATATATATATATATACCAAAACAAAGACGAGAGCTAGTCAGCGAGGCTTAACTAATATATATACCGCCGGACTCGGTTTGGTGATCACCGGAGCCGTCCTCACGGTCTACTTCTTGCACCGCATTGGGTCATCGGAGCCATGTAAATCATAGCCAGCCGCTTCTTCACCCTCTCCTTCCGCACCATCGTTATCGACGTTGAGAAACATCATTGAGGAGACGGCATCACTCCGTGTGCGATTATGTCCCTCAACAACGCTTCTTGTGCTTCGTCTCGGGGTGTCCATAGTTTCTACAAATATTTACAACATGGCAATTATTATTCAAACATGACAGATATGGATATATTAGTGCCAACGAGAACTAGCTAGCTAATCACAATAAGGAATCATATTAGTGGCCTCGACGCTGCTTCTCTAGGGTTTGGGGTGGCCTCGACAACGCTTCAAGGGTTAGGGGTGGCCTCGAGAACGCTTCAAGCTAGGAGGGGTGACATCGACCCCCCCACGTGTTGAAGCTATCGGGAGGGGTCGGCGTTGAACAGTACATCTATGTCCCACAAGTAGGGTAGAGGGCGGATCGCCGAGCGGTCGAGGGTCAAGGGTCAAGATCGCCGAGGGTCGGGAGGTTGCCTAGTGTCAAAGGATTCAACAAAACCATGTCTTCATCATTAGGTAGAAACAGGTGCATGATGGTGAAGCTCTCAAAGTTGTTTTGGAACGGAGTCCCAAATAGGATAATTCGCTTTTGGTACAAAGTTCAGCAAAAGGCAAATTATCCTATCCGGACTCCATTCCGTAACAACTTTGAGGACTTCGCACCATCATGCCATGGTTACTTCCGCTAATGATGAAGCGATGGATTTCTTCAATACTTTGATACTATCGGTACCCCCTATCGGAAAAGGAAGAAAAGAGGAAGAAGGAAGAAGAAGAAAAAAAAAGAAGAAAAAAAGGAGAAGAAGAAAAGAATAGAGGAGAAGAAGAAAATAGAAAAAATTCTATTTTTCTTCTTCTCCCTATTCCTTTCTTCTCTCCTCTTCTTTTCTTCTTTTCCTCTCATTCTTTTCTTCTTCTTCTTCCTTCCTTCGATCCTAGAACCCTCGAACCTCGACCCTAGAACCCTTGAACCCTAGAACCCTCGAACCCTCGACCCTAGAACCCTCGAACCTCAAACCCTTGTGCCTCGAACCTCGACCGGCCTCGACGACCCTCGACCGGCCTCGACGACCCTCGACCCCTCTGTGACCCTCTCGACCCTCTAGCCTAGTTCCCGACCGTCGACCCTCAGCGATCCTCGACACCCTCGTTCCGATAAAAAGAAGAAGAAGAAGAAGAAGAAGAAGAAGAAAAAAGAAGAAAGAAGAAGAAGAAGAAGAAAAATAGAGAAAAAAAAGAGAAGAAGAAGAAAGAGAGAAGAAGAAAAAATTCTTCTTCTCCTTTCCTTCTTCTTCTCTCTCTTTTTTCTTCTATTTTTCTTCTTCTTTCTTCTTCTTCTCTTTTTCTTCTTCTCATTTCTTCTTCTTCTTCTTCTTCTTCTTCTTCTTCTTCTTCTTTTTATAAAATATTCTATACATCAAGGAATATATCAATATATATACATGAACATTTATCTGCAAAAACATCATATTCTATACATCAATAAAAACATCATATTCTATACATCAATAAAAACATCATATTCTATACATCAATATATATACAAAAAACATCACATATATATGCAGAAAAAAAAATCATGGCGGCGGGGGGCAGGTCTTGCAGGCTGGGGCAGGGGTCTTGCTGGGCTCATCAGGCGGAGGCGACGGCGAGGTCGCGCGACGGGCCAGGCGGGGAGGCGGAGGCGACGGCGAGGTCGGGAGGCGGAGGCGACGGCGAGGTCGGGAGGCAGGGGCGGCGACGGCGAGGTCGGCGAGGTCGCGGAGGCAGGGCGGCGACGGCGAGGGCGCGGGCGACGGGGCGGGACGGCGACGACGAGGCAGGGCGACGGCGACGGCGGGCGGCGCGGCGGCGGCGGGCGGGGCAGGGCGACGGCGACGACGAGGCAGGCGACGGCGACGACGAGGCAGGGGGACGGCGACGACGAGGCAGGGCGACGGCGACGACGAGGCGCAACGCATGACGGCGGCGTCGGGCGGCGGCTGGGCAGCCTGGCGGCGCCGGGGAGGTTGGGGCAAATGGGCGAGGAGATGTGAAAATTTCACAAGTCTTGCTTATATAGCAGAGCATTGGTCCCGTTCGTGGCACAAACCGACTAATGCCCTTTAGTCCCGGTTGGTGCCACCAACCGACCAAAGGCCAATTTTCAGCAGCCCAAAGGGCGGGAAGCGGCGACCTTTGGTCGGTTGGTGCCACCAACCGACTAAAGAGGTGCATTGGTACCGGTTGGTGCCACGAACCGGGACCAATGCCCCTTTCGTCGTCGGTTGGTGGCACCAACCGGGACCAAAGGCCTGGCTGCCCGAACCCAAATGTTTAGTCCCACCTCGCTAGTTGAAGGGCGCCTGCACTGGTTTATAAGCTGGTGTGCGCCCCTTCGAGCTCCTCTCTAATGCAGGCTTTGGGCCTAATCATGCTACGCTCAGGCCTATTGGGCCTCAAGGGCCTGAATCTGGCCCATGTAGGGTTTCTAGTCGTATTCAGGCCGTGGGGCCTACTAGGTGGCAGTTTTTTTTGCTTTATATTTTATTTCTTTTTGCTTTTAGTTTTAGAAAAATATAAACTTTCTATTAGTGCCATTGGTTTTAAAATTTGAAAACACTTTTTTGTTTTCTTTGTTGCTTTATTTATTTTATTTTGTTTCTACTTACAACAAAATACTTATTGTTGCTATTTTTATTTTTTTTCAAGTTTTTTGTTTTGTTTTCTGCATTATTTATTTTCTTTTGGTTTTTGCTTTATTTTTAATTCCTTTTGCTTTTAGGTCAGCAAAATTATAAACTTTCCGTTAGTGCTTTTAGTTTTAGAAAAATATAAACTTTCTGTTTGTGCCATTAGTTTTAAAATTCAAAAACACTTTTTTGTTTTCTTTGTTGCTTTATTTATTTTATTTTGTTTCTACTTACAACAAAATGCTTATTGTTGCTATTATTATTATTTTTTCAAGTTTTTTGTTTTGTTTCTGCATTATTTATTTTCTTTTGGTTTTTGCTTTATTTTTAATTCTTTTTTCTTTTAGGTCAGCAAAATTATAAACTTTCTGTTAGTGCTTTTAGTTTTAGAAAAATATAAACTTTCTGTTTGTGCCATTAGTTTTAAAATTCAAAAACACTTTTTTTGTTTTCTTTGTTGCTTTATTTATTTTATTTTGTTTCTACTTACAACAAAATGCTTATTGTTGCTATTATTATTTTTTTTCAAGTTTTTTTGTTTTGTTTCCTGCATTATTTATTTTCTTTTGGTTTTTTGCTTTATTTTTTAATTCTTTTTGCTTTTAGGCCAGCAAAATTATAAACTTTCTGTTAGTGCCATTTGTTTTAGAACAATTATAAACTTTCTGCTTGTGCCATTAGTTTTTTAAAATTTGAATTCTTTGAAATTTGTGTGAATCACAAGTTTGTGAGCTCAACAAGGCGTAGAGGGACGGGCTTAATTATAAACCGGTGTGAGCGCCCTTCGGTTGGCGAGGTTTTCAAATTCATAGTTTTCAAATGAACTCTGAAAAAGTTGGCATAGCATGTTCATGAACAAAACGGACAATGGTATAATAGTTATGGAGAAAGTCTTCACTTTTCTTCGCTTGTGTCATTTGCTTATTGCGCCGTAACCATGGATAATCTTCATCATTTATCGACGCTTCAACAGACGTTTCAACCGTGGTATTATAGGAGCATACCACATCACCTTCGCAGAACCCTCTTCCGGAGGCTCGCCAATCAACATCACTGTGGTCATCTCGTCGATCTTATATCAGAATGCACCGCATACCGGGCATGCGTTCAGATCCTTGTAGACACCACGGTAGAGGATGCAGTCATTAGGGCATGCATGTATCTTCTCCACCTCCAATCCTAGAGGGCATACGACCTTCTTTGCTGCGTATGTACTGTAGGGCAATTCGTTATCCTTTGGAAGCTTCTTCTTCATTATTTTCAGTAGCTTCTCAAATCCTTTATCAGCACAGCATTCTCGCCTTCCATCGCAGCAATTCGAGTACGGTACCGAGCTTTGTGTTGCCATCTTCGCAATTGGGGTACAACCCTTTTGTGATCCTCTAACATGCGATCGAACTTCAGCTTCTCCTTTTGACTTTCGTGATTGTGTCCTTGCATCGACAATGACCCGCGGAGATCATCATCATGGGGCACATCGTCTGGTTCATCTTGATCTTCAGCAGCTTCGCCGTTCAAAGCACCATCGCACATCGTCTCGGTGCAACTTGATGTTCAAGAGCATCACCGTATTCAGGGGCACATAGTTGTCATCGTACTCTTCTTCCTCGCCATCTTCCATCATAACCCCTATTTCTCCGTGCCTCGTCCAAACATTATAGTGTGGCATGAAACCCTTGTAAAGCAGGTGGGTGTGAAGGATTTTCCGTCGAGTAAGACTTCAGATTCCACATATAGGGCATGGACAACACATAAAACCATTCTGCTTGTTTGCCTCGCCACTTCGAGAAAAGCAAAAAGAAAAAAATAAATATAGCAGAAAAGAAAAAATCTATATAAAAACTCACTATAATGAACATAGATGCGCTTATAGAGAAAATTCAACCTAAATTCATAATAAATTTCTACTAACTTCAGAGAAATTCAGTATGAATTTAGGTTAAATTTCCTGTATAAGGGCATCTATTTTCATTTTGAGAAGAGCTCAACATGGCAGAAAGGGAGGTGCTTATAAACTGGTTTGATTCCCCTTCGATTAGCGAGGTGGGACTAAACTCGGCTTAACGAGGACCAACCCTTTAGTCCCGGTTGGTAGGACGAACCGGGACTAAAGTGCTTTGGTCCCGGTTCAAGACGCCAACCGAGACCAATGATTGTGGGCCAGAGCGAGGCCAATGGTCCCGTTCGTCCCACCAACCGGGACCAAAAGGTCCGGACGAACCGGGACCAATGGCCCACGTGCCCCGGCCGGCCCCGTGGGCTCACGAACCGGGATAAATGCTCACATTAGTCCCGGTTCTGGATTGAACCGGGACTAATGGGCAAAACAGGCCTTAACGATAGCCCCTTTTTCTACTAGTGTTTCCTCAGTTAGTATCTACCTAAGGAGTAGGAATTATCACGATCAATAGACACAAATGCAAAAACATACATAAATAGGCACTGCGCATACCTATACCAGAATCACAGTGGGCAACATCCATTGTATTGTGAAGTTAAAACTTTAACACGATTATCATCGTATCATATGTAAGTAGTAGTATGTAACACGAATGAAGAAACAAGCAGACTGCACAGTCAACTGGATCTCACAGGAACAGTAGGAAACTGTTAGTCTACTTCAATGAACTTTTCAGTTTGCTAGTTCTGTCACCCTGTGTGATATTATGAACATGATAGTTGACAAATAAAAAAGTTAAAATGAGTTGGTGATTGAGTTGTATGTTATTGCATATTTTCTGTATTTCGCAATCTCTGTTGACCATTGTAACAAAATGAGTGATGTTAATGCTCTATTCTTTTGTGTCTTATAGTCTTATAGATGATTCAATCCGATGATCATCACATGGAGATGGAGCAAGTGGGCACTCAGGGTCACTCGCGGTATAATTGTATAGGCTGAATTTTCTGGTGCACAGCCATTTTCAAAGGAGGAAGCTTGTGGTTCACAACCATCTTCGTGTGAATACTGTTCTGGCACACAACAATCTGATGCGGATGACCGTGAGGTTCTTGATTTTGAGAATCGGAAGAATAGTGAGAAATGTAAGGGAAGGAAGGAGATGGCACCACGATCAGAGATGTGGGACCATTTCATCAAGATTAAGGATGAAAATAATGCAAATTTTGCAATCTTGATATGAAGGCTGACACAAAGGACCATGGTACGTCATCCTTGATCAGACACTTCAATGTGTGCAAGCGCAACCCTCACAAGTTCATCCTTGATTGGGGTTTCGAGAGATTAGTGACTGTAGTTGTTGATAATGCGAGTGCCAATGACGGTGGTATTGTTTATTTGAGGAGGCAGCTGAGCAAAACACACATCCCTAGCTGCAATTTTTTGCACATGAGGTGTCTTGCACACGAGGTGTCTTGCACATGTTGTTACCCTTATTGTGCAAGATGGCATGGCAGAAGTGGGTATCTGTATGAAGTGTTGTAGAGCTGTTATTAGGTACTACTCCCTCCGTTCCCAAATAATTGTCTTTCTAGCCATCTCAAATGGACTACAACATACAGATGTATGTAGACATGTTTTAGAGTGTAGGTTCACTCATTTTGCTCCGTATGTAGTCACTTGTTGAAATCTCTAGAAAGACAATTATTTAGGAACGGAGGGAGTATATTAGTAATGGTAGTTCAAGAACTGTCAAGTTTAAGGAGATTGCCGAGGAAGAAAAGGTGGACGACAGGGCATTTCTGAAGCTTGATGTCCCAACCAGAAGGAACTCAACATTTTCTCATGTTCAAATATGCAAATAATTATGAGTGGATGCTCACAGGGTTAGATGAAGAGGATATTACTTACATTAGTGATATTTGTAAAGAGATTGATTCCTTGGTTGCCCCAAACAAAGATTGGGAGAATGCAAAGAAGTTCGAACAATTTTTGAAGCATTTTTAAGATCTTACTGTTTTGTCGCTTCTACTCTTCATGTCACTTCCAGTTGTTCCTTCATGAGATTGCAGAAGTGCATATGTAGGGAGTACCATAAATGTATGATTCACCACGACATCTGCACGTGTCCCCTGATTCTCATCAGCACCCGTGGAACAGCAATGCCTCAAAAAAAGAAAAAATCTTGTGGAACAGCACAAGCTAAAAGCCTGAAAATATAGCAAATTAAAAACAAAACATTCCGTCGCCGGGACTTGAACCCGGGTCTCTCGGGTGAGAGCCGAGTATCCTAACCACCTAGACTACGATGGAATGATATCTGACAAACAACAATTATTTTCACAATCAGAGAGTTCACTGTACTGTCAAGCATACCTAAAGCTCAGTTACTAGTTGTTCTGCTGGACTGTAAAATTGCGGTTCGATCATGGGATCAATAAAATTTCAGGGACCTCTCTATCTGTGTTGGTCCATTCGGCATACAAAACATATCTTTGTTCTATTGTTATAAACAACAATGTCAGGAGCACAGATCTTTTCTCTCCCTTTTCTTTCCAAGTCTCAAGGATAAATTTACACTTAGACTAGCCTGTTCCATATCAGGTTACAATATTACATCAGCTCCTTCCTTCCTTCAGAGTTCAGACCAAAGATCTTACAAGAAGGTGGATGATGAGCCAGTGCTACATTGCTACTCGCATACTGCCGTACCCGGAGCACCTGGTTCACCATGCTAAAATCAAACCGAGGGCACCATTGTCATATGGCAGATGTCAGTGTATTCTGTATTGCAGATCTCTCGGAAGGAGTTCCACTCGCGGAAGAGACGCGATCATCGCCCACCACTAGTAGAAAAAGGGGCTTTCGTTTGGGCCTGGCCAGCCCATTAGTCCCGGTCCTACCATGAACCGGGACCAATGGTGGCATTTGTCCCAGTTCGTGAGCCCAGGGGGCCGGCCGGGGCATCGTGGGCATTGGTCCCGGTTCGTCTGGGCCCATTTGTCTCGGCTCTTGGCACGAACCGGGACCAATGAGCCTCGCTCCGGGCCCACAACCATTGGTCCTGGTTCGTGGCAGGAACCGGGACAGAAGGATGGCCTTTAGTCCCGGTTCCAGCCATGAATCGGGAAAAATGATTTGCCTATATATACCCCATCGCCGGCGAGCAGAGCACTCTACAGTGCTCTGTTTTTTGCTGGCCGGCGAGGAAGGGCATTTGGGTGCTCTATCTCACCTCTTATGCATGTGAGGTGTTCGATGAAATGCCCGAGCCACACTAGTTAAGCTTTCTCCTCTCGAAGCTCAACCTCCGAGCTCCATTTTTTCCGAGATTTGTCTAGATTTAGCGGTCCGTCACGCCCCGTCCTCGTCTTCACCGCCGTCGATCTCCCGCGCTGATCTCGTCGCCGGCACCATCGTGGTGAGCCTCTTGTTCTTATCTTCTTTCTGAAAGAAAAAATCTTACTTTAGACAGATACTTGTCTAATTTGCTTACTTTTAACACACATAATTATATATAATGCACGCAGATGAACCGGCAATGGATGTACGGTGATAGACACACCTCTGAGTACATTAAGGGCGTGCATAATTTTCTCGAAGTGGCTGAGGCAAACAAGCAGAATGGTTTTATGTATTGTCCATGCCCTAATTGTGGGAATACGAGGTCTTACTCTGACAAGAAAATCCTTCACACCCACTTGCTTTATAAGGGTTTCATGCCACACTATAATGATTGGACGAAGCACGGAGAAATAGGGGTTATGATGGAAGACAACGAAGAAGAAGAGGACGATGACAACTATGTGCCCCCTGAATACGGTGATGTTGTAACGGCGGAAGCTGAAGATCCAGAGGAACCAGACGATGTGCCCGATGATGATCTCCGCCGGGCCATTGTTGATGCAAGGGAAAAGTGCGAAAGTGAAAAGGAGAAGCTGAAGTTCGATCGCATGTTAGAGGATCACAAAAAAGGTTTGTACCCCAGTTGCGAAGATGGCAACACAAAGCTCGGTACCGTACTGGAATTGCTGTTGTGGAAGGTAGAGAATGTTGTGCCTGACAAAGGATTTGAGAAGCTACTGAAAATATTGAAGAAGAAGCTTCCAAAGGATAACGAATTGCCCGACAGTACGTACGCAGCAAAGAAAGTCGTATGCCCTCTAGGATTGGAGGTGGAGAAGATACATGCATGCCCTAATGACTGCATCCTCTACTGCGGTGCGTACAAGGATTTGAATGCATGCCCGGTATGCGGTGCAATTCGGTATAAGATCAGACGAGATGACCTTGGTGATGTTGAGGGCGAGCCCCGCAGGAAGAGGGTTCCTGCGAAGGTGATGTGGTATGCTCCTATAATACCACGGTTGAAACGACTGTTCAGAAACAAAGAGCATGCCAAGTTGATGCGATGGCACAGTGAGGACCGTAAGAAAGACGGGAAGTTGAGAGCACCCGCTGACGGGTCGCAGTGGAGAAAAATTGAGAGAAAGTTCTGGGCTGAGTTTGCAAGTGACCCAAGAAACATATGGTTTGCTTTAAGCGCGGATGGCATTAATCCTTTCGGGGAGCAGAGCAGCAATCACAGCACCTGGCCCGTGACTCTATGTATGTATAACCTTCCTCCTTGGATGTGCATGAAGCGGAAGTTCATTATGATGCCAATTCTCATCCAAGGCCCTAAGCAACCCAACAACGACATTGATGTGTACCTAAGGCCATTAGTTGAAGAACTCTTACAACTGTGGAATGGAACAGGTGTACGTGCGTGGGATGAGAACATGAGGGAAGAATTTGACCTAAAGGCGTTGCTGTTCGTGACCATCAATGATTGGACCACTCTTAGTAACCTTTCAGGACAGACAAAAAAGGGATACCACGCATGCACGCACTGTTTAGCTGACACCGAAAGTATATACCTGTACAGATGCACGAAAAATGTGTAGCTGGGCCATCGTCGATTTCTCCCGACCAACCATCAATGTCGAAAGAAAGGCAAGCATTTCAAAGGCGAGGCAGATCACCGGAAGAAGCCCGCCATGCGTACCGGTGATCACGTACTTGCTATGGTCTCTAATTTACACATAATATTTGGAAAGGGTCTCGGCGGACTAGCTGTTCCGAATGACGCTGAGGGACGTGCACCCATGTGGAAGAAGAAATCTATATTTTGGGACCTACCCTACTGGAAAGAGATAGAGGTACGCTCTTCAATCGACGTGATGCACGTGACGAAGAACCTTTGCATGAACCTGTTAGGCTTCTTGGGCGTGTATGGGAAGACAAAAGATACACCTGAGGCACGGGAGGACCTGCAACATTTGCACGAAAAGACGACATGCCTCCAAAGCAGTATGAAGGTCCTGCCAGCTACGCTCTTACCAAAGAAGAGAAGGAAATCTTTTTTGAATGCCTGCTCAGTATGAAGGTCCCGCCTGGCTTCTCGTCGAATATAAAGGGAATAATAAATATTCCAGAGAAAAAGTTCCAGAACCTGAAGTCTCATGACTGCCACATGATTATGAGGCAACTACTTCCGGTTGCATTGAGGGGGCTTCTACCGGAAAACATCCGATTAGCCATTGTGAAGCTATGTGCATTCCTCAATGCAATCTGTCAGAAGGTGATCGATCCAGAAATCATACCAAGGCTAAGGAGTGATGTGGCGCAATGTCTTGTCATTTTCGAGCTGGTCTTCCCACCATCCTTCTTCAATATCATGATGCACGTCCTAGTTCATCTTGTCGATGAGATTGTCATTCTGGGCCCCGTATTTCTACACAATATGTTCCCCTTTGAGGGGTTCATGGGAGTCCCAAAGAAATATGTCCGTAACCGTGCTAGGCCAGAAGGAAGCATCTCCATGGGCCATCAAATAGAGGATGTCATTGGGTTTTGTGTTGACTTCATTCCTGGCCTTAAGAAGATAGGTCTCCCTAAATCACGGTATGATGGGAGACTGACTGGAAAAGGCACGCTAGGAGCGGACTCAATAATATGCAGGGACAGGCATTCTTGGTCTCAAGCACACTACACAGTTCTATAGAACACTACCTTGGTGACCATGTATGTCGATGAACACAAGAACAGTCTGCGCTCCAAACACCCGGAGCAGTGTGACGACTGGATTACATGTGAACACATCAGGACTTTTAGCAGTTGGTTGGAAACACGTCTCAGAGGTGACAACACTGTTTGTGATGAGCTGTACTCGTTGTCCAAGGGGCCATCTTCGACTGTATTGACTTACAAAGGATACGAGATAAATGGGAATACATTCTACACGATCGCCCAAGATCAAAAGAGCACCAACCAAAACAGCGATGTCCTCTTTGATGCAGCAACCGAGAGGGGAAAGGACACATATTATGGTTACATAATGGACATATGGAAACTTGACTACGGACATGATTTTAAGGTCCCTTTGTTTAAGTGCAAATGGGCCAACCAGTCAGGAGGCGGGGTACAAGTAGACCCATGGTACGGAATGAAAACAGTGGATCTGAACAATCTTGGGTACACTGACGAACCGTTCGTCCTAGCCAATGATGTGGCACAGGTTATCTATGTGAAGGATGCTACGTCTTGAGCTTGCGTTGGTTTTCCCTGAAGAGGAGAGGATGATGCAGCAGAGTAGCCTAAGTATTTCCCTCAGTTTTTGAGAACCAAGGTATCAATCCAGTAGGAGGCCACGCGCAAGTCCCTCGTACCTACACAAAGAAAATAAATCCTCGCAACCAACGTGAATAGGAGTTGTCAATCCCTTCACGGTCACTTAGGAGAGTGAGATCTGATAGATATGATAGATAATATTTTTGGTATTTTTGGTATAAATATGCAAAGTAAAATAAAAGGCAAAGTAAAAAAGCAAAGCAATAATAAAGCATAGGAAGATTAATATGATGAGAATAGACCCGGGGGCCATAGATTTCACTAGTGGCTTGTCTCAAGAGCATAAGTATTTTATGGTGGGTGAACGAATTACTGTTGAGCAATTGACAGAATTGAGCATAGTTATGAGAATATCTAGGTATGATCATGTATATAGGCATCACGTCCGAGACAAGTAGACCGACTCCTGCCCGCATCTACTACTATTACTCCCCTCATCGACCGCTATCCAGCATGCATCTAGAGTATTAAGTTAATGAAAACAGAGTAACGCCTTAAGCAAGATGACATGATGTAGAGGAATAAATTCATGCAATATGATAAAAAACCCCATCTTGTTATCCTCGATGGCAACAATACAATACGTGCCTTGCTGCCCCTACTGTCACTGGGAAAGGACACCACAAGATTGAGCCCAAAGCTAAGCACTTATCCCATTGCAAGAACTACCAATCTAGTTGGCCAAACCAAACGGATAATTCGAAGAGACTTGCAAAGATAACCAATCATATATAAAAGAATTCAGAGAAGATTCAAATATTGCTCATAGATAATCTTGATCATAAACCCACAATTCATCGGCCTCAACAAACACACCGCAAAAATAAGATTACATCGAATAGATCTCCACGAGAGAGGGGGAGAACATTGTATTGAGATCCAAAAAGAGAGAAGAAGCCATCTAGCTACTAACTATGGACCCGAAGGTCTGAAGTAAACTACTCACACTTCATCGGAGAGGCTATGATGATGATATAGAAGCCCTCCATGGTGGATTCTGTTGGGGAACGTAGTAATTTCAAAAAATTTCCTACGAACACGCAAGACCATGGTGATGGCATAGCAACGAGAGGGAGAGTGTCCGCCCACGCCCTCGTGAGACCGAAAGCGAAGCGTTATAACAACGCTGTTGATGTAGTCGACGTCTTCACGATCCGACCGATCCAAGCACCGAACGACGGCACCTCCGAAGTTCTGCACACGCTCAGCTCGATGACGATCCCGGACTCCGATCCAGCAAAGTGTCGGGATGAGTTCCGTCAAGACGACGGCGTGGCAGGACGATGTTGATGCTCCACCGACGCAGGGCTTCGCCTAAGCTCCATGACGATATGACTTCTCCGGCGCAGGCTTCGCCTAAGCTCTACGACGATATGACCGAAGTGGAATATGGTGGAAGGGGCACCGACACGGCTAAGGAAAGATCCGAGATCAACTTGTGTGTTCTAGGGTGCCCCTGCCCCAGATATAAAGGAGCCAAGGGGAGGTGGCCGACCAAGGAGGAGGCGCGCCAAGGAGTCCTACTCCTCCGGGAGTAGGATTCCCTCCAATCCTAGTTGGATTAGGATTCCTGAGGGGAAGAGAGAGAGGGGGCTGCCCACCTTTCCTAGTCCTAATAGGACTAGGGGGGGGGGCGCGCCACCTAGGGCTGGCCCTTTCTCCTTTCCACCAAGGCCCACTATGGCCCATGTAGTTCCTGGGGTTCCGTAACCTCCGGTACTCGGTAAATCGATTTCACTCGGAACACTTCCGATGTCCAAATGTAGGCTTCCAATATATCAATCTTTATGTCTCGACCATTTCGAGACTCCTCGTCATGTCCGTGATCACATCCGGACTCAACAACCTTCGTGCATCAATACTTATAAACTCATAATGAACTGTCATCGAAACATTAAGCGTGCGGACCCTACGGGTTCGAGAACTATGTAGACATGACCTAGAACCATTCTCGGTCAATAACCAATAGCAGAACCTGGATGCCCATATTGGTTCCTACATATTCTACGAAGATCTTTATCGGTCAAACCGCATAACGACATACGTTGTTCCCTTTGTCATCGGTATGTTACTTACCCGAGATTCGATCGTCGGTATCCAATACCTAGTTCAATCTCGTTATCGTAAGTCTCTTTACTCGCTCCGTAATACATCATCTCACAACTAACTCATTAGTTGTAATGCTTGGAAGGCTTAAGTGATGTGTATTACCGAGAAGCCTAGAGATACCTCTCCGACAATCGGAGTGACAAAACCTAATCTCGAAATACGCCAACCCAACAAGTACCTTTGGAGACACCTGTAGTACTCCTTTATAATCACCCAGTTACGTTGTGACGTTTGGTAGTACCCAAAGTGTTCCTCCGGTAAACGGGAGTTGCATAATCTCATAGTTACAGGAACATGTATGGGTCATGAAGAAAGCATTAACAACATACTAAACGATCAAGTGTTAAGCTAACGGAATGGGTCATGTCAATCACATCATTCTCCTAATGATGTGATCCCATTAATCAAATGACAACACATGTCTATGGTTAGGAAACATAACCATCTTCGATTAATGAGCTAGTCTTGTAGAGGCATACTAGTGACTATCTGTTTGTCTATGTATTCACACATGTATTATGTTTCCGGTTAATACAATTCTAGCATGAATAATAAACATTTATCATGGTATAAGGAAATAAATAATAACTTTATTATTGCCTCTAGGGCATATTTCCTTCAGTCTCCCACTTGCACTAGAGTCAATAATCTAGATTACATAGTAATGATTCTAACACCCATGGAGTCTTGGTGCTGATCATGTTTTGCTCGTGGAAGAGGCTTAGTCAACGGGTCTGCAACATTCAGATCCGTATGTATTTTGCAAATTTCTATGTCTCCCACTTGGACTTGGTCCCGAATGGAGTTGAAGCATCTCTTGATGTGCTTGGTCCTCTTGTGAAATCTGGATTCCTTTGCCAAGTCAATTGCACCAGTATTGTCACAGAAGATCTTCATCGGTCCCGATGCACTAGGTATGACACCTAGATCGGAAATGAACTCTTTCATCCAGACTCCTTCATTTGCTGCTTCTGAAGCAGCTATGTACTCCGCTTCACATGTAGATCCCGCCACGACGCTTTGTTTAGAACTGCACCAACCGACAGCTCCACCGCTTAATAAAAACACGATCCGGTTTGCGATTTAGAATCGTCCGGATCAGTGTCAAAGCTTGCATCGACGTAACCATTTACGACTAGCTCTTTGTCACCTCCATATCGAGAAACATATCCTTAGTCCTTTTCGGTATTTCGGGATGTTCTTGACCGCTGTCCGATGATCCACTCTGGATTACTTTGGTACCTTCCTGCCAAGCTTACAACTAAGCATACGTCAGTCCGGTACACAGCATTGCATACATGATAGAGCCTATGGCTGAAGCATAGGAACATCTTTCATTTTCTCTATCTTCTGCTGTGGTCGGGCATTGAGTCGACTCAATCTTACACCTTGTAATACAGGTAAAAACCTTTCTTTGCCTGATCCATTTTGAACTTTTTCAAAACTTTATCAAGGTATGTGCTTTGTGAAAGTCCAATTAAGCGCCTTGATCTATCTCTATAGATCTTGATGCCCAATATGTAAGCAGCTTCACCGAGGTCTTTCATTGAAAAACTTTTATTCAAGTATCCTTTATGCTATCCAGAAATTCTATATCATTTCCAATCAATAATATGTCGTCCACATATAATATTAGAAATGCTACTGAGCTCCCACTCACTTTCTTGTAAATACAAAGCTTCTCCAAAAGTCTGTATAAACCCATATGCTTTGATCACACTATCAAAGCGCTTATTCCAACTCCGAGAGGCTTGCACTGCACCATAAATTGATCGCTGGAGCTTGCACACTTTGTTAGTACCCTTTGGATCGACAAAACCTTCTGGTTGCATCATATACAACTCTTCTTCTAGAAATCCATTCAAGAATGCAGTTTTACATCCATTTGCCAAATTTCATAATCATGAAATGCGGCAATTGCTAACATGATTCGGACAGACTTAAGCATCGCTACGGGTGAGAAAGTCTCATCGTAGTCAACCCCTTGAACTTGTCGAAAACCTTTCGCAACAAGTCGAGCTTTGTAGACGATTACATTACCATCGGCGTCGGTCTTCTTCTTAAAGATCCATTTATTTTCAATGGCTTGCCGATCATCGGGCAAGTCAACCAAAGTCCATACTTTGTTCTCATACATGGATCCCATCTCAGATTTCATGGCTTCCAGCCATTTTATGGAATCTGGGCTCACCATCGCTTCTTCATAGTTTGTAGGTTCGCCATGGTCAAGTAACATGACTTCCGAATAAGATTACCGTACCACTCTGGTGCGATTTTACTCTGGTTGACCTCTGAAGTTCAAGAGTAACTTGATCTGAAGCTTCATGATCATCATCATTAGTTTCCTCACTAATTGGTGTAGTTGTCACAGGAACCATTTCTTGTGATGAACTACTTTCCAATAAGGGAGCAGATACCGTTATCTCATCAAGTTCTACTTTCCTCCCACTCACTTCTTTCGAGAGAAACTCCTTCTCTAGAAAGGATCCGAATTTAGCAACGAAAATCTTGCCTTCAGATCTGTGATAGAAGGTGTACCCAACAGTTTCCTTTGGGTATCCTATGAAGACACATTTTCCGATTTGGGTTCGAGCTTATCTGGTTGAAGTTTCTTTACATAAGCATCGCAGCCCCAAACTTTAAGAAACGACAACTTTGGTTTCTTGCCAAACCACAGTTCATAAGGTGTCGTCTCAACGGATTTTGACGGTGTCCTATTTAACGTGAATGCGGCCGTCTCTAAAGCATAACCCCAAAACGATAGCGGTAAATCGAAATAGACATCATAGATCGCACCATATCTAGTAAAGTACGATTCGACGCTCGGACACACCATTTCTCCGTGGTGTTCCGGGTGGCGTGAGTTGCGAAACTATTCCACATTGTTTCAAATGTAAACCAAACTCAGAACTCAAATATTCTCCTCCACGATCAGATCGTAGAAACTTTATTTTCTTGTTATGATGATTTTCCACTTCACTCTGAAATTCTTTGAACTTTTCAAATGTTTCAGATTTGTGTTTCATTAAGTAGATATACCCATATCTGCTCAAATCATCTGTGAAGGTGAGAAAATAACGATACCCGCCGATGCCTCAACATTCATTGGACCACAAACATCAAGATGTATGATTTCCAACAAATCAGTTGCTCGCCCATAGTTCCGAGAACGGCGTTTTGGTCATCTTGCCTATGAGGCACGGTTCGCAAGTACCAAGTGATTCATAATCAAGTGATTCCGAAGCCCATCAAGATGGAGTTTCTTCATGCGTTTTACACCGATATGACCTAAACGGCAAGTGCCACAAATAAGTTGCACTATCATTATCAACTCTGCATCTTTTGGCTTCAACATTATGAATATGTGTATCACTACTGTCGAGATTCAACAAGAATAGACCATTCTTCAAGGGTGCATGACCATAAAAGATATTACTCATATAAATAGAACAACCATTATTCTCTGATTTAAATGAATAACAGTCTCGCATTAAACAAGATCCAGATATAATGTTCATGCTCAACGCTGGCACCAAATAACAATTATTTAGGTCTAAAACTAATCCCGAAGGTAGATGTAGAGGTAGCGTGCCGACCGCGATCACATTGACTTTGGAACCATTTCCACGCGCATCGTCACCTCATCCTTTGCGATTGCTCGTCTATTCCGTAGTCCCTGCTTTGAGTTGCAAATATTAGCAATGTAACCAGTATCAAATACCAGTGCTACTACGAGCTCTAGTAAGGTACACATCAATAACATGTATATCACATATACCTTTGTTCACCTTGCCATCCTTTTATCCGCCAAATACTTGGGGCAGTTCCGCTTCAAAGGCCCATCGCTTGCAGTAAAACACTCGATTTCAGGCTTAGGTCCAGACTTGGGTTTCTTCTCTTGATCAGCAACTTTCTTGCTGTTCTTTTGAAGTTTCCTTCTTCTTCCCTTTGCCCTTTTCTTGAAACTAGTGGTCTTGTTGACCATCAACACTTGATGCTCTTTCTTGATTTCTACCTCCGCTGCTTTTAGCATCGCGAAGAGCTCAGAATTGTCTTAGTCATCCCTTGCATATTATAGTTCATCACGAAGCTCTTGTAGCTTGGTGGCGTGATTGGAGAATTCTGTCAATGACACTATCATCCGGAAGATTAACTCCCAGCTGAATTAAGTGATTGTTATACCCGCACATTTTGAGTATGTGCTCACCGACGTAACTATTCTCCTCCATCTTGCAGCTATAGAACTTATTGGAGACTTCATATCTCTCAATCCGGGCATTTGCTTGAAATATTAACTTCAACTCCTGGAACATCTCATATGCTCCATGACGCTCAAAACGCCGTTGAAGACCGGTTCTAAGCCGTAAAGCATGGCACACTGAACTATTGAGTAGTCATCAGCTTTGCTTTGCCAGACGCTCACAACTTCGCTCAGCTCTGCAGCAGTTCGCACCCAGCGGTGCTTCCAGACGTAATTTTCTCGTGCAGCAATTAGGATAATCCTCGTTACGGACCCAGTCCGTAATTGCTACCATCATCTTTCAACTTTGCTTTCTCAAGGAACGCATTAAAATTCAACGGAACAACAGACGAGCCATCTATCTACAGAAACATAGACAAGCAAAATACTATCAGTACTAAGTTCATGATAAATTTAAGTTCAATTAATCATATTAAAAAACTCCCACTTAGACAGACATCTCTCTAGTCATCTAAGTGATCACGTGATCCAAATCAACTAAACCATGTCCGATCATCACGTGAGATGGAGTAGTTTCAATGGTGAACATCACTATGTTGATCATATCTACTATATGATTCACGCCGACCTTCGGTCTCCGTGTTCCGAGGCCATATCTGTTATATGCTAGGCTCGTCAAGTTTAACCTGAGTATTCTGCGTGTGCAACTGTTTTGCACCCGTTGTAGATGGACGTAGAACTTATCACACCCGATCATCACGTGGTGTCTGGGTACTACGAACTTTGGCAACGGTGCATACTCAGGGAGAACACTTCTTGATAATTTTTAGTGAGAGATCATCTTATAATGCTACCGTCAATCAAAGCAAGATAAGATGCATAAAGGATAAACATCACATGCAATCAATATAAGTGATATGATATGGTCATCATCATCTTGTGCTTGTGATCTCCATCGCCAAGCACCGCCATGATCACCATCGCCACCGCGCGACACCTTGATCTCCATCGTAGCATCGTTGTCGTCTCGCCAACTATTGCTTCTACGACTATCGCTACTCCTTAGTGATAAAGTAAAGCAATTACATGGCGTTGCATTTCATACAATAAAGCGACAACCATATGGCTCCTGCCATTGCCGATAACTCGTTACAAAACATGATCATCTCATACAATAAAATATAGCATCACGTCTTGACCATATCACACCACAACATGCCCTGCAAAAACAAGTTAGACGTCCTCTACTTTGTTGTTGCAAGTTTTACGTGGCTGCTACGAGCTGAGCAAGAACCGTTCTTACCTACGCATCAAAACCACAACGATAGTTTGTCAAATAGACTCCGTTTTAACCTTCTCAAGGACCGGGCGTAGTCATACTCGGTTCAACTAAAGTGAGAGAGACAGACACCCGCCGTCACCTTTAAGCAACGAGTGCTCGGAGCGGTGAAACCAGTCTCGCGAAGCGTCTGGCGTAATGTCGGTCCGGGCCGCTTCATCTCACAATACCGCTGAACCAAAGTATGACATGCTGGTAGGCAGTATGACTTGTATCGCCCACAACTCACTTGTGTTCTACTCGTGCACATGACATCAACGCATAAAACCAGGCTCGGATGCCACTGTTGGGGAACGAGTAATTTCAAAAATTTTCCTACAAACACGCAAGACCATGGTGATGGCATAGCAACGAGAGGGAGAGTGTCCGCCCACGCACTCGTGAGACCGAAAGCGGAAGCGTTATAACAACGCGGTTGATGTAGTCGACGCCTTCACGATCCGACCGATCCAAGCACCGAACGTCACGGCACCTCCGAAGTTCTGCACACGCTCAGCTCGATGACGATCCCGGACTCCGATCCAGCAAAGTGTCGGGATGAGTTCCGTCAAGACGACGACGGCGTGGGACGATGTTGATGCTCCACCGACGCAGGGCTTCGCCTAAGCTCCGTGACGATATGACTTCTCCGGCGCAGGGCTTCGCCTAAGCTCTACGATGATATGACCGAAGTGGAATATGGTGGAAGGGGGCACCGCACACGGCTAAGGAAAGATCCGTAGATCAACTTGTGTGTTCTAGGGTGCCCCCTGCCCCCGTATATAAAGGAGCCAAGGGGAGGTGGCGGCCAAGGGAGGAGGTGCACCAAGGAGTCCTACTCCTCCGGGAGTAGGATTCCCTCCAATCCTAGTTGGATTAGGATTCCTGAGGGGAAAGAGAGAGAGGGGCGGCCCACCTTTCCTAGTCCTAATAGGACTAGGGAAGGGGGGGCGCGCCACCTAGGGCTGGCCCTTTCTCCTTTCCACCAAGGCCCACTATGGCCCATGTAGTTCCGGGGGTTCGGTAACCTCCGGTACTCCATAAATCGATTTCACTCAAACACTTCCGATGTCCAAATGTAGGCTTCCAATATATCAATCTTTATGTCTCGACCATTTCGAGACTCCTCGTCATGTCCGTGATCACATCCGGACTCGAACAACCTTCGTGCATCAATACTTATAAACTCATAATGAACTGTCATCGAAACGTTAAGCGTGCGGACCCTACGGGTTCGAGAACTATGTAGACATGACCTAGAACCATTCTCGGTCAATAACCAATAGCGGAACCTGGATGCCCATATTGGTTCCTACATATTCTACTGAAGATCTTTATCGGTCAAACCGCATAACGACATACGTTGTTCCCTTTGTCATCGGTATGTTACTTACCCGAGATTCGATCGTCGGTATCCAATACCTAGTTCAATCTCGTTACCGGTAAGTCTCTTTACTCGTTCCGTAATACATCATCTCACAACTAACTCATTAGTTGTAATGCTTGGAAGGCTTAAGTGATGTGTATTACCGAGAAGCCTAGAGATACCTCTCCGACAATCGGAGTGACAAAACCTAATCTCAAATACGCCAACCCAACAAGTACCTTTGGAGACACCTGTAGTACTCCTTTATAATCACCCGATTACGTTGTGACGTTTGGTAGTACCCAAAGTGTTCCTCCGGTAAACGGGAGTTGCATAATCTCATAGTTACAGGAACATGTATGGGTCATGAAGAAAGCATTAACAACATACTAAACGATCAAGTGTTAAGCTAACGGAATGGGTCATGTCAATCACATCATTCTCCTAATGATGTGATCCCATTAATCAAATGACAACACATGTCTATGATTAGGAAACATAACCATCTTCGATTAATGAGCTAGTCTTGTAGAGGCATACTAGTGACTATCTGTTTGTCTATGTATTCACACATGTATTATGTTTCCGGTTAATACAATTCTAGCATGAATAATAAACATTTATCATGGTATAAGGAAATAAATAATAACTTTATTATTGCCTCTAGGGCATATTTCCTTCAGATTCCCCTTCCGGCGGAGCTCTGGAACAGGCCCCAAGATGCGATCTCGTGGATACAGAAAGTTGCGGCGGTGGATTTAGGTTTTTGGCTCCGTATCTGATCTGTTGGGGGTACGTAGGTATATATAGGAGGAAGGAGTACGTCGGTGGAGCTTCGGGGGGCCCACGAGGCAGGGGGCGCGCCCTCCACCCTCGTGGCCGCCTCCCTCCTTTCTTGACCGAGGGTCCAAGTCTCCTGGATCTTATCTGATGAGAAAATTACATTCCCAAAGATTTCATTCCGTTTGGACTCCGTTTAATATTCCGTTTCTTCGAAACACTGAAATAGGCAAAAAACAGCAATTCTGGGCTGGGCCTCCAGTTAATAGGTTAGTCCCAAAAGTAATATAAAAAGTGGAAAATAAAGCCCAATATAGTCCAAAACAATAGGTAATATAGCATGGAGCAATCAAAAACTATAGATACGTTGGAGACGTATCAGGCATCCCCAAGCTTAATTCCTGCTCGGCCTCGAGTAGGTAAATGATAAAAAGAGAATTTTTGATGCGGAGTGCTACTTGGCATAATTTCAATGTAACTCTTCTTAATTGAGGTATGAATATTCAGATTCAAAAGATTCAAGACAAAGGTTTAATATTGACATAAAAAGTAATAATACTTCAAGCATACTAACAAAGCATTTATGTCTTCTCAAAATAACATGGCCAAAGAAAGTTATCCCTACAAAATCATATAGTCTAGCTATGCTCTATCTTCACCACACAAAGTATTTAAATCATGCACAACCCCGATGACAAGCCAAGCAATTGTTTCATACTTTTGACATTCTCAAAAAAATTTCAATCTTCACGCAATACATGAGCGTGAGCCATGGATATAGCATTATATGTGGAATAGAATGGTGGTTGTGGAGAAGAAAAAAAGAGGGAAGATAGTCTCACATCAACTAGGCGTATCAACGGGCTATGGAGATGCCCATCAATAGATATCAAAGTGAGTGAGTAGGGATTGCCATGCAACAGATGCACTAGAGCTATAAGTATATGAAAGCTCAACAAAAGAAACTAAGTGGGTGTGCATCCAACTCGCTTGCCACAAATACGATGTCAACTAAATGATCATGCTAAGCAATATGACAATGATGGAGCGTGTCATAATAAACGGAACGGTGGAAAGTTGCATGGCAATATATCTCGGAATGGCTATGGAAATGCCATGTAGGTAGGTATGGTGGCTGTTTTGAGGAAGGTTTATGGTGGGTGTATGATACCGGTGAAAAGTGCGCGGTATAAGAGAGGCTAGCAATGGTGGAAGGGTTAGAAAAGTGTGTATAATCCATGGACTCAACATTAGTCATAAAGAACTCATATACTTATTGCAAAAATCTAAAAGTTATCAAAGCAAAGTATTATGCGCATGCTCCTAGGGGGATAGATTGGTAGGAAAAGACCATCGCTCGTCCCCGACCGCCACTCATAAGGAATACAATCAATAAATAAATCATGCTCCGACTTCATCACATAACGGTTCACCATACGTGCATGCTACGGGAATCATAAATATTGGCATCATGGCCACAAGAATAGCAAGCATCATATTCATCAAGGGATATTTCAACCAAATCATCGGAATCATCATTATCTATAGATTCATGCATATCATTATTTTCTTCCAAAGCAACGGTCATTCTTTCAATAAATTCTTGTACATAGACATTATGAGCAAGGTTTTCATTGCAATATTTAACTATGACGGAATTTTCAGATTTGTTGAGAGTAAATTCATACTTTTCAATCAAAGAAGCAACTTCATGAGCACCCTTAAAAATGACAAATTCTTCAATTTGTTCGATATCATAGTAACTATAAACACCCTTTGCATAAGGAGATAAGATTTCATTATCATTGAACTCACATAGGTAGGGAAGGTGTTTTTTAGGGTTCTTAGAGCAACAAGTAAAATCACACATTTCACAAAGATTATAAGCATAGCATAGCAAACTATTTATATGATACCATAAGAGCTTCCTTTTTTTAGACAAATGATGACGCACAAAATGAGCATGCTTATCTAAAGATTTCCCATCAACTAGGCTAGTTGGGGTTTCAGCACGAGCGCATAAGGATCGAAGATGATCCAAGTAGAACACTTTAAGTGGATCCATATCAATAGATTTCCAGCAAGCGAAGATGCAAGCATATAGAAGGCACGAGGAAACACAAACAAAGATACATACGGGAAGAAGGTGAACGAAAAAGAGAGGGTGAATAAAACGGCAAGGGTGAAGTGGGGAGAGGAAAACGAGAGGCAAATGGCAAATAATGTAATGCGAGAGATAAGGGATTGTGATGGGTACTTGGTATGTTGACTTTTGCGTAGACTCCCCGGCAACGGCGCCAGAAATCCTTCTTGCTACGTCTTGAGCTTGCGTTGGTTTTCCCCGAATTCCTTTCTTCCTTGATAGTAATAGAGGAGAGCCTCTATTCCTTTCTTCTTCTCCTCTTTTTTCTTCTTCTTTTTTTCTTCGATCTTCTCCTCTATTCCTTTCTTCTTCTCCTCTTTTTCTTCTTCTTCTAACTCTTCTTATTTTTTATCGGGTATGTCGTTGTCGATAAACCCCCTCCCCGATAACTTCGACATGAGGGGGGGGGGGTCGATAAATAATAGAACTAGTTAAACAAGTTTATTTTTAATTAGTAAGTACTACTTTATTTTATTTATAGTAAGGGCTTAGTAGTTGAACTAGTTGATTTAATAGAACTATTTATTTTACTATAGAAGTAGTTTATTTTTAGTAAGTACTACTTTATTTTATTTATAGTAAGTGCTTAGTAGTTGAACTAGTTGATTTAATAAAACTACTTTATTTTACTATTAATAGAAGTAGTTTATTTTAGTAAGTACTACTTTATTTTATTTATAGTAAGTGCTTAATTAGTAGTTGAACTAGTTGATTTAATAAAACTACTTTATTTTACTATAGAAGTAGTTTATTTTTAGCAAGAAAATTAATAGAACTAGTTTATTTGTTAGTTCAAGCAATTATTACTGCATCGATGTCGACGATGCCTATCCCGCATCCTCGTCGTCGACTCGGCGGAGGAGGCCGGCTTGATCAGAGGGGCCATGTCCGGGACTGGGCTCCGCCGGGCTGGTATTGGGAGATGCTACCTTCCGGGGGGGCGTAGGTTGGTGAGGAGCCAGCCCGTCGTTGACCCAATCCTTGTTTGGTGGCGGTCGCGTGGGCCAGTGATGGCGCCTAGGCTTCTGGACACCGCGGAGGTGGTACGTCACCGTGTCAACGAGTAGGACAAGCACGTCCGTCGCTACATGGTTGCGTTGGAGGGAGGTTCGACAATACCTGGCAGGTTCTTTAGGGATCTCACTGGGGCTATGATCCTGTGATGGTTCCTTCCCTTTGGGTGTCCACCGCCCACACCGATACCCGTCGGGCGCTACGGTTCTAGCTATACTAGCGATGCTATATATATGTATGATAGTATTCGAGGTGTATTAGTGATAATATTCGACGATGTACGGACGGAAGAGATGATGTAGTTTTGCTTATAATTGAATGCATGCTAATTTGAATACTACTTTATTTTATGATTTGGTTTTGCTTATTGAATGCTCAAATTGGAAATCTATTCCTACTTTGAATGCTAAAATTGGAGAGCACTATGCAAGGCGTATGCATATGATTAGTTGATAACTTATAGGGTTTTTGTTGTCGCAGAAATCTAGGAGCCCCCCTCCATCATCCCCGCCGTTGTCCCCGTCACCGACCCCCTCCGACCTCGAGGTGAGACCAGCCAAATCCTTTTTTAGAAAGATAATTAAACGATATTTCGGGTTGACTTTAAGTCTGTCGAGTCTCCACCATATATGAGAGAACGAAGAATCCCGACTGTTGTCGTGGGGTAGCTTATCCTTCGTTCCCGTGTGCTAGATAATTTGGTGTAATGCACTCGGGAATGAAAGGAGGAGCTACCATCACCGACGGTCACAAATGTCAGAGAGGAATCAGTGAGGGAGAGTTCCACCATATATATATGAGAGGACGAAGAATCCCGACTGTTGTCATGGGGGTCGCTTCTCCTTCGTTCCCGTGTGCTAGACATTTTGGTGTAATGCACTCGGGGACAAATGGAGGAGCGACCATCACCGACGGTCGAATGTATACACCAGGTGAGCTGAGAGTTTTCAAGAAAAGACTCGACAAACCGATAGTCAACCCGTGATGAATAATAATGATCTAATTTAGTTTTTGTAGTACATATATTTAATTGTACAAGTTTAATCTTTCAATTATGAACGTAGGAAATGTCGTCATCGGACGACGAAAGTCTCCCGGGGGAGTGCGGCTGGTGCCACGACGATCGAGGTTTGTGCGACAGGCCTCACCTGGACGATGATCGGCGCTTCAGCATTAAGCTCGAGGAGACCTTCGATGTTGAAATGGTACGCAATGACGACAAGTGTTTTTTTCGTAATTAAACATGACTTCAACTATTTCAACGTGTAATTTTCATCTTTTACAATTCGAGTATAGCTTATCCCATGCCATGCAAGATGCTATGTCTTGGAGAGGATGGATTTTGAAGACCATGAAAATTTTGAAACGAAGAAAATTCACCTAAGGACCCATCATGATGTGGATTTTGAAGTAAATCTGTATAATGCTGAGAGCGTAACCCATTTTGGTTGCAAAAATTGGGAAGCATTTTGCAAGATGTATGGTTTTGATGAGGGTATGCTTGTCACCATGGATCTTGGTGATCCTGACATCGACCAAGGACAATATGGACATTTGGGTCCTTGTTGATACGCCTCCAGTTCTACCGCTATGTGAGTTTCTCAAATATAGTTAATTATTAACTAATTTATATTGTTTATTTCAAAATAATTGACAGCTTATTTCCATTGACAGCTTATTTTGATTGTTCAAACAATGTGCGGAACATGGTAGACAAAATCCACTACACTGATGGCTCCGAGTTAACTTATTAGGAGAAAAATCATCTGGTCGGATTTTGTACTGATCTTGAAAATTACAATATCTACAATCAAACTCCTCAACATTATGGTCAATACGTGCCATTAGTGCACGTGTTGAACTACGGTAACTACCATGGAGATACCCTGGTTAGATTTTTTACTATTACGACATCCGTGCATCTTTTGCATACTTCTAAAACTAGTACATCATTGCTAACTATGAAGTTATTACTATGTTTTTCAATAGAGAATCCCAGAGGATTGTGTGCCTCATTTGATGTATCAGGATGGCAGCCTTCGTGTTTTGAACATATATCCAGGTCATCCTACGAATATCAACTGTCCATACCGTATTTCTAAAAGAAGTGGAGACATGCTAATCAGAGAATGGTAAAAATGTATCGACAGTCGTAAGGAGGTTCTTGGAAGCAAAAGGAAGCGCCGCGCAAGAATTGGAGACAGGATGATCTCCATTCTCCATAATGGAGAGTCAGGGTCTATATTGTTTTGTGCTATTTTACCTTAAATAGGGTATTTAGGTCCTGCATAATACCGATGATCATGTGCTAAGAACAATTAAGTAGGGTTGGTTCGATGACTATCGGGATGGTGATCGATGACTTGTTATTAATAACGAGTAGAAGTTGTATGATGATGATTAGTAGGACTTGTTATTATGATGATGCATGATGCGAGCATGAAGAGTTATTATATATCTGTGGGTGAAATGAAAATGGATTGGATTGAAGTGAAGGCAACATGCATGTGGTGCATGTCGAAAGTAGTACAATCCAAACTTGATCAAGTTAGGATTAGTATTACTTTTGACATGCACCACATGTTGCCTAACTTCAATCTAAGTCATGTTTAGGCATAATAGTAGCAGTATCACGGAGATAAGAGAGGACACATCTCTCTATTAGCTACCTATAACAACGTTAATTAACCCCCAAAACCCCTAAACCACCTCATTTAAAAAAAAACCAGCCCCTGAAATGCTGACGCGTGGAAGCTTATTGGTCCCGGTTGGTGCTACGAACCGGGACCAAAGGCCCTCCTGCCTGGGTTCGCCGGAGCGGCCACGTGGAGGCCCATCTGTCCCAGTTGGTATAAGAATCGGGACTAAAGGCCTAGGGCATTAGTAATGATCCTTTAGTCCCGGTTCCCCAACCGGGACAGATGGGCCTTATGAACCGGGACAAATGGCCCTTTTTTACTAGTGCACAACTTTGTGCTCCCATTCAATGACGACGCACTCGATTGGAGCACATTCTCCATTGGCGGTACCGGAGAGACGTGCCGAAGCTAAAATAACTCTTTTTAGCATCGTGTCACAATTTTTATCTTTTATTTGAGAAAAACTTTCGATCTACTCATCAACTGTCAAGCCCCGCCGACCTCTAGTTCAGATGCCGGCAGTCCCCGTACCTACACCTGTTAACCTTTGAGTGAATTGCAGAAAATATCGATATTTAAGGCTAGGGTTGCAGAAACAAGGCCTGCCTCGCGACCCCCGCTCCCCTGCGACCCCCGCTAGGGTTTCCCAACCGCCGCTGCCGGTGGCCTAGCCCTCCCGCCGCCGCCAGCCGTCGGGCGCTCCTCCCGGCCCGCCCCCCCCCCCTCCTCCTCCTCACCTACATGACACGCGCCGGGAGGATCTCCTGCTGCCACAAGACTCGCCCGCCTCCCTACCCCCCCCCTCGCCGCCACCGGTGAGCTCCGCCGAGTAAAGCCCGGTGGACATGGCAGCAGCGGGGCCACTCTTCCCCCTCAGCTTGTAGGCGCCGACGCTGGGCGTCCCCTTCGAGTGGCGGGCTGGTTGTCCGTGAAAGAAATATGCCCTAGAGGCAACAATAGAGTTATTGTTTATTTCCTTATATCATGATAAATGTTTATTATTCATGCTAGAATTGTATTAACCGGAAAACATAATACATGTGTGAATACATAGACAAACAGAGTGTCACTAGTATGCCTCTACTAGACTAGCTCGTTGATCAAAGATGGTTATGTTTCCTAGCCATAGACATGGGTTGTCATTTGATTAATGGGATCACATCATTAGGAGAATGATGTGATTGACTTGATCCATTCCGTTAGCTTAGCATTCGATCGTTTAATACGTTGCTATTGCTTTCTTCATGACTTATACATGTTCCTATGACTATGAGATTATGCAACCCCCGTTTACCGGAGGAACACTTTCTGTGCTACCAAATGTCACAATGTAACTGGGTGATTATAAAGGTGCTCTACAGGTGTCTTCGAAAGTACTTGTTTGGTTGGCGTATTTCGAGATTAGGATTTGTCACTCCGATTGTCGGAGAGGTATCTCTGGGCCCACTCGGTAATGCACATCACTATAAGCCTTGCAAGCAATGCAACTAATGAGTTAATTGCGGGATGATATATTACGGAACGAGTAAAGAGACTTGCCAGTAAGGAGATTGAACTAGGTATTGAGATACCGACGATCGAGTCTCGGCCAAGTAACATACTGATTACAAAGGGAACAACGTATGTTGTTATGCGGTTTGACCGATAAGGATCTTCGTAGAATATGTGGGAGCCAATATGAGCATCCAGGTTCTGCTATTGGTTATTGACCGGAGACGATCTCGGTCATGTCTACATAGTTCTCGAACCCGTAGGGTCCGCACGCTTAAGGTTTTGATGATGCTTATATTATGAGTTTATGAGTTTTGATGTACCGAAGGAGTTCGAGTCCCGGATGAGATCGGGACATGACGAGGAGTCTCAAATGGTTGAGACGTAAAGATCGATATATTGACGACTATATTCGGACTTCGGAAAGGTTCCGAGTGATTCGGTATTTTCGAGTACCGAGAGTTACGGAATTCGCCAGGAGTATATGGGCCTTATTGGGCCATACAGGAATAGAGGAGAGATGCCAAAAGGAAGGAGGCCTGCGCTCCCCCCTCTGGTCCGAATTGGACAAGGGGTGCAGCCCCCTTTTCCTTCTCCCTCTCCTCCTCTTTCCTTCTCTCCTACTCAAACAAGGAAAGGAGGAGTCCTACTCCCGGTGGGAGTAGGACTGCCCCCTTGGCGCGCCCTCCTCCTTGGCCGGCCGCCTCCCCCCTTGCTCCTTTATATACGGGGGCAGGGAGGCACCCCAGAGACACAACAACAATTGATCAGTTGATCTTTTAGCCGTGTGCGGTGCCCCCCTCCACCATAGTCCACCTCGATAAATACTGTAGCGGTGCTTAGGCGAAGTCCTGCGTCGGTAGAACATCAACATCATCACCACGCCGTCGTGCTGACGAAACTCTCGCTCAACACTCGGCTGGATTGGAGTTCGAGGGACGTCATCGGGCTGAACTTGTGCTGAACTCGAAGGTGCCGTACGTTCGGTACTTGATCGGTCGGATTGTGAAGATGTACGACTACATCAACGCGTTGCAGTTAACGCCACGCTTTCGGTCTCACGAAGTACGTGGACAACACTCTCCCTCTCGTTGCTATGTATCACCATGATCTTGCGTGTGCGTAGGAATTTTTGAAATTACTACGCTCCCCAACAAAGTGGCATCCGAGCCTGGTTTTATGCGTAGATGTCATATGCACGAGTAGAACACAAGTGAGTTGTGGGCGATATAAGTCATACTTGCTTACCAGCATGTCATACTTTGGTTCGGGCGGTATTGTTGATGAAGCGGCCGGACCGACATTACACGTGACGCTTACGCGAGACTGGTTCTACCGAGGTGCTTTGCACATAGGTGGCTGGCGGTGTCGGTTTCTCCAACTTTAGTTGAACTGAGTGTGGCTCGCCGGTCCTTGCAAAGGTTAAAACAGCACCAACTTGACAAATTATCGCTGTGGTTTTGATGCGAGGTAAGAATGGTTCTTGCTAAGCCCGTAGCAGCCACGTAAAACTTCCAACAACAAAGTAGAGGACGCCTAACTTGTTTTTGCAGGGCATGTTGTGATGTGATATGGTCAAGACGCGATGAGATATAAGTTGTTGTATGAGGTGATCATGTTTTGTTGAAGTTATCGACAACTGGCAAAATCCTTATGGTTGTCTCTCTATTGCATAAGATGCAAGCGCCAAATAATTGCTTTACTTTATCGCTATGCGATAGCAATAGTTGCAAGAGCAATTGTTGATTTAGACGAACATGTGACGACACATTGATATAGATCAAGATGATGGAGATCATGGTGTCATGCCGGTGACGATGGAGATCATGACGATGCTTTGGAGATGGAGATCAAAGGCACAAGATCATGATGGCCATATCATGTCACATATTTTGATTGCATGTGATGTTTATCTTTTATACATCTTATTTTTCTTAGTCCGGCGGTAGCTTTATAAGATGATCTCTCACTAAATTATCAAGGTATAAGTGTTCTCCCTGAGTATGCACCGTTGCGAAAGTTCTTCGTGCTGAGACACCACGTGATGATCAGGTGTGATAGGCTCTACGCTCAAATACAACGAGTGCAAAACAGTTGCACACGCGAATACTCAGGTTAAACTTGACGAGCCTAGCATATAACAGATATGGCCTCAGAACACGGAGACCGAAAGGTCGAGCGTGAATCATATAGTAGATATGATCAACATAGTGATGTTCACCGTTGAAACTACTCCATCTCACGTGATGATCAGACATGGTTTAGTTGATATGGATCACGTGATCACTTAGAGGATTAGAGGGATGCCTATCTAAGTGGGAGTTCTTAAGTAATATGATTAATTGAACTTTAATTTATCATGAACTTAGTCCTGGTAGTATTAGCATATCTATGTTGTAGATCAATAGCTTGCGTTGTTGACTCCCCGTTTATATTTTGATATGTTCCTAGAGAAAAAATAAGTTGAAAAATGTTAGTAGCAATGATGTGGACTTGGTCCGTGATATGAGGATAAACCTCATTGCTGCACAGAAGAATTATGTCCTTGATGCACCGCTAGGTGACAGACCTATTGCAGGAGCAGATGCAGACGTTATGAACGTTTGGCTAGCTCAATATGATGACTACTTGATAGTTTAGTGTGCCATGCTTAACGGCTTAGAATCGGGACTTCAAAGACGTTTTTGAACGTCATGGACCATATGAGATGTTCCAGGAGTTAAAGTTAATATTTCAAGCAAATACCCGAGTTGAGAGATATGAAGTCTCCAACAAGTTCTATAGCTAAAAATATGGAGGAGAATAGCTCAAGCAGTGAGCATGTGCTTAGATTGTCTGGGTACTACAATCACTTGAATCAAGTGGGAGTTAATCTTCCAGATAAGATAGTGATTGATAGAGTTCTCTAGTCACTATCACCAAGTTACTGGAACTTCATGATGAACTATAATATGCAAGGGATAACGGAAACGATTCCCAAGCTCTTCGTGATGCTGAAATCGATGAAGGTAGAAATCAAGAAAAACATCAAGTGTTGATGGTTGACAAGACCACTAGTTTCAAGAAAAGGGCAAAGGGAAGAAGGGGAACTTCAAGAAGAACGGCAAGCGAGTTGCTGCTCAAGTGGAGAAGCCCAAGTCTGGACCTAAGCCTGAGACTAAGTGGTTCTACTGCAAAGGAATTGGTCATCGAAGCTTAAACTGCCCCAAGTATTTGGCGGATAAGAAGGATGGCAAAGTGAACAAAGGTATATTTGATATACATGTTATTGATGTGTACTTTACTAGTATTTATAGCAACCCTCAAGATTTGATACTAGTTCAGTTGCTAAGATTAGTAACTCAAACGGAGTTGCAGAATAAGCAGAGACTAGTTAAGGGTGAAGTGATGATGTGTGTTGGAAGTGGTTCCAAGATTGATATGATCATCATCGCACACTCCCTAAATTTTCGGGATAAGTGTTGAACCTAAATAAGTGTTATTTGGTGTTTGCGTTGAGCATGTATATGATTTGATCATGTTTATTGCACTACAGTTATTCATTTAAGTTAGAGAACAATTGTTGTTCTGCTTACATGAATAAAACCTTTTATGGTCATACACACCAACGAAAATGGTTTGTTGGACCTCGATCGTAGTGATACACATATTCATAATATTTAAGCCAAAAGATGCAAAGTTAATAATGATAGTGCAACTTATTTGTGGCACTGCCGTTTAGGTCACATTGGTGTAAAGCCCATGAAGAAACTCCATGCTGATGGGATTTTGAATTACTTGATTATGAATCACTTGATTCTTGTAACCATGCCTTATGGGCAAGATGACTAAAACTCCGTTCTCGGAACAATGGAGCGAGCAACTGACTTATTGGAAATAATACATACTGATGTATGCGATCCAATGAGTGTCGAGGCTCGCGGCGGGTATCGTCATTTTCTGACCTTCACAGATGATTTGAGCAGATATGAGTATATCTACTTGATGAAACATAAGTCTGAAACATTTGAAAAGTTCAAAGAATTTCAGAGTGAAGTGGAAAATCATCGTGACAAGAAAATAAAGTTTCTACGATTTGATCGCGGAGACAAATATTTGAGTTACGAGTTTGGTCTTCAATTAAAACAATGTGGAGTAATTTCACAAATTTGTGCCACATGGAACACCACAGCATAATGGTGTGTCCGAACGTCATAACCGTACTTTATTGGATATAGTGCAATCTATGATGTCTCTTACCGATTTACCACTATCGTTTTGGGGTTATGCATTAGAGACAGCTGCATTCACATTAAAAAGGGCACCATCTAAATCCGTTGAGACGACACCATATGAACTATGGTTTAGCAAGAAACCTAAGCTGTCATTTCTTAAAGTTTGGGACTGCGATGCTTATGTGAAAAAGTTTCAACATGATAAGCTCGAACCCAAATCGGAGAAGTAAGTCTTCATAGGATACCCAAAGAAGACAGTTGGGTACACCTTCTATCACAGATCCGAAGGCAAGACATTCGTTGCTAAGAATGGATCCTTTCTAGAGAAGGAGTTTCTCTCGAAAGAAGTGAGTGGGAGGAAAGTAGAACTTGATGAGGTAACTGTACCTGCTCCCTTATTGGAAAGTAGTTTATCATAGAAATCTGTTCCTGTGACTCCTACACCAATTAGTGAGGAAGCTAATGATGATGATCATGTAACTTCAGATCAAGTTACTACCGAACCTTGTAGGTAAACCAGAGTAAGATCCGCACCAGAGTGGTATGGTGATCCTGTTCTGGAGGTCATGTTACTTGACCATGACGAACCTACGAACTATGAGGAAGCGATGATGAGCCCAGATTCCGCAAAATGACTAGAGGCCATGAAATCTGAGATGGGATCCATGTATGAGAACAAAGTATGGACTTTGATTGACTTGCCCAATGATCGGCGAGCCATTGAGATTAAATGGATCTTCAAGAGGAAGACGGACGCTGATAGTAGTGTTACTATCTATAGAATTGTCGCAAAAAGGTTTTCGACAAGTTCAAGGTGTTGACTACGATGAGAGTTTCTCAGTCGTATCTATGCTTAAGTCTATCCGGATCATGTTAGCAATTGCCGCATTTTATGGAATATGGCAAGTGGATAAACAAAACTGCATTCCTTAATGGATTTATTAAAGCAGAGTTGTATATGATGCAACCAGAAGGTTTTGTCAATCCTAAAGGCGCTAACAAAATATGCGAGCTCCAGCGATCCATCTATGGACTGGTGCAAGCATCTCGGAGTTGGAATATCTGCTTTGATAAGTTGATCAAAGCATATAATTTTATACAGACTTGCGATGAAGCCTGTATTTACAAGAAAGTGAATGGGAGCACTACAACATTTCTGATAAGTATATGTGAATGACATATTGTTGATCGGAAATAATGTAGAATTATTCTACAAAGCATAAAGGAGTGTTTGAAAGAGTTTTTTCAAAGAAAGACCTCGGTGAAGCTTCTTACATATTGAGCATCAAGTTCTATAGAGAAAGATCAAGAAGCTTGATAAGTTTTTCAATGAGTACATACCTTGACAAGATTTTGAAGTAGTTCAAAATGGAACAGTCAAAGAAAGAGTATCTTGCCTGTGTTATAAGGTGTGAAATTGAGTAAGACTCAAAGCCCGACCACGGCAGAAGATAGAAAGAGAATGAAAGTCATTCTCTATGCCTCAGCCATAGGTTCTATAAAGTATGCCATGCTGTGTACCAGATCTATTGCATACCCTACCACTAAGTTTGGCAAGGGAGTGCAATAGTGATCTAGGAGTAGATCAATGGACAGCGGTCAAAATTATCCTTAGTAGACTAAGGAAATATTTCTTGATTATGGAGGTGATAAAAGAGCTCGTCATAAAGAGTTACATCGACGCAAGCTTTTACACCAATCCAGATGACTCTAAGTCTCAATCTGTATACATATTGAAAGTGGGAGCAATTAGCTACAGTAGCTCCGTGCAGAGCATTGTAGACATAGAATATTTTGCAAAATACATACGGCTCTCAATGTGACAGACCCGTTGAAAGGATCGATATATTTGACTAGAGGGGGGGGGGGGGGTGAATAGGCAACTAACAATTTTTAGCTTTTCTTTACCAAATTAAACTTTGCATCAAAGTAAGTTGTCTAGATATGCAACAAGGTGGACAACCTATATGATGCAACAAACACAAGCACACAAGCAAGCAATGAATGTAACACAAATAAGCTTGCACAAGTAAAGGGATGAGATAACCAAGAGCGGAGCCGGCGGAGACGAGGTTGTGTTACCGAAGTTCCTTGCTTTTGAGTGGAAGTACGTCTCCGTTAGAGAGGTGTGGAGACACAATGCTTCCCAAGAAGCCACTAGGGCCATCGTATTCTCCTCACGCCCTCACACAATGCGAGATGCCATGATTACACTATTGGTGCCCTTGAAGGCGGCGACTGAACCTTTACAAACAAGGTTGGGGCAATCTCCACAACTTAATTGGAGGCTCCCAACGACACCACGAAGCTTCACCGCAATGGACTATGGCTCATGGTGACCTCAACCGCCTAGGGTGCTCAAACACCCAAGAGTAACAAGATCCGCAAGGGATTAGTGGGGAATCAAATTTCTCTTGGTGGAAGTGTAGATCGGGGCCTTTTCAACCACTCCGAGCATATCAACAAGTTTGATTGGCTAGGAGTGAGATCGGCGAAAATGGAGCTTAGGAGCAACAATGGAGCATAGGGTTGGAAGAGGTGGTCAACTAGAGGTAGGAGACGACCCTTTATAGTGGTGGACGAAATCCAACTCTTATCTACTTAACCAGCTCAGCGACACGCGGTACTACCGCCTCGAGGCGCGGTACTACCCAGAGGCCATGCGGTACTACCATGGGGCCACGGTACTACCGCAGTAGCAGGGGCTACAGCGAGCTCGACAGGGGCAGTACTACCATGAAGCGCGGTATTATCGCTCCTCCTTGCGGTACTACCGCAAGGCAGAACTCCTAACTGGGAAGGGCGCGGATGAATAAAATACATCCGCGTCTACTCACTGGAAAACAGCCGGTGCAAAACCCGACGCGGTACTACACTGGAGAGCGATACTACCGCTGGGCTGCTGGTCAGATCACACAGGTACTACCGCGCCCATGGCACGGTATTATCAGGAGGCGCGGATGTAAAATTTACATCCGCCCTACTACCAAGAACGCAGCGGTACTTGGCCTGGGGGCCACAGTAGTACGGCTCGAGAGGAGCGGTACTACCGTGGGCTCCCGCGGTACTACCGCGTCTGAGCTACGGTACTACCGCGGGTGCCTACGGTACTACCGCTCCAGGGAGCAGTACTACCGCAAGCACAGCAACAGCAGCCTAGGCAATCACAACGAGGATAAACGAGGAATGCTCCATAGTGAAAGGGAAAGATGGAGACAAGGAAGGGAACGTGTACGTGATGATTCCACCCAAACCTTTCCGAGGCGGACCCCCTCTTAATAGTACGGCTTTCCTACGACTCAAATCCACCAAAAAGAAACATAGAGAAACACCGTCTTCAATAGTCTTCGAGGGGCACGAAACCGTCTTGTACCTAGTGAGGAAATGTCTGAGAAACTCAAAGGCACACGATTAGTTTGCAAAAGCATTGTCATCAATCACCAAAACACCTAAGGGATAAATATGCACTTACAATCTCCCCCTTTTTGGTGGATTGATGACAATACGGGATTTGCGCAAAAGGGAAATAAACTATAGCAAAGGCAAACCCCTCCTCTCTAAAATATAGACGGGCTCCCCCTGGATGTGTGCAATCTAGATGAATGCTTTGGACTGCATAGCACACAACTAGGATCAACACTCCCCCTATATTTTAGAGACAAGGCATAACTAGCAATGATAAGGCTAAAAAACTACTAACGAGCATAAAACATAGGTAGCACAATATAACATAAGCTTGCTAAGATGGGATAAAGTGCATATGTCTTACACCATATGAAGGATAAGTCTCAAACCAAACCAAAGCAACGAAACGAGGTTCAAACGAGACAGCAAACACCAAACACGACGACACACGAGCAAATCCCTACACTCTCTCTCCCCCTTTGGCATCGAGACGCCAGAAAGGCAGAGAGGACACCTACACACTCGGGGTGGCTCAAGCGGAGAAATCATCCCAGCGCTCCTCCTCAGACTCGGCGGCAGGGATGTCCTCCTCGAAGTCCTCATCAGAATCAGTCCACTTGTAGCCCTGCTTCGCCATCCACTCGGCCTCTGGAGTGATGTGCCTCTCTGACCCGCTGGAGTGAGCCTCACCAAAGACCTTCAGGATGTGCAAGTCACAGCGGCGAGCCTCCTTGGAGGCAACATGAGTCCTGTACTGCCCCTTAGCTTGCATGCAGAAGAGAGTCTTCATTTTCTCCTTCAGCTTCTTGGCCCACGAGGGCATAGAGGAACTCTGGGAAGACCTAGTAGCATGGTCCTCAGCAACATCCTCAGCTCCAGTCTCCTCCTCACCAACATGCCTCCTAGCAGCAGACGCCTCAGCATGAGTGGTAGCGTTGGCCCAGTTGGGCTTGACACGGAGACAGATGGGATCATGCCTAATCCAGTCTGGAGCAAGGAACTCATCCCCAGGGTACAACTTCTCCCAAGACTTGGAGATCAGCAGAAACAGGTAAGGCCCGTAGATAGGCACCTTGCGGTTGAACACCGCAAACCGAAGCTCATGCCACATGATGTGTGAGACATCAAGAGGCTGAGTCTGAGACACCCAGGCCTCCTCACACATGAGCATCATATCCACCATAAAAGCATGAACCTTATCCTTGTCGCCAATGCGCGGGAACAGAGTGTTGCGGAAGATGCGATACATGATGTCCAGAAAGGGGTTCAGCACCCAAGCTGACTTGCCATTGGCGAGCACCTTCTCAACATAGCTCTGCTGGATCTTGTCCTTGTTGGCAGACTCAGAATTGGCATGGGGACGAACACCAACAGGAGTGTCGAGTCCGTCATCAGGAACATGCAACATGTCCATGAATTCCTTCCAGGTAGCGGTCAACTGACGGCCGTTGGTCATCCACGTCATCCGCAGCTCCTCCTGAGGATGAAAGTACACAGAGGCAAAGAACTGACAAACAAGCTCAGGGTCAAAGTCCAGATGGAAGGAGATCACATGCTCAATGCCAAACTGCTCCACCAAGTCCAGAGCCTCTCCAAAGTACTCACGATACCGCTCCTTCCTCATGTGATGCATGTCAATCCACTTGACCTCCACATAGGTGTTCTGCTTGTTCTTGATGACATCTAGGTAAAAGAGAGTCTGCTGCTTGGTCCAGAACAACTCACAGCCTCTGATAACAGCACGAGGAATCACATACGGGTTCATCTGCCTGAGACGGACATACTCAGCGGAGGGAATCTCGTCCATGCTCTTAGCGGGTTCCTTGTTCTTGTTGGCGGTGGTCTTGACATTGCGCTTGGAAGCACTGGAGCCCTCTGCGGCTTCACCTTGATTGCGCAAACGCTTGGATCCAGTGTCGCGACTGGGATTGGAAAGGCGAGAGCCACCACCTGAGACACAACGCGCAAAACACACACAAAACCCAAGAAGGATCAATGCAAAGACCACGGCAAAGCAAAAGAATCACTTAGGAAGCATACATGCTACATGCCATGTGATAGATTGGGCCGAACTGTAGTACTGCCAGGGGCCGCGGTACTATAATTTTAGTACCGCCCCAAGTCGCGGTAGTACCGTGTGTTGTCCCGGTAGTACCGTGTCTGGGAGCGGTAGTAAGAATTGTAGTGCCGCCGCTCGTGCGGTAGTACCGCACCGACCGGGCGGTAGTACCGGACAAGCGGTAGTACCGCACATGTGGGGCGGTAGTACCGCACTGCGTTAGATCCGAACGAGATTTGAATCTAAGAAGGACCGCGAAACCACGGCGGTACTACGGTTGACCAAATCTATCTCAAGACATCATAGCAAGTATAATCCCTACACACTACTACTCTCCTCCATCCTACTCTTGCAAAGATTTAGCCTAAAATCTCAAGAACACATGCATCTCCCCAAAATCCTAAAGGCAAGGAAAACAACCAAAAGAGAGAGGGATTTGGGGAAAGACCTTGTTCCATGGAAAGGGCACGTGGTGGGGAACGATCCCACCGGTCGGAATCGAAGAAGAGCCGGCGAGGGACCCCGGCCCTCGTTCTTGAGCGAGAGAGAGAGAGAGAGAGAGACGAAGGGGGGAAACTGACGAATGGGTATGGGGGAGTTAGAACTCCCCTGCCCGTCCCTGTCCCCCACGCGTCTGCGACGGTGCGGTAGTACCGCACGTCATCGCGGTAGTACCGCTCGGCGAAAGTACCGCGCACCAGCTGTAGTACCGCTCTCCTGGGCGGCAGCAAAAAATTACTGCCGCGCAGGCGCGGTAGTACCGTGCCCTCTCAACGCGGTAGTACCGTAGCAAGCTGCGGTAGTACCGTGAGCTCAAGAAGAAGCTGGTTTCAAACATGCGAAAAGGGGTCTTTGCAGAGAAACTTCAAGCACAAGAGACACCACAAGAACACGCATAACACAAAGGCAGAACGGGAACCGACAACAAGAAACAACCACGCGACACCACCTCTCCAAAAAGAGGGCGGTGGCCGGAGCCACCTATGTTTGAGTCAATTGGTATGGCACCGCGAAGAATTATCCTTGGGCCCATGACCAAAACTCGTCTTTGAATCACAAGTACCATCAAAAATGGCTAATGTGAAAGAGTTGATCGATTTATGCATAATGGGGGGAGGGAGAGTTCATTGAGAGAACAACACTCCCCCTATGTCCATGCCTACACCTAAACAAGATAACAAGTTGAGTATGGTGGGGTGTGCAAGGGTTCAAGCAACATTGCTCGAATCAATGATATTTAGCTCATGCCTTAACTCGCGAAATCTTGCTTCATCCAAAGGCTTCGTGAAGATATCTGCAAGGTTATCATGAGTGTTGACGTATTTGAGCTCGATCTCCCCTCGCCTAATGTGATCCCGGATGAAGTGATATCGAATCTCAATATGCTTCGTCTTGAAGTGTTGCGCCGGTTGAGAGAAATCTTGATGGCACTTTCATTGTCACACCAAAGAGGCACTTTGTCACAAATGACACCGTAATCCTTTAAAGTTTGCCTCATCCATAAGAGTTGTGCACAACAACTACCGGACGCTACATAGCACAACTTTGCTTTTGGGAAGACCAACTTACCAAAGAGCAACCAAGGAATTGGCACCCTCCGGAAGTGGACTTCCTATCCACTTTGTCTCCCGCCCAATCAGAATCAGAATATCCTTCAAGCTTGATGTTTGCTCCTCTCAGGTACCATAGGCCAAAGTTTGGGGTATGAGCCAAATATCGAAAGATTCGCTTGACCGCCACATAGTGGCTTTCCTTAGGTGCGGCTTGAAACCGTGCACAAATTCCCACACTCAACATGATATCCGGTCTAGATGCACAAAGGTAAAGGAAGGATCCAATCATGGAGCGATATTCCTTTTGATCCACCGCTTTACCATTAGGATCGATTACAAGTTGACACTTAGAGGGCATTGGAGTGGAAACCGGCTTGACATCGCTTAGCTTGAATCTCTTGAGCATGTCTTGAGTGTATTTGGCTTGGTTGATGAAGGTAACTTCTCTTCTTTGCTTCACTTCGAAACCTAGAAAGAACTTCAACTCTCCCATGGAAGACATCTTGAACTTTGAGGTCATTAGTGCGGCAAATTCATCATTGAAAGCTTTGTTAGGGGAACCAAAGATAATGTCATCAACATATAGCACACAAATAACTCCACATTGACCTTATTAGTAAAAAGAGTGGGATCGATGAGCCCAACTTCAAACCCACGATCTTGTAGCAACTCGGTAAGGTGGTCATACCACGCACGTGGGGCTTGTTTAAGGCCATAGAGTGCCTTATCGAGTTGGTACACATGATCGGGAAAGTAGGGATCCTCGAACCCGGGGGGTTGTTTGACGTAAACCAACTCATTAATAGGACCATTAAGAAAGACACTCTTCACATCCATTTGTTGCAACTTAAAGTTGTGATGAGAAGCATAAGCAATCAACAAACGAATGGATTCAAGAGGAGCAACGGGAGCAAAGGTTTCACCGTAGTCGATACCCTCGACTTGGGAGTAACCTTGTGCCACCAATCTTGCCTTGTTGCGAATGATGGTTCCATGAGCATCTCGTTTGTTCTTGAAAATCCACTTGGTCCCAATGACATTGTGGTTCCCCGTTGGCCTTGGCACCAACCTCCACACCTTGTTGTACTCGAAGTTGTTGAGTTCTTCATGCATGGCATTAAGCCAATCCGGATCTTCGAGTGCCTGATATACCTTTTGGGGTTCAACACAAGAAACAAACGCGTGATGTTCACAATAGTTTGCCAATTGTCTACGAGTGCTTATCCCCTTTCGGATGCTTCCAAGTACATTCTTCATGATATGAACCTTGGTGGTGAGCTTGGAAGAAATCTTGGCGGCACGACGCTCTAATTCCTCCTCGGGGGTGAGTTGAGGAGCGGTCACTTGATCATCTTGAGCGCCGTCTTGAGCATGTTCTTGATCTTGAACTTGCTCGGCGGAGAGAACTTGACCTTGGACATCACTTGGAGTGTCAACATCTTCTTGAGCATGATCTTGCCCTTGGTCTTGTTCATGAGGTTGAGGGCCTTCACTTTGTACGTCGGAAGTGTGTGGGCCTTGGGTTGGTGATGGCTCCACTTGAGTGGAGCATTGTCCTTCTCCTTCGGCCACAAGGGGTTCCTCAATGGGTAGGATAAACCCAACACCCATTCTTATTATGGATTGAGGAGGAATTTCATCACCTACATCACAAGTGCCACTTTGCTCCACTTGGGAGCCATTATTTTCATCAAACTCCACGTTACACGTCTCCTCAGTAAGTCCCGTGGATTTATTGAGGACACGGTAAGCATGGGAGTTTGTAGCATAACCAACAAATATGCCCTCATAAGCTCTAGCTTCAAACTTAGAAAACCGAACACCTTTCTTGAGAATGAAACACTTACACCCGAACACCCGAAAGTACTTGAGGTTGGGCTTGTTACCGGTGAGTATCTCATATGGAGTCTTGTTCAAGCCCTTGCGGAGGTAGAGCCGATTGGATGCATGACATGCGGTGTTGATGGCTTCGGCCCAAAAGTTGTATGGAGACTTGAACTCCGCCATCATGGTCCTTGCCGCATCCATCAACGTCCGGTTCTTCCTCTCCGCGACACCGTTTTGTTGAGGGGTGTATGGTGCAGAATATTGATGCTTGATCCCCTCATCACTAAGAAACTCATCCAAGGTGTAGTTCTTGAACTCGGTGCCGTTGTCACTTCTTATTGTCAAGATCTTTGCATTGTGTTGACGTTGTGCTTCTTTTGCAAAGTCAATGACGGTTTGTTGGGTCTCGCTCATCCTCTTGAAGAAATACACCCAAGTATATCTTGAGTAGTCATCCACAATCACCAAGCAATACTTCCTACCCCCAAGACTATCAAAGGATGGAGGCCCAAAGAGATCCAAGTGAAGGAGATCCAAAGGCCTCTTCGAGTAGATGATAGTCGTGGGAGGGTGAGCCTTTCATGAAGCTTTCCTTCGATACAAGCACTGCAAGCAAGATCTTTAGCAAAACTAACATTCGTTAGTCCACGGACATGGTCCCCCTTGAGAAGACTTTGCAAAGATCTCATATTGACATGGGCTAGATGGCGATGCCAAAGCCATCCCACATCAACTTTAGCCATTAGGCATGTCGCGTTCTTAGTGGGCACCTCCGAAAAGTTAATCACATAGAGACCGTTCTCGACATGCCCAACAAAGGCTACTTTAAGAGTCTTGCTCCACAAGAGGACCACAGTATCAATATCAAAGAAAGTGGAAAAGCCCATGATTGCAAGTTGACGAACAGAAAGTAAATTGTATGGAAGGAACTCCACAAGCATGACCTTCTCGATCGTGAGATCATGAGAAATGACAACCTTGCCGAGTCCCAATACCTTAGAAGACGAGGCATCACCCCACTCGACATTGGTGGCCATAAAGGGAATCTTGTGCACGTCCACCACCAAGTCCTTGCTTCTGGTCATATGATTTGTAGCTCCACTATCGAGCAACCATGATCCCCCACCGGAAGCAAACACCTACAAGAGATCAATGCTTGGTTTTAGGTACCCATTTTGTAATGGGTCCTTTGATGTTAGTAACAAGGGTCTTAGGAACCCAAATAGACCATTCAATGTACTCATGAGGAGAACCAACAAATTTGGCAAAAACGTGCCCATCACTAGCACGACATAACACATAAGAGGGATTAAAATCGTCGGCTTTGTTGGGAGGGGTGGCATTGCCCTTCTTGGCATCACCACCCTTTGCGTTGTTCTTATTCTCCTTGGAAGCACCCTCTCCCTCCCTCACAAAAGTTTGCTTGAGAGGAGGAGGTCGTTTGGTCTTGTCATTCTTCTTCTTGTTCTTGGGCTTGGGTGCGAACCCAATCCCCTCCTTGGCAACAACTTCCTTTTGATTGCTCAAAAGGTCGTTGAGGTTCTTCTCACCTAGTATGCATGTGACAAGGCCTTTCTCAAGTTGCTCCTTCAACTTAGCATTCTCCTCAACAAGATGCACATGCTCACAGCAAGGGTTAGTAGCATTTGCATTATCAATCAACACCATATGAGGAAAGGTGGCTTTCTCCTAGGTTAGCTTCACTTGGAGTTGGTCATGAGACTCTTTGAGGCTAGCATGAACACCCTTCAAGACTTTGTGAGCCTTGTCGAGAATGTCAAACTCCTCTTTGAGTCTAGCAAGATCAACACCAAGCTTCGCCTTCTCGGAGCTTAGCACACGAGATGATCAAGATCTTTCTTTAATTTAGCATGATCATCATTGTATGACTCCTCAAGAGCCAAACGAAGACCACACTCTTCCTCAAGAGCATTGGAAAGATCCGAAATCTCATCGGCATAGTCACGACTATGCCCCTCCATCTTAGAGATGGTTTCTTCGTGAGCCTCGATCATGTCATTGGCTTCACCAAGTTGTTCCAAGAGAGCAATGAAGTGCTTCTTGGATTTGCCCTTGTGTTTACCCATAAAGGCCTCAAACTCATTAGTTCCCTCATGTTCATCAATGCAATCCTTCGAAGAAGAATGATTGATGATGGTAGTTTTGATGTTGGGGGTTACCTTGTTGGTGGTTTTAGCCATGAGGCACTTGGCGGTGATGCTCTCATTGGGTGAGTCGAAGAGAGACACCCGGGGAGTCGTCGCAATGGAAACGGAGGCCATGGCAATCGACTCACCATCTTCATCATCATCGTCATCCTCATTGTGCTCTTCTTGTACCACCAAAGCCTTGTGAGGAGTCTTCTTGGTGAAGTTGCTCTTGTTGGGGAAAGACTTGGCCTTGTCCTTACGGATGAGCTTGCCACCATTGTCTTCCCTCTTCTCATACGGGCACTCCGTAACAAAATGACTCACATTGCCACAATTGAAGCAAGTCCTCACTCGTTGCTTGCCCTTTGTGCCACTTGAGCTGCTCTTGTTGAAGTTGGGCCTTGAGTTCTTCTTTCTCCAAAATTGCCTTGAAGCAAGGGCCATGTGTTCATGATAGGCATACTTCGTATCTTCGAGGTTGCTCTCCTCTTCTTCCTCCTCTTCTTCTTCTTCGACACACACCTTGTCTTTCAATGCAAGGTTGGGCTTCTTTGCTCTTTGGGAGCGAAGCACCGCATTGTCGGCGGTCTTGTCCAATATGCTCATAGCCACAAACTCATCTAACACATCACTTGAGGACAAGGTGTGAAAGTCCGGCCTTTGGCGGATGAAGGAGGACATGGCTTTGTGGTAGGGCATCATTGCCTTGAGAAATTTGCGCTTGATCCAATTGTCATCCGTGTCCTTACTTCCATGATCCCGAAGAGAGACGGCGAGTTTGGTGACTCTCCGATAAAGTTCACGAGGTTCTTCATCTTCTTTCATTGCAAACTCATCGGCTTCATCTTGAATCACTTCATAATTGGACCGTTGAATGCTTGCGCTTGCCCGATAGAGGGAAACCACTTTGAGCCAAGCATCTTTGGCCAATGAGTAGGGCCGGAGATGCGGGAGGTCTTTGGGAAGGATTGCTTCTTGGATGATGAAGAGAGCATTCTCGTTAAATTGATCATCCACGGCTTCTCTAGGAGTGAAGTTGCTTCGATCTTGCGGATAAAAACCTTCTTCAATTATTCTCCAAAGGTTAGTGTTCACATGATTTAAATGACGCTTAAAACGATAGACCCAAGAATCAAAATCCTCCTTTTTATCAATCTTGGGGGGAGGACCGGCATGATTCAAATGAGTAGAAGGAATCGGTCCACCATAAACGGGTGGAGGTTGCACATGGGCAAAGATGCCGGTGCCATTCTTACCACTAGACGAAGGGGCTTTCTCACTAGTAGCTTCCCCCTTATCGGGGTTAGCATCCGTCTCCGTGTTGGCAGGATCACCCACTTTCACGGGCGCGGTGGAAAGTTTAAGCCCTTCTAAGAATTCCTTAAACATGTCTTTGACCTCGGTCGTCATGGAGGTTTTCAATGTGTCCAACGCCACATTGAATTCCTCACGTGAGATCGAGTTACCCCCATCTCCCGAAGACGATATCGGATTCGCACCGGAGTGCTCTCCCACATCGTCTTCGACGTCAACCATATTCTTCGGACGGTAAAGTCCTTAAAAAGAGATGAGGCTCTGATACCAATTGAAAGGATCCATATAGTTTACTAGAGTGGGTCTGAATAGCCAACTAACAATTTTTAGCTTTCTTTACCAAATTAAACTTTGCATCAAAGTAAGTTGTCTAGATATGCAACTAGGTGGACACCTATATGATGCAACAAACACAAGCACACAAGCAAGCAATGAATGTAACACAAATAAGCTTGCACAAGTAAAGGGATGAGATAACCAAGAGTGGAGCGGTGGAGACGAGGATGTGTTACCAAGTTCCTTCCTTTTGAGGGAAGTACGCTCCATTAGAGCGGTGTGGAGGCACAATGCTCCCAAGAAGCCACTAGGGCCATCAGATTCTCCTCACGCCTCACACAATGCGAGATGTCGTGATTCCACTATTGGTGCCCTTGAAGGCGGCGATTGAACCTTTACAAACAAGGTTGGGGCAATCTCCACAACTTAATTGGAGGCTCCCAACGACACCACGAAGCTTCACCACAATGGACTATGGCTCTGCGGTGACCTCAACCGTCTAGGGTGCTCAAACACCCAAGAGTAACAAGATCCGCAAGGGATTAGTGGGGAGAAGCAAATTTCTCTTGGTGGAAGTGTAGATCGGGGCCTTCTCAACCACTCCCGAGCAAATCAACAAGTTTGATTGGCTAGGGAGTGAGATCGGGCGAAAATGGAGCTTAGGAGCAACAATGGAGCTTAGGGTTGGAAGAGGTGGTCAACTAGAGGTAGGAGACGACCCTTTTATAGTGGTGGACGTAATCCAACCGTTATCCACTTAACCAGCCCGCGACACGCGGTACTACCGCTCCAGGGGCGCGGTACTATCAAGAGGGCCATGCGGTACTACCGTGACCCTGCAGTACTACCGCTGCAGCAGCGGGGGCTACAGCGAGCCCGACAGGGGGCAGTACTACCGCGGGCGCGGTACTACCGCTCCCTCCTTGCGGTACTACCGCAAGGCAGGAACGCCCTAGCCTGGGAAGGGCGTGGATGAATAAAAATACATCTGTGCCTACTTCCGCTGGAAAACAGCCGGTGCAAAAACCCGACGCGGTACTACCGCTGGAGAGCAGTACTACCGCGGGGCTGCTGGTCCAGACCGCGCGCGGTACTACCGTGCCCATGGCGCGGTACTACCGCGGAGGTGCGGATGTAAAAAATTACATCCTCCCCTACTACCGGAACACAGCGGTACTTGGCCTGGGGGCCACAGTAGTACGGCTCCAGAGGAGCGGTACTACCGTGGGCTCCCGCGGTACTACCACACCTGAGCTACGGTACTACCGCGGGTGCCTGCGGTACTACCGCTCCAGGGAGCAATACTACCGCAAGCACAACAACAACAGCCAAGGCAATCACAACGAGGATAAACGGGGAATGCTCCATAGTGCAAGGGAAAGGTGGAGACAAGGAAGGGAACGTGTACGTGATGATTCCACCCAAACCTTTCCGACGCGGACCCCCTCCTAATAGTACGATTTTCCTATGACTCAAACCCACCAAAAAGAAACGTAGAGAAACGCCGTCTTCAATAATCTTTGAGGGGCACCAAACCGTCTTGTACCTAGTGAGGAAATGTCTGAGAAAGTCAAAGGCACATGATTAGTCCGCAAAAGCATTATCATCAATCACCAAAACACCTAAGGGATAAATATGCACTTACACCCGTTGACTAAACTTCTCTCACGAGCAAAACATGATCACACCTTCGTACTCTTTTGGTGTTAATCACATATCGATGTGAACTAGATTATTGACTCTAGTAAACCCTTTGCGTGTTGGTCACATGACGATGTGAACTATGGGTGTTAATCACATGCAGATGTGAATGTTAGTATTAAATCACGTGGCGATGTGAACTAGATTGTTGACTCTAGTGCAAGTGGGAGACTGAAGGAAATATGCCCTAGAGGCAATAATAAAGTTATTATTTATTTCCTTATATCATGACAAATGTTTATTATTCATGCTAGAATTGTATTAACCGAAAACATAATACATGTGTGAATACATAGACAAACAGAGTGTCACTAGTATGCCTCTACTTGACTAGCTCGTTGATCAAAGATGGTTATGTTTCCTAGCCATAGACATGGGTTGTCATTTGATTAACGGGATCACATCATTAGGAGAATGATGTGATTGACTTGACCCATTCCGTTAGCTTAGCATTCAATCGTTTAGTATGTTGCTATTGCTTTCTTCATGACTTATACATGTTCCTATGACTATGAGATTATGCAACTCCCGTTTACCGGAGGAACACTTTGTGTGCTACCAAACGTCACAACGTAACTGGGTGACTATAAAGGTGCTCTACAGGTGTCTCCGAAGGTACTTGTTGGGTTGGTGTATTTCGAGATTAGGATTTGTCACTCCGATTGTCGGAGAGGTATCTCTGGGCCCACTCGGTAATGCACATCACTATAAGCCTTGCAAGCATTGCAACTAATGAGTTAATTGCGGGATGATGTATTACGGAACGAGTAAAGAGACTTGCCAGTAACGAGATTGAACTAGGTATTGAGATACCGACGATCGAGTCTCGGGCAAGTAACATACCGATGACAAAGGGAACAACGTATGTTGTATGCGGTTTGACCGATAAATATCTTCGTAGAATATGTGGGAGCCAATATGAGCATCTAGGTTCCGCTATTGGTTATTGACCGGAGACGTGTCTCGGTCGTGTCTACATAGTTCTCGAACCCGTAGGGTCCGCACGCTTAAGGTTTCGATGACAGTTATATTATGAGTTTATGAGTTTTGATGTACCGAAGGAGTTTGGAGACCTGGATGAGATCGGGGACATGACGAGGAGTCTCGAAATGGTCGAGACGTAAAGATCGATATATTGGACGACTATATTCGGACTTCGGAAAGGTTCCGAGTGATTCGGGTATTTTTCGGAGTACCGGAGAGTTACGGGAATTCTCCGGGGAGTATATGGGCCTTATTGGGCCATACGGGAATAGAGGAGAGAGGCCAAAAAGGAAGGAGGCCTGCGCCCCCCCACCTCTGGTCCGAATTGGACAAGGGGTGCAGCCCCCTTTTCCTTCTCCCGCTCCTCCTCTTTCCTTCTCTCCTACTCCAACAAGGAAAGGAGGAGTCCTACTCCCGGTCTCGTTGCTATGCATCACCATGATCTTGTGTGTGCGTAGGATTTTTTTTTTTTGAAATTACTACGTTCCCCAACAGTCCGCTGGATCCAGCAGCGCGACGGCCGCCTCGCAGAGGCGACGGGCGCCTGCTGGTGGCGGCGCCGGCTCCCTTCGTTTCTGCTGGGCAGGCGTCTGCGTTGCTCCCGTCTCGGGAGGTGGCGCACAGCCGGTCTCTTGCCGGATCCGGCCAGATCTGGCGTTGGGGGCCGACCGGCGGCGCGTGGCTCCTGTTGTGCGTGCCCGGCGGCTCCGGTGTTTGGAGGTCGTCGGGTGACGCGGGTAGGGCAGCGGCCGGGCGCGGCCGCTGCTCCGGTCATGGGCGGCGGCGTGGGGAGGTCTCGGTGGTGACCTCCCGGTGTCGTGGCAGCTAAACGACGGCTCGACGGATCTGTCCGCCGCAGCGGCCGCTTCTCCGGCGTCGGCTTGTCCGCGGTCGGGCCGTCTCGACCTTCACCCCATCTCCTCGGCACCCGGGCGCTACTCACATCAATGGGCTGGTCCTCTCCCAGCTGCGGTCCACCGCTCGTCTCGCGTCCCGGTGTTGCAGGACCGAGCTCGTCCCGCGCCCGATGCAGCCAGACCGAGCTCGTCCCTCGCACGGTGCAGCAGGACTGACCTCGTCCCCCTCTTGATGCTGCATGACTGAGCTCTTCTCGCGCTCGGGACAGCAGGACGGGTCGGTGGATGCCAGTTTTGGCCGAGCTATCGGATCTCGACTTTGGGGGCGCCCAGGGGTGCGAAAGGTGGGACCTTTCCGCTCGTCTCTTTCGTTGGGGTGCGACGGATCTCGGGTGAGGTGGTGTCGAGGTCTTGGATGGTGGGGTGGCGGCCCTGGTGGTGGTAGCGCGGTGCTCGTGGGCAGAGCCCGTGCCTTGGTGCTGCCCGGTCATCGTGGCCGTGTGGGCGGCGTGGTTGCCGGGGTGTGGCATTCGGTGGCGATAAGTGTTGGCCGAGGTGAAAACCTGCTCTATCTCCGGACTGACCGGCGGCGGCGAGGATCGTTCCCTTCTTGAAGGCGTCGTCGCGGCTCTCATTGCCCATCATGCGGCTCTGGGGGAAACTCTGATCTTTGAATCGGGCGATGGCGGCGCTCCGACGTCGTTCCCTTCCTGAAGGCGCCGCCTTGGAGCGCATGGTTCGTCATATGTAGCTTCATCTCTACATGGTTGTAGTGCTAGGGATGGTGTTGCTACGCTCAGCGCCTGTATATCATGCCCTGGGTGTGTGCGTGTGTTGCGGTGGCATGGCGTGTGTTTGTACTGGGATGCTTGTTGATTGGTGCTTTATATATAAAGCGGGGCGAAAGCCTTTTTCGGTAGGGTTGCAGAAACCACAGTTCTACAAATTTTGTGCCAAAAATCACTAATTCCGAGGCTATTTTTTTGCAAAAAACACTAATTGATGTCTTAGGTCGTTTTGAGCACGATTATGAAAAATGGGTCCCAGTGGACAGGGTGACGTGGCAGGACATAACAAATCACAAATAGATAGAACATCATAGACAAAACTGTAAAAGGGCATAAGAAAGATAAAATCATCTTTTCATAAAAGAAAAAAGAAAGAGGAGGGAATCACGAGTTCGCGACAGAGAGCAGCAACGGCCTCCGCAGCCGGCCCGCTCGAGCTCGCCGGTGTGCGGGCCGAGGCCGCCGTGGCAGCCGGAACCGGCGCCGTCCGTCGCCGCAGAGCCACCCACCGCCGTCGACGTACACCCTGGCTCCACCGGCACACTCCAATCACCGTCGTCGCCGTGCTGCCCCGTCGTTGATTCGATCAGGAGCCGGCGCGCTCGAGCTCACCGGCGTGCGGGCCGAGGCCAGCTTGGTAGCCGAAAACCGGCTCCGTCCATCGTCGCAGAGCCACCCACCGCTGTCGCCGTGCACCCTGCCTCCACAGGCGTACTCCAGTCGTGCTTGCCGCCGCCCCCGTTGTTGACTGGACAAGGAGCCGGCGCCACCAACCTAGGGACCTTCGCGTCCAAACCAACCACTCCCCAGCCTCGTCGTGTTGACCCGCACCGGTTCCGGCGGGATCCGGCCGGGAATCGAGCCACCGCCGCCATTGACGGTCCGCCCAATAACCCCGATGCTTGAACCCGACCATCGCCCGCCCCGCCAGCCAGTAATCGAGCTGCCCTGCCCGCCCCCGACCATGCAGAACTGCCACATGCCTCGCCGCCGGAGCTAGCCGCAGATGCACCGGCCGCGCACGGGGAGGCAGTGGCCGCCGGCGTCCACCACCGGACCGGTGGAAGATGAAGAGCACGGAGGACCCGATTGCTTTTTTTCAGGGGTCTTCTTGCGAAAGAAAATTATATCAGGATGTAATTAGATTTTTTGTTTGCAGTTCACCATGTACAACGGGGCCCACCTGTCATAATCATGCTCAAAACGACCTAAGCCATTGACTAGTGTTTTTTGCAAAAAGAATAGCCTCGGAATTAGTGGGTTTCGGCACAAAACTGTAGAATTGTGGTTTCTGCAATCCTAGGCTTTAATGTCGATGTTTTTTGCAGCAGAGTAGCCTAAGTATTTCCCTCAGTTTTTGATAAGTGTTGGACTAGTTGATTTAATAGAACTATTTATTTTACTATAGAACTATTTGAACTAGTTGATTTAATAGAACTATTTATTTTACTATAGAAGTAGTTTATTTTTAGTAAGTACCACTTTATTTTATTTATAGTAAGTGCTTAGTAGTTGAACTAGTTGATTTAATAAAACTACTTTATTTTACTATATATAGAAGTAGTTTATTTTTAGTAAGTACTACTTTATTTTATTTATAGTAAGTGCTTAATTAGTAGTTGAACTAGTTGATTTAATAAAACTACTTTATTTTACTATAGAAGTAGTTTATTTTTAGCAAGAAAATTAATAGAACTAGTTTATTTGTTAGTTCAAGCAATTATTACTGCATCGATGTCGGCGATGCCTATCCCGCATCCTCGTCGTCGACTCGGCGGAGGAGGCCGGCTTGATCAGAGGGGCCATGTCCGGGACTGGGCTCCGCCGGGCTGGTATTGGGAGGTGCTACCTTCCGGGGGCGTAGGTTGGTGAGGAGCCAGCCCGTCGTTGACCCAATCGTTGTTTGATGGCGGTCGCGTGGGCCAGTGATGGTGCCTAGGCTTCTGTACACCGCGGAGGTGGTACGTCACCGTGTCAGCGAGTAGGACGAGCACGTCCGTCGCTACATGGTTGTGTTGGAGGGAGGTTCGACAATACCTGACAGGTTCTTTAGGGATCTCACTGGGGCTATGATCCTGTGATGGTTCCTTCCCTTTGGGTGTCCACCGCCCACACCGATACCCGTCGGGCGCTATGGTTCTAGCTGTACTAGCGATGCTATATATATGTATGACAGTATTCGAGGTGTATTAGTGATAATATTCGACGATGTACGGACGGAAGAGCTGATGTAGTTTTGCTTATAATTGAATGCATGCTAATTTGAATACTACTTTATTTTGTGATTTAGTTTTTCTTATTGAATGCTCAAATTGGAAAGCTATTCCTACTTTGAATGCTAAAATTGGAGAGCACTATGCAAGGCGTATGCATATGATTAGTTGATAACTTATAGGGTTTTTGTTGTCGCAGAAATCTAGGAGCCCCCCTCCATCATCCCCGTCGTTGTCCCCGTCACCCACACCCTCCGAACTCGAGGTGAGACCAGCCAAATCCTTTTTTAGAAAGATAATTAAACGATATTTCGGGTTGACTTTAAGTCTGTCGAGTCTCCACCATATATGAGAGGACGAAGAATCCCGACTGTTGTCGTGGGGTAGCTTATCCTTCGTTCCCGTGTGCTAGATAATTTGGTGTAATGCACTTGGGAACGAAAGGAGGATCTACCATCATCGACGGTCACAAATGTCAGAGAGGAATTAGCGAGGGAGAGTTCCACCATATATATATGAGAGGACGAAGAATCCCGACTGTTGTCATGGGGGTCGCTTCTCCTTCGTTCCCGTGTGCTAGACATTTTGGTGTAATGCACTCGGGGACAAATGGAGGAGCGACCATCACCGACGGTCGAATGTATACGCCAGGTGAGCTGAGAGTTTTCAAGAAAAGACTCGACAAACCGATAGTCAACCCGTGATGAATAATAATGATCTAATTTAGTTTTTGTAGTACATATATTTAATTGTACAAGTTTAATCTTTCAATTATGAATGTAGGAAATGTCGTCATCGGACGACGAAAGTCTCCCGGGGGAGTGCGGCTGGTGCCACGACGATCGAGGTTTGTGCGACAGGCCTCACCTGGACGATGATCGGCGCTTCAGCATTAAGCTCGAGGAGACCTTCGATGTTGAAATGGTACGCAATGACGACAAGTGTTTTTTTCGTAATTAAACATGACTTCAACTATTTCAACGTGTAATTTTCATCTTTTACAATTCGAGTATAGCTTATCCCATGCCATGCAAGACGCTATGTCTTGGAGAGGATGGATTTTGAAGACCATGAAAATTTTGAAACGAAGAAAATTCACCTAAGGACCCATCATGATGTGGATTTTGAAGTAAATCTGTATAATGCTGAGAGCGTAACCCATTTTGGTTGCAAAAATTGGGAAGCATTTTGCAAGATGTATGGTTTTGATGAGGGTATGCTTGTCACCATGGATCTTGGTGATCCTGACATCGACCAAGGACAATATGGACATTTGGGTCCTTGTTGATACGCCTCCAGTTCTACCGCTATGTGAGTTTCTCAAATATAGTTAATTATTAACTAATTTATATTGTTTATTTCAAAATAGTTGACAGCTTATTTCCATTGACAGCTTATTTTGATTGTTCAAACAATGTGCGGAACATGGTAGACAAAATCCACTACACTGATGGCTCCGAGTTAACTTATCAGGAGAAAAATCATCTGGTCGGATTTTGTACTGATCTTGAAAATTACAATATCTACAATCAAACTCCTCAACATTAAGGTCAATACGTGCCATTAGTGCACGTGTTGAACTACGGTAACTACCATGGAGATACCCTGGTTAGATTTTTTACTATTACGACATCCGTGCATCTTTTGCATACTTCTAAAACTAGTACATCATTGCTAACTATGAAGTTATTACTATGTTTTTCAATACAGAATCCCAGAGGATTGTGTTCCTCATTTGATGTATCAGGATGGCAGCCTTCGTGTTTTGAACATATATCCAGGTCATCCTACGAATATCAACTGTCCATACCGGATTTCTAAAAGAAGTGGAGACATGCTAATCAGAGAATGGAAAAAATGTATGGACAGTCGTAAGGAGGTTCTTGGAAGCAAAAGGAAGCGCCGCGCAAGAATTGGAGACAGGATGATCTCCATTCTCCATAATGGAGAGTCAGGGTCTATATTGTTTTATGCTATTTTACCTTAAATAGGGTATTTAGGTCCTGCATAATACTGATGATCATGTGCTAAGAACAATTAAGTAGGGTTGGTTCGATGACTATCAGGATGGTGATCGTATGACTTGTTATTAATAACGAGTAGAAGTTGTATGATGATGATTAGTAGGACTTGTTATTATGATGATGCATGATGCGAGCATGAAGAGTTATTATATATCTGTGGGTGAAATGAAAATGGATTGGATTGAAGTGAAGGCAACATGCATGTGGTGCATGTCGAAAGTAGTACAATCCAAACTTGATCAAGTTAGGATTAGTATTACTTTTGACATGCACCACATGTTGCCTAACTTCAATCTAAGTCATGTTTAGGCATAACAGTAGCAGTATCACGGAGATAAGAGAGGACACATCTCTCTATTAGCTACCTATAACAACGTTAATTAACCCCCAAAACCCCTAAACCACCTCCTTTAAAAAAAACCAGCCCCTGAAATGCTGACGCGTGGAAGCTTATTGGTCCCGGTTGGTGCTACGAACCGGGACCAAAGGCCCTGCTGCCTGGGCTCGCCGGAGCGGCCACGTGGAGGCCCATCTGTTCCAGTTGGTATAAGAATCGGGACTAAAGGCCTAGGGCATTAGTAATGATCCTTTAGTCCCGGTTCCCCAACCGGGACAGATGGGCCTTATGAACCGGGACAAATGGCCCTTTTTTACTAGTGCACAACTTTGTGCTCCCATACAATGACGACGCACTCGATTGGAGCACATTCTCCATTGGCGGTACCGGAGAGACGTGCCGAAGCTAAAAGAACTCTTTTTAGCATCGTGTCATAATTTTTATCTTTTATTTGAGAAAAACTTTTGATCTACTCATCAACTGTCAAGCCCCGCCGACCTCTAGTTCTGATGCCGGCAGTCCCCGTACCTACACCTGTTAACCTTCGAGTGAATTGCAGAAAATATCGACATTTAAGGCTAGGGTTGCAGAAACAAGGCCTGCCTCGCGACCCCCGCTCCCCTGCGACCCCCGCTAGGGTTTCCCAACCGCCGCCGGTGGCTAGCCTCCCGCCGCCGCTGCCGTCAGGCGCTCCTCCCGACCGCCCCCCCCCCCCCTCCTCCTCCTCCTCACCTATCATGACACGCCCTTGCCGGGAGGATCTCCTGCTGCCCTCACACTCGCCCGCCTCCCTACCCCCCTCGCCCACGGTGAGCTCCATGGGCAAAGCCCGGTGGACATGGCAGCAGCGGGGCCACTCTTCCCCCTCAGCTTGTAGGCGCCGATGCTGGGCGGCCCCTTCGAGTGGCGGGCTGGTTGTCCGTGAAGGAAATATGCCCTAGAGGCAACAATAGAGTTATTATTTATTTCCTTATATCATGATAAATGTTTATTATTCATGCTAGAATTGTATAAACCGGAAAACATAATACATGTGTGAATACATAGACAAACAGAGTGTCACTAGTATGCCTCTACTAGACTAGCTCGTTGATCAAAGATGGTTATGTTTCCTAGCCATAGACATGGGTTGTCATTTGATTAATGGGATCACATCATTAGGAGAATGATGTGATTGACTTGATCCATTCCGTTAGCTTAGCATTCGATCGTTTAGTACGTTGCTATTGCTTTCTTCATGACTTATACATGTTCCTATGACTATGAGATTATGCAACCCCCGTTTACCGGAGGAACACTTTCTGTGCTACCAAATGTCACAATGTAACTGGGTGATTATAAAGGTGCTCTACAGGTGTCTCCGAAAGTACTTGTTTGGTTGGCGTATTTCGAGATTAGGACTTGTCACTCCGATTGTCGGAGAGGTATCTCTGGGCCCACTCGGTAATGCACATCACTATAAGCCTTGCAAGCATTGCAACTAATGAGTTAATTGCGGGATGATATATTACGGAACGAGTAATGAGACTTGCCAGTAAGGAGATTGAACTAGGTATTGAGATACCGACGATCGAGTCTTGGGCAAGTAACATACTGATTACAAAGGGAACAACGTATGTTGTTATGCGGTTTGACCGATAAGGATCTTCGTAGAATATGTGGGAGCCAATATGAGCATCCAGGTTCCGCTATTGGTTATTGACCGGAGACGTATCTCGGTCATGTCTACATAGTTCTCGAACCCGTAGGGTCCGCACGCTTAAGGTTTTGATGACAGTTATATTATGAGTTTATGAGTTTTGATGTACCGAAGGAGTTCGGAGTCCCGGATGAGATCGGGGACATGACGAGGAGTCTCGAAATGGTCGAGACATAAAGATCGATATATTGGACGACTATATTCGGACTTCGGAAAGGTTCCGAGTGATTCGGGTATTTTTCGGAGTACCGGAGAGTTACGGGAATTCGCCAGGGAGTATATGGGCCTTATTGGGCCATACAGGAATAGAGGAGAGATGCCAAAAGGAAGGAGGCCTGCGCTCCCCCCTCTGGTCCGAATTGGACAAGGGGTGCAGCCCCCTTTTCCTTCTCTCTCTCCTCCTCTTTCCTTCTCTCCTACTCAAACAAGGAAAGGAGGAGTCCTACTCCCGGTGGGAGTAGGACTCCCCCCTGGCGCGCCCTCCTCCTTGGCCGGCCGCCTCCCCCCTTGCTCCTTTATATACGGGGCAGGAGGCACCCTGAGACACAACAACAATTGATCAGTTGATCTTTTAGCCGTGCGGTGCCCCTCCACCATAGTCCACCTCGATAAATCTGTAGCGGTGCTTAGGCGAAGCCCTGCGTCGGTAGAACATCAACATCATCACGACGCCGTCGTGCTGACGAAACTCTCGCTCAACACTCGGCTGGATTGGAGTTCGAGGGACGTCATTGGGCTGAACTTGTGCTGAACTCGAAGGTGTCGTACGTTCCGTACTTGATCGGTCGGATTGTGAAGATGTACGACTACATCAACCGCGTTGTGCTAACGCTTCCGCTTTCGGTCTACGAGGGTACGTGGACAACACTCTCCCCTCTCGTTGCTATGCATCACCATGATCTTGCGTGTGCGTAGGATTTTTTGAAATTACTACGTTCCCCAACAGTGGCATCCGAGCCTGGTTTTATGCGTAGATGTCATATGCACGAGTAGAACACAAGTGAGTTGTGGGCGATATAAGTCATACTGCTTACCAGCATGTCATACTTTGGTTCGGCGGTATTGTTGGATGAAGCGGCCCGGACCGACATTACGCGTACGCTTACGCGAGACTGGTTCTACCGACGTGCTTTGCACATAGGTGGCTGGCGGGTGTCAGTTTCTCCAACTTTAGTTGAACCGAGGGTGGCTACGCCCGGTCCTTGCAAAGGTTAAAACAACACCAACTTGACAAATAATCGTTGTGGTTTTGATGCGTAGGTAAGAATGGTTCTTGCTAAGCCCGTAGCAGCCACGTAAAACTTCCAACAACAAAGTAGAGGACGTCTAACTTGTTTTTGCAGGGCATGTTGTGATGTGATATGGTCAAGACGCGATGAGATATAAGTTGTTGTATGAGGTGATCATGTTTTGTTGAAGTTATCGACAACTGGCAAAATCCTTATGGTTGTCTCTCTATTGCATAAGATGCAAGCGCCAAATAATTGCTTTACTTTATCGCTATGCGATAGCAATAGTTGCAAGAGCAATTGTTGACGAGACGAACATGTGACGACACATTGATATAGATCAAGATGATGGAGATCATGGTGTCATGCCGGTGACGATGGAGATCATGACGATGCTTTGGAGATGGAGATCAAAGGCACAAGATCATGATGGCCATATCATGTCACATATTTTGATTGCATGTGATGTTTATCTTTTATACATCTTATTTTTCTTAGTCCGGCGGTAGCTTTATAAGATGATCTCTCACTAAATTATCAAGGTATAAGTGTTCTCCCTGAGTATGCACCGTTGCGAAAGTTCTTCGTGCTGAGACACCACGTGATGATCAGGTGTGATAGGCTCTACGTTCAAATACAACGAGTGCAAAACAGTTGCACACGCGGAATACTCAGGTTAAACTTGATGAGCCTAGCATATAACAGATATGGCCTCGGAACACGGAGACCGAAAGGTCGAGCGTGAATCATATAGTAGATATGATCAACATAGTGATGTTCACCGTTGAAACTACTCCATCTCACGTGATGATCAGACATGGTTTAGTTGATATGGATCACGTGATCACTTAGAGGATTAGAGGGATGTCTATCTAAGTGGGAGTTCTTAAGTAATATGATTAATTGAACTTTAATTTATCATGAACTTAGTCCTGGTAGTATTAGCATATTTATGTTGTAGATCAATAGCTTGCGTTGTTGACTCCCCGTTTATATTTTGATATGTTCCTAGAGAAAAAATAAGTTGAAAAATGTTAGTAGCAATGATGTGGACTTGGTCCGTGATCTGAGGATAAACCTCATTGCTGCACAGAAGAATTATGTCCTTGATGCACCGCTAGGTGACAGACCTATTGCAGGAGCAGATGCAGACGTTATGAACGTTTGGCTAGCTCAATATGATGACTACTTGATAGTTTAGTGTGCCATGCTTAACGGCTTAGAATCGGGACTTCAAAGACGTTTTTGAACGTCATGGACCATATGAGATGTTCCAGGAGTTAAAGTTAATATTTCAAGCAAATACCCGAGTTGAGAGATATGAAGTCTCCAACAAGTTCTATAGCTAAAAATATGGAGGAGAATAGCTCAAGCAGTGAGCATGTGCAAGGGATAACGGAAACGATTCCCAAGCTCTTCGTGATGCTGAAATCGATGAAGGTAGAAATCAAGAAAAACATCAAGTGTTGATGGTTGACAAGACCACTAGTTTCAAGAAAAGGGCAAAGGGAAGAAGGGGAACTTCAAGAAGAACGGCAAGCGAGTTGCTGCTCAAGTGGAGAAGCCCAAGTCTGGACCTAAGCCTGAGACTAAGTGGTTCTACTGCAAAGGAATTGGTCACTTGAAGCGAAACTGCCCCAAGTATTTGGCGGATAAGAAGGATGGCAAAGTGAACAAAGGTATATTTGATATACATGTTATTGATGTGTACTTTACTAGTATTTATAGCAACCCCTCAGTACTTGATACTAGTTCAGTTGCTAAGATTAGTAACTCGAAACGGGAGTTGCAGAATAAACAGAGACTAGTTAAGGGTGAAGTGACGATGTGTGTTGGAAGTGGTTCCAAGATTGATATGATCATCATCGCACACTCCCTAAATTTTCGAGATAAGTGTTGAACCTAAATAAGTGTTATTTGGTGTTTGCGTTGAGCATGTATATGATTTGATCATGTTTATTGCACTACAGTTATTCATTTAAGTTAGAGAACAATTGTTGTTCTGTTTACATGAATAAAACCTTTTATGGTCATACACACCAACGAAAATGGTTTGTTGGACCTCGATCGTAGTGATACACATATTCATAATATTTAAGCCAAAAGATGCAAAGTTAATAATGATAGTGCAACTTATTTGTGGCACTGCCGTTTAGGTCACATAGGTGTAAATCCCATGAAGAAACTCCATGCTGATGGGATTTTGAATTACTCGATTATGAATCACTTGATTCTTGCGAACCATGCCTTATGGGCAAGATGACTAAAACTCCGTTCTCCGGAACAATGGAGCGAGCAACTGACTTATTGGAAATAATACATACTGATGTATGTGATCCAATGAGTGTCGAGGCTCGCGGCGGGTATCGTCATTTTCTGACCTTCACAGATGATTTGAGCAGATATGAGTATATCTACTTGATGAAACATAAGTCTGAAACATTTGAAAAGTTCAAAGAATTTCAGAGTGAAGTGGAAAATCATCGTGACAAGAAAATAAAGTTTCTACGATTTGATCGCGGAGACAAATATTTGAGTTACGAGTTTGGTCTTCAATTAAAACAATGTGGAATAATTTCACAAATTTGTGCCACATGGAACACCACAGCATAATGGTGTGTCCGAACGTCATAACCGTACTTTATTGGATATAGTGCAATCTATGATGTCTCTTACCGATTTACCACTATCGTTTTGGGGTTATGCATTAGAGACAGCTGCATTCACATTAAAAAGGGCACCATCTAAATCCGTTGAGACGACACCGTATGAACTATGGTTTAGCAAGAAACCTAAGCTGTCATTTCTTAAAGTTTGGGACTGTGATGCTTATGTGAAAAAGTTTCAACATGATAAGCTCGAACCCAAATCGGAGAAGTAAGTCTTCATAGGATACCCAAAGAAGACAGTTGGGTACACCTTCTATCACAGATCCGAAGGCAAGACATTCGTTGCTAAGAATGGATCCTTTCTAGAGAAGGAGTTTCTCTCGAAAGAAGTGAGTGGGAGGAAAGTAGAACTTGATGAGGTAACTGTACCTGCTCCCTTATTGGAAAGTAGTTTATCATAGAAATCTGTTCCTGTGACTCCTACACCAATTAGTGAGGAAGCTAATGATGATGATCATGTAACTTCAGATCAAGTTACTACCGAACCTTGTAGGTAAACCAGAGTAAGATCCGCACTGTGAGTGGTATGGTGATCCTGTTCGGAGGTCATGTTACTTGACCATGACGAACCTACGAACTATGAGGAAGCGATGATGAGCCCAGATTCCATAAAATGACTAGAGGCCATGAAATCTGAGATGGGATCCATGTATGAGAACAAAGTATGGACTTTGATTGACTTGCCCAATGATCGGCGAGCCATTGAGATTAAATGGATCTTCAAGAGGAAGATGACGCTGATAGTAGTGTTACTATCTATAGAATTGTCGCAAAAAGGTTTTCGACAAGTTCAAGGTGTTGACTACGATGAGAGTTTCTCAGTCGTATCTATGCTTAAGTCTATCCGGATCATGTTAGCAATTGCCGCATTTTATGAAATATGGCAAGTGGATAAACAAAACTGCATTCCTTAATGGATTTATTAAAGCAGAGTTGTATATGATGCAACCAGAAGGTTTTGTCAATCCTAAAGGCGCTAACAAAATATGCGAGCTCCAGCGATCCATCTATGGACTGGTGCAAGCATCTCGGAGTTGGAATATATGCTTTGATAAGTTGATCAAAGCATATAATTTTATACAGACTTGCGATGAAGCCTGTATTTACAAGAAAGTGAATGGGAGCACTACAGCATTTCTGATAAGTATATGTGAATGACATATTGTTGATCGGAAATAATGTAGAATTATTCTGCAAAGCATAAAGGATTGTTTGAAAGAGTTTTTTCAAAGAAAGACCTCGGTGAAGCTGCTTACATATTGAGCATCAAGATCTATAGAGAAAGATCAAGAAGCTTGATAAGTTTTTCAATGAGTACATACCTTGACAAGATTTTGAAGTAGTTCAAAATGGAACAGTCAAAGAAAGAGTATCTTGCCTGTGTTATAAGGTGTGAAATTGAGTAAGACTCAAAGCTCGACCACGGCAGAAGATAGAAAGAGAATGAAAGTCATTCTCTATGCCTCAGCCATAGGTTCTATAAAGTATGCCATGCTGTGTACTAGATCTATTGCATACCCTACCACTAAGTTTGGCAAGGGAGTGCAATAGTGATCTAGGAATAGATCAATGGACAGCGGTCAAAATTATCCTTAGTAGACTAAGGAAATATTTCTCGATTATGGAGGTGATAAAAGAGCTCGTCATAAAGAGTTACATCGACGCAAGCTTTTACACCAATCCAGATGACTCTAAGTCTCAATCTGTATACATATTGAAAGTGGGAGCAATTAGCTAGAGTAGCTCCGTGCAGAGCATTGTAGACATAGAATATTTTGCAAAATACATACGGCTCTGAATGTGACAGACCCGTTGAAAGGATCGATATATTTGACTAGAGGGGGGGGGGGGTGAATAGGCAACTAACAATTTTTAGCTTTTCTTTACCAAATTAAACTTTGCATCAAAGTAAGTTGTCTAGATATGCAACTAGGTGGACAACCTATATGATGCAACAAACACAAGCACACAAGCAAGCAATGAATGTAACATAAATAAGCTTGCACAAGTAAAGGGATGAGACAACCAAGAGCGGAGCCGGTGGAGACGAGGCTGTGTTATCGAAGTTCCTTACTTTTGAGTGGAAGTACGTCTCCGTTAGAGAGGTGTGGAGACACAATGCTTCCCAAGAAGAGACTAGGGCCATCGTATTCTCCTCACGCCCTCACACAATGCGAGATGCCATGATTACACTATTGGTGCCCATGAAGGCGGCGACCGAACCTTTACAAACAAGGTTGGGGCAATCTCCACAACTTAATTGGAGGCTCCCAACGACACCACGAAGCTTCACCACAATGGACTATGGCTCCGCGGTGACCTCAACCGTCTAGGGTGCTCAAACACCCAAGAGTAACAAGATCCGCAAGGGATTAGTGGGGGGAATCAAATTTCTCTTGGTGGAAGTGTAGATCGGGGCCTTCTCAACCTCTCCCGAGCAAATCAACAAGTTTGATTGGCTAGGGAGTGAGATCGGGCGAAAATGGAGCTTAGGAGCAACAATGGAGCATAGGGTTGGAAGAGGTGGTCAACTAGAGGTAGGAGACGACCCTTTTATAGTGGTGGACGAAATCCAACTGTTATGTACTTAACCAGCCCGCGACACGCGGTACTACCGCTCCAGGGGCGCAGTACTACCGCAGGGCCATGCGGTACTACCATGGGCCACCACGGTACTACCGCTGTAGCAGCGGGGGCTACAGCGAGCCTGACAGGGGGCAGTATTACCGCGAGCGCGGTACTACCGCTCCCTCCTTGCGGTACTACCGCAAGGCAGGAACTCCCTAGCCTGGGAAGGGCTCGGATGAATAAAAATACATCCGTGTCTACTTCCGCTGGAAAACAGCCGGTGCAAAAACCTGACGCGGTACTACCGCTGGAGAGCAGTGCTACCGCGGGGCTGCTGGTCCAGACCGCGCGCGGTACTACCGTGCCCATGGCACGGTACTACCGCGGAGGCGTGGATGTAAAAATTACATCCGCCCCTACTACCGCAACGCAGCGGTACTTGGCCTGGGGGCCACAGTAGTACGGCTCGGAGGAGCGGTACTTATGGGCTCAGCAGTACTACCGCGCTGAGCTACGGTACTACGCATGGTGCCTACGGTACTACCGCTCCAGGGCGCAGTACTACCGCAAGCACAGCAACAACAGCCAAGGCAATCACAACGAGGATAAACGAGGAATGCTCCATAGTGAAAGGGAAAGGTGGAGACAAGGAAGGGAACGTGTACGTGATGATTCCACCCAAACCTTTCCGACGCGTACCCCCTCTTAATAGTACGGCTTTCCTACGACTCAAATCCACCAAAAAGAAACGTAGAGAAACACCGTCTTCAATAGTCTTCGAGTGGCACGAAACCGTCTTGTACCTAGTGAGGAAATGTCTGAGAAACTCAAAGTCACACGATTAGTCCGCAAAAGCATTGTCATCAATCACCAAAACACCTAAGGGATAAATATGCACTTACAATCTCCCCCTATTTGGTGGATTGATGACAGGATTTGCGCAAAAGGGAAATAAACTATAGCAAAGGCAAACCCCTCCTCTCTAAAATATAGACGGGCTCCCCCTAGATGTGTGCAATCTAGATGAATGCTTTGGACTGCATAGCACACAACTAGGATCAACACTCCCCCTATATTTTAGAGACAAGGCATAACTAGCAATGATAAGGCTAAACATCTACTAACGAGCATAAAACATAGGTAGCACAATATAACATAAGCTTGCTAAGATGGGATAAAGTGCATATGTCTTACACCATATGAAGGATAAGTCTCAAACCAAACCAAAGCAACTAAACGAGGTTCAAACGAGACAGCAAACACCAAACACACCAAACACGACGACACACGAGCAAATCCCTACACTCTCTCCCCCTTTGGCATCGAGACGCCAAAAAGGCAGAGAGGACACCTACACACTCGGGGTGGCTCAAGCGGAGAAATCATCCCAGCGCTCCTCCTCAGACTCGGCAGCAGGGATGTCCTCCTCGAAGTCCTCATCAGAATCAGTCCACTTGTAGCCCTGCTTCGCCATCCACTCGGCCTCTGGAGTGATGTGCCTCTCTGACCCGCTGGAATGAGCCTGACCAAAGACCTTGAGGATGTGCAAGTCACAGCGGCGAGCCTCCTTGGAGGCAACGTGAGTCCTGTACTGCCCCTTAGCTTGCATGCAGAAGAGAGTCTTCATTTTCTCCTTCAGCTTCTTGGCCCACGAGGGCATAGAGGAACTCTGGGAAGACCTAGTAGCACGGTCCTCAGCAACATCCTCAGCTCCAGTCTCCTCCTCACCAACATGCCTCCTAGCAGCAGACGCCTCAGCATGAGTGGTAGTGTTGGCCCAGTTGGGCTTGACACGGAGACAGATGGGATCATGCCTAATCCAGTCTGGAGCAAGGAACTCATCCCCAGGGTACAACTTCTCCCAAGTCTTGGAGATCAGCAGAAACAGGTAAGGCCCGTAGATAGGCACCTTGCGGTTGAACACCGCAAACCGAAGCTCATGCCACATGATGTGTGAGACATCAAGAGGCTGAGTCTGAGACACCCAGGCCTCCTCACACATGAGCATCATATCCACCATAAAAGCATGAACCTTATCCTTGTCGCCAATGCTCGGGAACAGAGTGTTGCGGAAGATGCGATACATGATGTCCAGAAAGGGGTTCAGCACCCAAGCCGACTTGCCATTGGCGAGCACCTTCTCAACATAGTACTGCTGGATCTTGTCCTTGTTGGCAGACTCAGAATTGGCATGGGGACGAACACCAACAGGAGTGTCGAGTCCGTCATCAGGAACATGCAACATGTCCATGAACTCCTTCCAGGTAGCGGTCAACTGACGGCCGTTGGTCATCCACGTCATCCGCCGCTCCTCCCGAGGATGAAAGTACACAGAGCAAAGAACTGATAAACAAGCTCAGGGTCAAAGTCCAGATGGAAGGAGATCACATGCTCAATGCCAAACTGCTCCACCAAGTCCAGAGCCTCTCCAAAGTACTCACGATACCGCTCCTTCCTCATGTGATGCATGTCAATCCACTTGACCTCCACGTAGGTGTTCTGCTTGTTCTTGATGACATCCAGGTAAAAGAGAGTCTGCTGCTTGGTCCAGAACAACTCACAGCCTCTGATAACAGCACGAGAAATCACATACGGCTTCATCTGCCTGAGACGGACATACTCAGCGGAGGGAATCTCGTCCATGCTCTTAGCGGGTTCCTTGTTCTTGTTGGCAGTGGTCTTGACATTGCGCTTGGGGGCACTGGAGCCCTCTACGGCTTCACCTTGATTGCGCAAACGCTTGGATCCAGTGTCGCGACTGGGATTGGAACGGCGAGGGCCACCACCTGAGACACAACGCGCAAAACAAACACAAAACCCAAGAAGGATCAATGCAAAGACCACGGCAAAGCAAAAGAACCACTTAGGAAGCATACATGCTACATGCCATGTGATAGATTGGGCCGAACGGTAGTACTGCCAGGGGCTGCGGTACTAAAATTTTAGTACCGCCCCAAGTCGCGGTAGTACCGTGTGTTGTCACGGTAGTACCGTGTCCGGGAGCGGTAGTAAGATTGTAGTGCCGCCGCTCATGATGTAGTACCGCACCGACCGGGCGGTAGTACCAGACAAGCGGTAGTACCGCACATGTGGGGCGGTAGTACCGCACTGCGTTAGATCCGAACGAGATTTGAATCTGAGAAGGACCGCAAAACCACGGCGGTACTATGGTTGATCAAATCTATCTCAAGACAACATAGCAAGTATAATCCCTACACACTACTACTCTCCTCCATCCTACTCTTGCAAAGATTTAGCCTAAAATCTCAAGAACACATGCATCTCCCCAAAATCCTAAAGGCAAGGAAAACAACCAAAAGAGAGAGGGGTTTGGGGAAAGACCTTGTTCCATGGAAAGAGCACGTGGTGGGGAACGATCCCACCGGTCGGAATCGAAGAAGAGCCGGCGAGGGACCCCGGCCCTCGTTCTTGAGCGAGAGAGAGAGAGAGACGAAGTGGGGAAACTGACGAATGGGTATGGGGGAGTTAGAACTCCCCCTGCCCGTCCTTATCCCCCACGCGTCTGCGACGGCGCGGTAGTACCGCACGTCATCGCGGTAGTACCGCTCGGCGAAAGTACCGCGCACCAGCGGTAGTACCGCTCTCCTGGGCGGCAGTAAAAAATTACTGCCGCGCAGGCGCGGTAGTACCGTGCCCTCTCAACGCGGTAGTACCGTAGCAAGCTGCGGTAGTACCATGAGCTCAAGAAGAAGCTGGTTTCAAACATGCGAAAAGGGGTCTTTGCATAGAAACTTCAAGCACAAGAGACACCACAAGAACACGCACAACACAAAGGCAGAACAGGAACCGACAACAAGAAACAACCACGCGACACCACCTCTCCAAAAAGAGGGCGGTGGCCGGAGCCACCTATGTTTGAGTCAATTGGTATGGCACGGCGAAGAATTATCCTTGGGCCCATGACCAAAACTCGTCTTTGAATCACAAGTACCATCAAAAATGGATAATGTGAAAGAGTTGATCGATTTATGCATAATGGGGGGAGGGAGAGTTCATTGAGAGAACAACACTCCCCCTATGTCCATGCCTACACCTAAACAAGATAACAAGTTGAGTATGGTGGGGTGTGCAAGGGTTCAAGCAACATTGCTCGAATCAATGATATTCAGCTCATGCCTTAACTCGCGAAATCTTGCTTCATCCAAAGGCTTCGTGAAGATATCTGCAAGGTTATCATGAGTGTTGACGTATTTGAGCTCGATCTCCCCTCGCCTAATGTGATCCCGGATGAAGTGATATCAAATCTCAATATGCTTCGTCTTGAAGTGTTGCGCCGGGTTGAGAGAAATCTTGATGGAACTTTCATTGTCACACCAAAGAGGCACTTTGTCACAAATGACACCGTAATCCTTTAAAGTTTGCCTCATCCATAAGAGTTGTGCACAACAACTACCGGACGCTACATAGCACAACTTTTCTTTTGGGAAGACCAACTTACCAAAGAGCAACCAAGGAATTGGCACCCTCCGGAAGTGGACTTCCTATCCACTTTGTCTCCCGCCCAATCAGGATCAGAATATCCTTCAAGCTTGATGTTTGCTCCTCTCGGGTACCATAGGCCAAAGTTTGGGGTATGAGCCAAATATCGAAAGATTCGCTTGACCGCCACATAGTGGCTTTCCTTAGGTGCGGCTTGAAACCGTGCACAAATTCCCACATTCAACATGATATCCGGTCTAGATGCACAAAGGTAAAGCAAGGATCCAATCATGGAGCGATATTCCTTTTGATCCACCGCTTTACCATTAGGATCGATTACAAGTTGACACTTAGAGGGCATTGGAGTGGAAACCGGCTTGACATCGCTTAGCTTGAATCTCTTGAGCATGTCTTGAGTGTATTTGGCTTGGTTGATGAAGGTACCTTCTCTTCTTTGCTTCACTTCGAAACCTAGAAAGAACTTCAACTCTCCCATGGAAGACATCTTGAACTTTGAGGTCATTAGTGCGGCAAATTCATCATTGAAAGCTTTGTTAGGGGAACCAAAGATAATGTCATCAACATATAGCACACAAACAACTCCCCATTGACCTTATTAGTAAAAAGAGTGGGATTGATGAGCCCAACTTCAAACCCACGATCTTGTAGCAACTCGGTAAGGTGGTCATACCACGCACGTGGGGCTTGTTTAAGGCCATAGAGTGCCTTATCGAGTTGGTACACATGATCGGGAAAGTAGGGATCCTCGAACCCGGGGGGTTGTTTGACGTAAACCAACTCATTAATAGGACCATTAAGAAAGACACTCTTCACATCCATTTGTTGCAACTTAAAGTTGTGATGAGAAGCATAAGCAATCAACAAACGAATGGATTCAAGAGGAGCAACGAGAGCAAAGGTTTCACCGTAGTCGATACCCTCGACTTGGGAGTAACCTTGTGCCACCAATCTTGCCTTGTTGCGAATGATGGTTCCATGAGCATCTCGTTTGTTCTTGAAAATCCACTTGGTCCCAATGACATTGTGGTTCCCCGTTGGCCTTGGCACCAATCTCCACACCTTGTTGTACTCGAAGTTGTTGAGTTCTTCATGCATGGCATTAAGCCAATCCGGATCTTCGAGTGCCTCATATACCTTTTGGGGTTCAACACAAGAAACAAACGCGTGATGTTCACAATAGTTTGCCAATTGTCTACGAGTGCTTATCCCCTTTCGGATGCTTCCAAGTACATTCTTCATGAGATGACCCTTGGTGGTGAGCTTGGAAGAAATCTTGGCGGCACGACGCTCTAATTCCTCCTCGGGGGTGAGTTGAGGAGCGGTCACTTGATCATCTTGAGCGCCGTCTTGAGCATGTTCTTGATCTTGAACTTGCTCGGCGGAGAGAACTTGACCTTGGACATCACTTGGAGTGTCAACATCTTCTTGAGCATGATCTTGCCCTTGGTCTTGTTCATGAGGTTGAGGGCCTTCACTTTGTACGTCGGAAGTGTGTGGGCCTTGGGTTGGTGATGGCTCCACTTGAGTGGAGCATTGTCCTTCTCCTTCGGCCACAAGGGGTTCCTCAATGGGTATGATAAACCCAACACCCATTCTTATTATGGATTGAGGAGGAATTTCATCACCTACATCACAAGTGCCACTTTGCTCCACTTGGGAGCCGTTATTTTCATCAAACTCCACGTTACACGTCTCCTCAATAAGTCCCGTGGATTTATTGAGGACACGGTAAGCATGGGAGTTTGTAGCATAACCAACAAATATGCCCTCATAAGCTCTAGCTTCAAACTTAGAAAACCGAACACCTTTCTTGAGAATGAAACACTTACACCCGAACACCCGAAAGTACTTGAGGTTGGGCTTGTTACCGGTGAGTATCTCATATGGAGTCTTGTTCAAGCCCTTGCGGAGGTAGAGCCGATTGGATGCATGACATGCGGTGTTGATGGCTTCGGCACAAAAGTTGTATGGAGACTTGAACTCCGCCATCATGGTCCTTGCCGCATCCATCAACGTCCGGTTCTTCCTCTCCGCGACACCGTTTTGTTGAGGGGTGTATGGTGCAGAATATTGATGCTTGATCCCCTCATCACTAAGAAACTCATCCAAGGTGTAGTTCTTGAACTCGGTGCCGTTGTCACTTCTTATTGTCAAGATCTTTGCATTGTGTTGACGTTGTGCTTCATTTGCAAAGTCAATGACGGTTTGTTGGGTCTCGCTCATCCTCTTGAAGAAATACACCCAAGTATATCTTGAGTTGTCATCCACAATCACCAAGCAATACTTCCTACCCCCAAGACTATCAAAGGATGGAGGCCCAAAGAGATCCAAGTGAAGGAGATCCAAAGGCCTCTTCGAGTAGATGATAGTCGTGGGAGGGTGAGCCTTTTCATGAAGCTTTCCTTCGATACAAGCACTGCAAGCACGATCTTTAGCAAAACTAACATTCGTTAGTCCACGGACATGGTCCCCCTTGAGAAGACTTTGCAAAGATCTCATATTGACATGGGCTAGATGGCGATGCCAAAGCCATCCCACATCAACTTTAGCCATTAGGCATGTCGCGTTCTTAGTGGGCACCTCCGAAAAGTTAATCACATAGAGACCGTTCTCGACATGCCCAACAAAGGCTACTTTAAGAGTCTTGCTCCACAAGAGGACCACGGTATCAATATCAAAGAAAGTGGCAAAGCCCATGATTGCAAGTTGACGAACAGAAAGTAAATTGTATGCAAGGGACTCCACAAGCATGACCTTCTCGATCGTGAGATCATGAGAAATGACAACCTTGCCGAGTCCCAATACCTTAGAAGACGAGGCATCACCCCACTAGACATTGGTGGCCATAGAGGGAATCTTGTGCACGTCCACCACCAAGTCCTTGCTTCTGGTCATATGATTTGTAGCTCCACTATCGAGCAACCATGATCCCCCACCGGAAGCAAACACCTACAAGAGATCAATGCTTGGTTTTAGGTACCCATTTTTTAATGGGTCCTTTGATGTTAGTAACAAGGGTCTTAGGAACCCAAATATACCATTCAATGTACTCATGAGGAGAACCAACAAATTTGGCAAAAACGTGCCCATCACTAGCACGACATAACACATAAGAGGGATTAAAATCGTCGGCTTTGTTGGGAGGGGTGGCATTGCCCTTCTTGGCATCGCCACCCTTTGCGTTGTTCTTCTTCTCCTTGGAAGCACCCTCTCCCTCCCTCACAAAAGTTTGCTTGAGAGGAGGAGGTCGTTTGGTCTTGTCATTCTTCTTCTTGTTCTTGGGCTTGGGTGTGAACCCAATCCCCTCCTTGGCAACAACTTCCTTTTGATTTCTCAAAAGGTCGTTGAGGTTCTTCTCACCTTGTATGCATGTGACAAGGCCTTTCTCAAGTTGCTCCTTCAACTTAGCATTCTCCTCAACAAGATGCACATGCTCACAGCAAGGGTTAGTAGCATTTGCATTATCAATCAACACCATATGAGGAAAGGTGGCTTTCTCCTTGGTTATCTTCACTTGGAGTTGGTCATGAGACTCTTTGAGGCTAGCTTGAACACCCTTCAAGACTTTGTGAGCCTTGTCGAGAATGTCAAACTCCTCTTTGAGTCTAGCAAGATCAACCCCAAGCTTCGCCTTCACGGAGCTTAGAACACGAGATGATCAAGATCTTTCTTTAATTTAGCATGATCATCATTGTATGACTCCTCAAGAGCCAAACGAAGACCACGCTCTTCCTCAAGAGCATTGGAAAGATCCGAAATCTCATCGGCATAGTCACGACTATGCCCCTCCATCTTAGAGATGGTTTCTTCGTGAGCCTCGATCATGTCATTGGCTTCACCAAGTTGTTCCAAGAGAGCAACGAAGTGCTTCTTGGATTTGCCCTTGAGTTTACCCATAAAGGCCTCAAACTCATTCTCCTCCACATCAGTTCCCTCATGTTCATCAATGCAATCCTTCGAAGAAGAATGATTGATGATGGTAGTTTTGATGTTGGGGGTTACCTTGTTGGTGGCTTTAGCCATGAGGCACTTGGCGGTGATGCTCTCATTGGGTGAGTCGAAGAGAGATACCCGGGGAGTCGTCGCAATGGCAACGGAGGCCATGGCAATCGACTCACCATCTTCATCATCATCGTCATCCTCATTGTACTCTTCTTGTACCACCAAAGCCTTGTGAGGAGTCTTCTTGGTGAAGTTGCTCTTGTTGGGGAAAGACTTGGCCTTGTCCTTACGGATGAGCTTGCCACCATTGTCTTCCCTCTTCTCATACGGGCACTCCGTAACAAAATGACTCACATTGCCACAATTGAAGCAAGTCCTCACTTGTTGCTTGCCCTTTGTGCCACTTGAGCTGCTCTTGTTGAAGTTGGGCCTTGAGTTCTTCTTTCTCCAAAATTGCCTTGAAGCAAGGGCCATGTGCTCATGATAGGCATACTTCGTATCTTCGAGGTTGCTCTCCTCTTCTTCCTCCTCTTCTTCTTCTTCGACACACACCTTGTCCTTCAATGCAAGGTTGGGCTTCTTTGCTCTTTGGGAGCGAAGCACCGCATTGTCGGCGGTCTTGTCCAATATGCTCATAGCCACAAACTCATCCAACACATCACTTGAGGACAAGGCGTGAAAGTCCGGCCTTTGACGGATGACGGAGGACATGGCTTTGTGGTAGGGCATCATTGCCTTGAGAAATTTGCGCTTGATCCAATTGTCATCCGTGTCCTTACTTCCATGATCCCGAAGAGAGACGGCGAGTTTGGTGACTCTCCGATAAAGTTCACGAGGTTCTTCATCTTCTTTCATTGCAAACTCATCGGCTTCATCTTGAACCACTTCATAATTGGACAGTTGAATGCTTGCGCTTCCCCGATAGAGGTAAACCACTTTGAGCCAAGCATCTTTGGCCAATGAGTAGGGCCGGAGATGCGGGAGGTCTTCGGGAAGGATTGCTTCTTGGATGATGAAGAGAGCATTCTCGTTAAATTGATCATCCACGGCTTCTCTAGGAGTGAAGTTGCTTCGATCTTGCGGATAAAAACCTTCTTCAATGATTCTCCAAAGGTTAGTGTTCACATGATTTAAATGACGCTTAAAACGATAGACCCAAGAATCAAAATCCTCCTTTTTATCAATCTTGGGGGGAGGACCGGCATGATTCAAATGAGTAGAAGGAATCGGTCCACCATAAACGGGTGGAGGTTGCACATGGGCAAAGATGCCGGTGCCATTCTTACCACTAGACGAAGGGGCTTTCTCACTAGTAGCTTCCCCCTTGTCCGGGTTAGCATCCGTCTCCGTGTTGGCAGGATCACCCACTTTCACGGGCGCGGTGGAAAGTTTAAGCCCTTCTAAGAATTCCTTAAACATGTCTTTGACCTCGGTCGTCATGGAGGTTTTCAATGTGTACAACGCCACATTGAATTCCTCACGTGAGATAGAGTTACCCCCATCTCCCGTAGACGATATCGGATTCCCACCGGAGTGCTCTCCCACATCGTCTTCGACGTCAACCATATTCTTCGGACGGTAAAGTCCTTAAAAAGAGACGAGGCTCTGATACCAATTGAAAGGATCCATATAGTTGACTAGAGGGGGGCTGAATAGGCAACTAACAATTTTTAGCTTTTCTTTACCAAATTAAACTTTGCATCAAAGTAAGTTGTCTAGATATGCAACTAGGTGGACAACCTATATGATGCAACAAACACAAGCACACAAGCAAGCAATGAATGTAACACAAATAAGCTTGCACAAGTAAAGGGATGAGATAACCAAGAGTGGAGCCGGTGGAGACGAGGATGTGTTACCGAAGTTCCTTCCTTTTGAGGGGAAGTACGTCTCCGTTAGAGCGGTGTGGAGGCACAATGCTCCCAAAGAAGCCACTAGGGCCACCGTATTCTCCTCACGCCCTCACACAATGCGAGATGCCGTGATTCCACTATTGGTGCCCTTGAAGGCGGCGATTGAACCTTTACAAACAAGGTTGGGGCAATCTCCACAACTTAATTGGAGGCTCCCAACGACACCACGAAGCTTCACCACAATGGACTATGGCTCATGGTGACCTCAACCGCCTAGGGTGCTCAAACACCCAAGAGTAACAAGATCCGCAAGGGATTAGTGGGGAATCAAATTTCTCTTGGTGGAAGTGTAGATCGGGGCCTTCTCAACCACTCCCGAGAAAATCAACAAGTTTGATTGGCTAGGGAGTGAGATCGGGCGAAAATGGAGCTTAGGAGCAACAATGGAGCTTAGGGTTGGAAGAGGTGGTCGACTAGAGGTAGGAGACGACCCTTTTATAGTGGTGGACGTAATCCAACCGTTATCCACTTAACCAGCCCGCGACACGCGGTACTACCGCTCCAGGGGCGCGGTACTACCGCAGGGCCATGCGGTACTACCGTTGGCCACCACGGTACTACCGCTGCAGCAGCGGGGGCTACAGCGAGCCTGACAGGGGGCAGTACTACCACGGGCGCGGTCCTACCGCTCCCTCCTTGCGGTACTACCGCAAGGCAGGAATGCCCTAGCCTGGGGAAGGGCATGGATGAAAAAAAATACATCTGTGCCTACTTCCGTTGGAAAACAGCCGGTCCAAAAACCCGACGCGGTACTACTGCTGGAGAGCAGTACTACCGCGGGGCTGCTGGTCCAGACCGCGCGCGGTACTACTGTGCCCATGGCGCGGTACTACCGCGGAGGCGCGGATGTAAAATATTACATCCGCCCCTACTACCGGAACACAGCGGTACTTGGCCTGGGGGCCACAGTAGTACGGCTCCAGAGGAGCGGTACTATCGTGGGCTCCCGCGGTACTACCGCGCCTGAGCTACGGTACTACCGCGGGTGCTTGCGGTACTACCGCTCCAGGGAGCAATACTACCGCAAGCACAACAACAGCAGCCAAGGCAATCACAACGAGGATAAACGGGGAATGCTCCATAGTGCAAGGGAAAGGTGGAGACAAGGAAGGGAACGTGTACGTGATGATTCCACCCAAACCTTTCCGGCGCGGACACCCTCTTAATAGTACGGCTTTCCTATGACTCAAATCCACCAAAAAGAAACGTAGAGAAACGCCGTCTTCAATAATCTTCGAGGGGCACCAAACCGTCTTGTACCTAGTGAGGAAATGTCTGAGAAACTCAAAGGCACATGATTAGTCCGCAAAAGCATTGTCATCAATCACCAAAACACCTAAGGGATAAATATGCACTTACACCCGTTGACTAAACTTTTCTCACGAGCAAAACATGATCACACCTTCGTACTCTTTTGGTGTTAATCACATATCGATGTGAACTAGATTATTGACTCTAGTAAACCCTTTGCGTGTTGGTCACATGACAATGTGAACTATGGGTGTTAATCACATGCAGATGTGAATGTTAGTATTAAATCACATGGCGATGTGAACTAGATTGTTGACTCTAGTGCAAGTGGGAGACTGAAGGAAATATGCCCTAGAGGCAATAATAAAGTTATTATTTATTTCCTTATATCATGACAAATGTTTATTATTCATGCTAGAATTGTATTAACCGAAAACATAATACATGTGTGAATACATAGACAAACAGAGTGTCACTAGTATGCCTCTACTTGACTAGCTCGTTGATCAAAGATGGTTATGTTTCCTAGCCATAGACATGGGTTGTCATTTGATTAACGGGATCACATCATTAGGAGAATGATGTGATTGACTTGACCCATTCCGTTAGCTTAGCATTCAATCGTTTAGTATGTTGCTATTGCTTTCTTCATGACTTATACATGTTCCTATGACTATGAGATTATGCAACTCCCGTTTACCGGAGGAACACTTTGTGTGCTACCAAACGTCACAACGTAACTGGGTGACTATAAAGGTGCTCTACAGGTGTCTCCGAAGGTACTTGTTGGGTTGGCGTATTTCGAGATTAGGATTTGTCACTCCGATTGTCGGAGAGGTATCTCTGGGCCCACTCGGTAATGCACATCACTATAAGCCTTGCAAGCATTGCAACTAATGAGTTAATTGCGGGATGATGTATTACGGAACGAGTAAAGAGACTTGCCAGTAATGAGATTGAACTAGGTATTGAGATACCGACGATCGAGTCTCGGGCAAGTAACATACCGATGACAAAGGGAACAACTTATGTTGTATGCGGTTTGACCGATAAATATCTTCGTAGAATATGTGGGAGCCAATATGAGCATCCAGGTTCCGCTATTGGTTATTGACGGAGACGTGTCTCGGTCATGTCATATAGTTCTCGAACCCGTAGGGTCCATGCACGCTTAAGGTTTGGATGATGGTTATATTATGAGTTTATGAGTTTTGATGTACCGAAGGAGTTTGGAGTCCCGGATGAGATCGGGGACATGACGAGGAGTCTCTAAATGGTCGAGACGTAAAGATCGATATATTGGACGACTATATTCGGACTTCGGAAAGGTTCCGAGTGATTCGGGTATTTTTCGGAGTACCGGAGAGTTACGGGAATTCTCCGGGGAGTATATGGGCCTTATTGGGCCATACGGGAATAGAGGAGAGAGGCCAAAAGGAAGGAGGCCTGCCCCCCCCTGGTCCGAATTGGACAAGGGGTGCAGCCCCCTTTTCCTTCTCCCGCTCCTCCTCTTTCCTTCTCTCCTACTCCAACAAGGAAAGGAGGAGTCCTACTCCCGGTGGGAGTAGGACTCCCCCCTTGGCGCGCCCTCCTCCATGGCCGGCCGCCTCCCCCTTGCTCCTTTATATACGGGGGCAGGGGGGCACCCCAGAGACACAACAACAATTGCTCAGTTGATCTTTTAGTCGTGTGCGGTGCCCCCTCCACCATAGTCCACCTCGATAAATACTGTAGCGGTGCTTAGGCGAAGCCCTGCGCCGGTAGAACATCAACATCGTCACCACACCGTCGTGCTGACGAAACTCTCCTTCAACACTGAGGCTGGATCGGAGTTCGAGGGACGTCATCGGGCTGAACGTGTGCTGAACTCGGAGGTGCCGTACGTTCGGTACTTGATTGGTCGGATCGTGAAGACGTACGACTAGATCAACCGCGTTGTGCTAACGCTTCCACTTTCGGTCTACGAGGGTACGTGGACAACACTCTCCCCTCTCGTTGCTATGCATCACCATGATCTTGTGTGTGCGTAGGAATTTTTTTTGAAATTTCTACGTTCCCCAACAGTCCACGGGATCCAGCAGCGCGACGGCGGTCTCGCAGGGCGACGGGGCGGCCTGCTGGTGGCGGCGCTCCGGCTCCCTTCGTTCCACGTGCGGTGGGGCGTCTGCGTTGCTCCCGTCTCGGGAGGTGGCGCACAGCCGGTCTCTTGCCGGATCCGGCCGGATCTGGCGTTGGGGGCCGACCGGCGGCGCGTGGCTCCTATTGTGCGTGCCCGGCGGCTCCGGTGTTTGGAGGTCGTCGGGTGACGCGGGTAGGGCAGCGGCCGGGCGTGGCCGCTGCTCCGGTCATGGGCGGCGGCGTGGGGAGGTCTCGGTGGTGATCTCCCGGTGTCGAGGCAGCTAAACGACGGCTCGACGGATCTGTCCGCGGCAGCGGCCGCTTCTCCGGCGTCGGCTTGTCCGCGGTCGGGCCGTCTCGACCTTCACCCCATCTCCTCGGCACCCGGGCGCTACTCACATCAATGGGCTGGTCCTCTCCCAGCTGCGGTCCACCGCTCGTCTCGCGTCCCAGTGTTGCAGGGCCGAGCTCGTCCCGCGCCCGATGCAGCCAGACCGAGCTCGTCCCGCGCACGGTGCAGCAGGACTGACCTCGTCCCCCTCTCGATGCTGCAGGACTGAGCTCTTCTCGCGCTCGGGACAGTAGGACGGGTCGGTGGATGCCAGTTTTGGCCGAGCTATCGGGTCTCGACTTTGGGGGCGCCCAGGGGTGCGAAAGGTGGGACCTTTCTGCTCGTCTCTTTCGTTGGGGTGCGACGGATCTCGCGTGAGGTGGTGTCGAGGTCTTGGATGGTGGGGTGGCGGCCCTGGTGGTGGTAGCGCGGTGCTCGTGGGCAGAGCCCGTGCCTTGGTGCTGCCCGGTCATCGTGGCCGTGTGGGCGGCGTGGTTGCCGGGGTGTGGCATTCGGTGGCGATAAGTATTGGCCGAGGTGAAAACCTGCTCTATCTCCGAACGGACCGGCGGCGGCGAGGATCGTTCCCTTCTTGAAGGCGTCGTCGCGGCTCTCATTGCGCGTCATGCGGCTCCGGGGGAAACTCTGATCTTTGAATCGGGCGATGGCGGCGCTTCGACGTCGTTCCCTTCCTGAAGGCGCCGCCTTGGAGCGCATGGTTCGTCATATGTAGCTTCATCTCTACGTGGTTGTAGTGCTAGGGATGGTGTTGCTGCGCTCAGCGCCTATATATCATGCCCAGGGTGTGTGCGTGTGTTGCGGTGGCGTGGCGTGTGTTTGTACTGGGATGCTTGTTGATTGGTGCTTTATATATAAAACGGGGCGAAAGCCTTTTTCGGTAGGGTTGCAGAAACCACAGTTCTACAGTTTTGTGCTAAAAATCACTAATTCCGAGGCTATTTTTTTTGCAAAAAACACTAATTGATGGCTTAGGTCGTTTTGAGCACGATTATGACAAATGGGTCCCGGTGGACAGGGTGACGTGGCAGGACATAACAAATCACAAATAGATAGAACATCATAGACAAAACTGTAAAAGGGCATAAGAAAGATAAAATCATCTTTTCATAAAAGAAAAAAGAAAGAGGAGGGAATCACGAGTTCGCGACAGAGAGCAGCAACGGCCTCCGCAGCCGGCCCGCTCGAGCTCGCCGGTGTGGGGGCGAGGCCGCCGTGGCAGCCGGAACCGGCGCCGTCCGTCGCCGCAGAGCCACCCACCGCCGTCGACGTACACCCTGGCTCCACCGGCACACTCCAATCGCCGTCGTCGCCGTGCTGCCCCGTCGTTGACTGGATCAAGGAGCCGGCGCGCTCGAGCTCGCCGGCGTGCGGGCCGAGCCCAGCTTGGCAGCCGAAAACCGGCTCCGTCCGTCGTCGCAGAGCCACCCACCGCTGTCGCCGTGCACCCTGCCTCCACAGGCGTACTCCAGTCGTGCTCGTCGCCGCCCCCGTTGTTGACTGGACAAGGAGCCGGTGCCACCAACCCAGGGACCTTCGCGTCCAAACCAACCACTCCCCAGCCTCGTCGTGTTGTCCCGCACCGGTTCCGGCGGGATCCGGCCGGGAATCGAGCCACCGCCGCCATTGACGGTCCGCCCAGCGAACCCTGATGCTTGAACCCGACCACTGCCTCGCCCCCGCCAGCCAGGCAATCGAGCCGTCCTGCCCGTCCCCGACCATGCCAGAACTGCCCTGTGCCTCGCCGCTGGAGCTAGCCGCAGATGCGCCGGCCGCGCACGGGGAGGCAGTGGCCGCCGGCGTCCACCACCGAACCGGTGGAAGATGAAGAGCACGGAGGACCCGATTGCTTTTTTTCAGGGGTCTTCTTGCGAAAGAAAATTATATCAGGATGTAATTAGATTTTTTGTTTGCCATGTCACCATGTACAGCGGGGCCCACCTGTTATAATCATGCTCAAAACGACCTAAGCCATTGACTAGTGTTTTTTGCAAAAAGAATAGCCTCGGAATTAGTGGTTTTCGGCACAAAACTGTAGAATTGTGCTTTCTGCAATCCTAGCCTTTAATGTCGATGTTTTTTGCAATTCACTCTTAACCTTCTGACTTGCCTCTGCCGTCTGCGGCTTATTCCTAGCCTAGGTGCCCCATCACATCTCCATCTTTGTTCCCTATCAAAATCGAACGACCCACATTTGAAATTGTGGCAACTTACTTCCAACAAAAAAAACTGCGATTTATTCGACCACCACGTCGATCGATCGTAAGGTACGGCAGCTATCCATCGGATGCACGGGGCATTTTATTTTTCTCTTATCTTTTCATCATCACCGCCAAGTAAAAGCGCCAACCAAGATTCGAATTCCGTGGGGAGCAGGCTGCTGTACGTCAGCATCTATCGCCGGTCGTCGTCGAGGCACCAACATTGATAGTCGGGCTTGGACATGCCGAGGAGCTCCTCCGGCGACATGCGCTCCAGCTCTCGCTGCCTCCATGCCGGGAAGGCCTTGGTCGTGGACTCATCACCATCGTCCTTGGGCCGACCGTGCAGTTGGCTCATGGCACGCATCCGCTTGTACAGCCGCATGGCGGCCACGCAGTCGTCGTAGGGGTGATGGTGGCCGCCGGTCTGTATGTCATAGCCCAGGCAGCTCCGCGTGAGATACCGTAGCGAGTTGCTCATGAGCCTGGCGCTGGTCTTCATCAGCGGCGGGTACGCGGCCGTGTCCCGCTTCAGGTGCGCCGGGTAGTCCATGCCCAGCGCGTCGAGGTCGTGCTCCAGCCCGTGGCCGACGAGGAGCCGGGCGGCGCCGCGGGAGGAGTAGGAGTAGGACTGCTCGCCGTTGAGGAGGATGTCCTGCACCCGCCTCATCGCCTGCTTCACCGTGGGCGCGTCACGGAGGTGCTCGGGCCGGATCCCCGTGGTCTCGTACCGGTAGTGTGTCACAGGGATGAGGGGCTTCACGAAGCTCTCGTACAGGATGGCCTCGTGCTCGTCGACGACGCAAACACGCGCGCACACGTCGAGCGTGCCGTCGCTCCCGCCGCCCACCATCTTGCACCCCAGCGCCACTGCGCCCCCGCCGCCTCGAACGCCCATCCTCGACATAGTCCTCGTGAGGCTCTGCACGGAAGAGGGGATCGGAGCGCGGGAGAGCTTGCATGCGGCACAGTGGGCGCGGAGGGCACTGGTGGTGGGGAAGACGGCGAGGCAGAGGGGGCAGCCGTGGACTTGGAAGGCGGTGGCGCAGGCGGGCTTGGAGGGAAGGGAGGCGCCGAAGCCGAGGTGGTCGCGGAGGGCGTCGAGGGAGCGGCAGTGCTTGCCGCAGACGCCGCAGCGGGGCTCGTGGTGGGAGTGGTGCGACGACCGCATGTGCTCCACCAGGTGCTCCATCCGGTTGAACTGCCGGTAGCACGCCGCGCACCTGTGACGGCTGCACGTACGTACACACCCAAGAACTCGTCGTCAGCAAGAAGAAAACGTATATATTTTTCCGTACGGGTGATCGTGCAATGTGGCACACGTAGTCATGTACGTACGTACAAGGGAAAAACATAACATCGTAGTCATGTATGTACGTGCAAGGGAAAAACATAACGTACAATGTAATCTCAACCTGCCATGTCAACTTGCTGAAATTTGGTGGAATGATCTGACAAATTAACGATTACATGCACTGGAAAAATGGCCAAACATGGCAGGGGAGAAGATAGAGCAGTGGGCACCTGTGAGCATCTGAAGAGTTGTTCATGGTCCGCAGTGAGTGAGTCACGCCTAACCAAGTGCAGAGACGCAGCAAACAGTAGTCATCGTGCTTGGCTGGTTGGCTGATTGGCCGGGCTGTAAGACACGGACGGCTATTTATGTAGCTGCAAAACGGTTGGCATTCGGTTCCTGACAGCGTCGCCAACGGCTACGGGCCTAGATAGTGCACAGTATACTTCTACATGAGCGACAAAAAACATGCTATCAACTTTCTTTTTTGCAGCATCAGACACCATCTCATGATGCAAAGGCGGCAGCAGCATATTCATGGTTCAGGATACTAGCTAGCTAGCTACAGTGCTCAGAGATAGGATGCTCCCAACATAGCCCACATATTGCTTTTTGCAGAAGGAAAAAGAGATGATGAGAACAGATACTCCGGTCAAAATATCCGGTTTGAAAAGGCAAGAACAGCCCACCCAATCCCGGCAAATGGATGCCGCGGACGGAAAGATTGGATTGGGATTCTGGTAGGAGGTCGACCGACGTGCACACGCCCGGCAGGTAGGTAGCCGCTGCGGCGTCGGGCAGACGACGATCATCATCGGCTTATATTGGCTCCGTCTTTTGGCGGTGGCGGAGAGCCGCACACAAATGGGATCTGCGTGGATATCCTGGGAACATACCCTCTCCGGCTGAGCTTTGATACGGGAGATGTCCTCATCTCATTCTCCTGGTCCTGGTTCTGGGCATCCGATTTGCTGCCTCTGTGACTGAAAATCCATGTTGAATGGATTCCCAAAGGTTTGTGCTGAGCACAACAAACGGCATATTGGGTGGAGCTCACCAAAGCTAAGTTTGGCATATCATGAAGGGAAAAAAAGCATTGGCCTATGCATACTGGTGCACGATGGAGAAAATAGCACATCTTCGGCACCTGAAACTGACATGGAGTTTCTTAGCCCGGGCTCAAATGATTGATATTTTTTTCTTCAAGAAATCCAGAATTTTTTTGTGGCAAACATTAAGAAATGATTCGACTAGTTCAAATAACCGAATTGACAGAAACAGACATGAAGTTAACATAACATGGTACAAGTTCAACTAGTTCAAATTACAATGACCAAACTGACAATACATAACTAAATTGATAAGTACTCCAGCTCCGGTGCTTCTCCGCGTCAGGTGCTGAAAGTATGTTTGCAGGGTAAGGTCTTCATCTTCATCGGGGAGAAGTTATGCAGGCAAGCCTTCAGTTAGCAATGGGCCACAATCGACGACCTCTTTGACATGCATAATCACAGGAACAACTACGGTTGCACGCTCCGTGGGAGAATTTGGAGCCGGCAGTGAATGTGCATTCTCGTCGTCGAAGTCTGGCTTCCATGGCCCCGTATGAGGTGCTGGAACAGACACGGTGAGCATCTTTGGCACACCAGAAGGGTTGCGCAGCCACGCGGTGACCGGCAACACCCACTTGTCGGTGGTCGGGAGAATGTCGATGAGCTTGCCGTCGACACCGGCGAGCACCAGGTAGACGGTGTGTGTGCATCCCAAGCCTCCTCGTGGAGCCTCTCCAAACTCAGCAACGTCTTGTACTCGAGCTTCCCCGACTTGCCACGCGAGAAGCTTGACCAGCGCTGAAAAGAAATTATGCTGCCACAACAACAAAGCAGCTCCGACGCGTGCACCACACGAGTGCAATCATCCGTCGAGTCGAAGCGAACGAAAAAATGGTACAGTGGGCAAGTGACCTCCACCTCGGTTATCGTCCGTCAGACAGCACAGTGAGACTCCATCGCCGCCACTAGTGCCTCCGGCGTCACCACGCTCTGCGGCTGTCCAATGATGGTGGCGTACAGGACATGGCCATAGAAATCTCGCTCGAGCGCCGCCATGCCAGAGTGCGAGCGATGACAACCCGCCCGTGCTCCGGCCACAGCTCCGGCTCGCCCCGCTGCCACACCTCTTGAGGAAACATACGCGAGTCCCGGATCCGAGGCCATGCCACGGTGGTCGCCGAAGTCCTGCCATAGCCGACGTCGGCGGCAGCGTGGCTACCCAGTGCCACGCTCTCCTCGCTGCCGCCCACGCCTGCCATACTGCCCGCCACGACGATGGCGGCACCACTGCTACTTCCGGCGAGGGAGGAGGACCAACTCCTGCCAGAGGGAACGCCGCCACCGCTCGAGCTTCCGCTGCCGCTGCCCATCTGTCAGCGTTGCCAGAAGATGTGAGAGGGGACGAGAGCTAGGGATTTCGTTTCTATTTGGGAACTAGGGTTCGATTCGGTTATAAATCTGGCGACTTTGCAATACGGCCCTCAAACAATATCAGTGAGGACTTTTCTGCAAAAGTACAGAAAAAACCGGGCGTCGACGCGGTTCATCTGGCGTGTGTGACTTGATTGCACCCGCGACGCAAGTTCTGTGACGGTTTTTTCCGATTTGCTAGTTGTGTGACTTAAGTGCACCCGCAGTGTAAGTTTTTAGACCGCAAGTGCTATTTACTCGGATTCATTGCAGAGATTCTTCCTCCGTCCGGAAATACTCATCATTGAAATAAATGTATCTAGATGTATTTTTGTTCTAAATACATCTATTTTTATCTATTTTGATGATAAGTATTTTCACACGAAAGGAGTAGTTGGAAGCCAAACGGGAAGCCGTCCTCATCCTCGAACGCAACGCAGAGGCAAAAGGAGTTGGCGAGAGGGGTCGAGAGTGTGCGCGCGCACGCGCGAACGAACCCACACGGCTCCCCTTATGGGAGAAAACCCGGCTATATTAATGGGTTCGCCGCGGTTGCCACCGGCGGCATGTGCCCGTCGCGTGAGCTACCGGCTACAAGGCCGTACGCGCCTGCCGGGTCCTGGGCTGAACGCGCGCAGCAAGCAGCAGCACAACCAACCAACCCGAGCTCGGCTCCGCCGCCGTTTCCGGCGACGCCCATGCTACAAGCCGAGCCTTTCCCTCACCGACTCTACCCTCCAGCCGGAGTTACAGGCCTACGCCGCCAGACCCGGCGAGGGATCCCGCGAATGGGGCGCATTTATAGCGCGCAGATTCCGCCCAAAATGGCGAGGTGGGACTAATTAACGGAGTCTCCTAATTAATCACATTATCCAGAGATGGATGCTGCGACGGAACGATGGGGATTAGCTCCTAGCTAGCATGCCTGACTCGGCAATACGGCGCCTGATCGAACCGTCATGAACGCGTTCTACGGGCGACGCCCGCCTCTGCCGTGGCGCGGTCGGAACTCCGATGATATCGGCGATACGCCGCCCTTGCCGGTTGCCGCCGGTGGATCTGCTGATCGGAGGATTGGATAGGCGAAGAGGTTTCCAAGTACTCGATGGATACGACTAAACGTCTCTTTATGTTTCAGCGAAGCGAAAACGTATTTTAGGATAAGTAATAGCGCACTCCCCTTGTAAACCTGTCATTGTCACCAGCAGCACGTCGACGTTGTCACCAGCAGCACGTCGACCAAGGATATTGATCTGTTCTTGTCACCAGCAGCACGTCGACCAAGGATATCGATCTGTTCTTGTCACCAGAATATCTTCCATTCATCAAAATTGATTGATATTACACAGTTTACAGGTTTAGTATCGATCACCACCTGTCGATAAGTTTGCAGAATTTGTTTACGTTCAAGATATGAAGATCCACAAGTGCTCGAGCTTAGTTTGCCCAAGCAAAATGATCCTGCCTTCTTCACTCCATTTGCAATTCCGGAGGGCTTGACATGTCGTCTCGACTCACATTTTACAGAAGCTCGCCTCTCTTCCCCATCTGCATTTGGACGACTGTCCTGACGTAGAGTTCCTTCTATTGAACTATATCAACACAAACAAACTCAAATGTTTGTTTCTATGCCAGTCCCTGAGTTGTCGTCTATTGGAGGATCACATGCTCTTTCGGCTATAAAACTATTGAAACAAATGCACTTCTGCATTCTCATGAAAGAAACTACTGAAAGTGACATAAAGAGTAGAAGAGACACGAACAATAAGATCGTGAAGATGCTCCAAAAATAGTTCGAACTTCTTTGCATTCTCCCAATCTTTCTTCGGGGCAACCAAGCGATCATTCTCTTTAGAAAGATCACTAACGTAAGTAATATCCTCTTCGTCTAACCTTGTGAACACCTTCTAATAAATATTTGCCTCAACTGTCAAACATCCTGAACATTCCACCTTCCTCGTGAACATCGAGCTTGAGAAATGCCCAACCGTCTGTCGTCCACCTTTCCTTCCTCGGCAGTCTCCTTAAATAAACTTGACAATTCTTGTACTCCCTCCGTCTAAAAATAAGTGACTCGATTTTGTACTAACTTTTGAGTCACTTGTTTTTGGCCGGAGGGAGTACCTAATAATAGCTCGACAACAGTTCATGGAGATGCCCACTTCTTTTATGCCATCTTGCACAATAAGGTTAACAACGTGTGCAAGACACCTCATGTGCAAAAACTTGCAGTTAGCAATGTGTGTGTTGCTCAGCTGCCTCCTCAAATAAACAATACCACCGTCGCACTTGCATTATCAACAACTAGAGTCACTAATCACCGTGCAGCTCCCGTGCGGGCGGCTCGAAAGAAACCCTAGCTGCCGCCGACAACTCCACCGCCCATCCTCCTTCTTCTCCCGCCACCGCTTGAGGGCGTCGCCGGGCAAAGCCCGGGCGGCGCCGGCGCCGGCGCCGGCGGGTTCTTCCTCCTCTCGTCTGGGCGTGGCGGCACGGGGCGCGACCTGGCGGTGGAGACTCGCGCGCGATCTGTGGTGGCACACTGTGGAGGTGCGGATGGCTGCTCGTCCGGGGAATCAGCCGATGCTTTCCATGGGGGCTCCCGCGATCTGGCTCCCTAGAGGTGGCGGTTACCTCGGCCGGCGGTCCCGTGGTTGCGATTGGGGACGGAGGAGCAACGCGGAGGTGCTGGGCCGCGCAACCCCCTAGCAGCGGTGGCCTGGGCGTGTTGCCTTGCTAGGTCTGGGCAGTTCCTCTGCTCCAGATCTAAGGCAGAGATGCGGGGCGACGGCGACCAGGCAGGCGGCAGCGTACGGCGACGGGACGGCGGTGGCTTGGGCACCCGACCTGGGCCCGGTTGGACTTCGGCGGGCTGCACACGTCATATTGTTTCGTCAACGGCATGCTGCTCCTAGGATCAACCCGCAACACAAGGACGTCGGGGGCTCCGGTCTTGGGCATGGTAGTGGTGGGCACCTCCTTCGCCGGAGATGGTCGGCCTGAGGCTGGGTGGTCGGATCTTCAGATCCGTCATCTAGTCCCGGCTGCGAGTTGGGGAGACAGAGTTGCCAGTGAAAACCGAGCCGATGGCGGGCGATGGTGGCGTTTTTGCGCCGTTACCTTGTTGAAGGCATCACCGTGTAACTTCTGTCGATCCACTCATGCTGCTTTGGGGGAAACCCTAGGATCTGGTCATCCAGATCGGACAATGGTGGTACTGCGGTGTCGTTTTTCTCTTGGGAACATCGTTTGTGGAGCAGCGCTGGAAGACAAAAAGAGGAGGTGGAGCGGCTAAGTCTTGCACGGAGCTTTGGTGGAGATGTAAGTCATGCCTGGCTGACAGGTGCTACGTTGTGTCATGCCTGGTCGGCAGGTGCTACGCACGATAGATCTTCTAGAGTCTTCGCGTCTGGATGGATGCGCGCAGGGCGGTGACGCCGTTGGGCGCCATGGTGGCCTCGACGGATGTCTGAACTGGCAAGGATGATGCGGATCTCTCTCCTGAAGATGGGTCAGCGGTCCGATGATGATAGCGGCTTCTAAAATGTGTGCATGTGGTGTGCGTTTTAGGTCTGCTGCACTGGTTATTGGTTCCGATACGTTATGTGGATGGATCGACGACAACACTGGTTTCAGATATGGGGGGTGAGAGGACTCCACATAATCGATTGTAGGTGTGAGTGATGGCTTCGGATGGCTTGATGTATGTTCTTGTTGTGCCAGCGGTGAAACGTCTTACCCTGATGGGGGCGACGTGTGCATGTTATATAGGAGGAAGCCAAAACCCTAGATGGCTTTACATGATGCGGTTACAAGAGGAGATAAGAGAGAATCAAGATACAACTTGGAAGAGAAGAAAAGGAGGAGATGGTTACTAGATGGCTTTACATGATGCGGTTACAAGAGGAGATAAGAGAGAATCAAGATACAACTTGGAAGAGAAGAAAAGGAGGAGATGGTTACAAGAATATCTCATACAAACTACCTCCTATACATATCTCTATATCTCCTATACATACCGCATATGTGTTGTTTAACACCCCCCTTAATCACAACTTCATCAAGTTGAGATTATGTTTAAAATTTTCAAAGCTTTTGATAGGCAGGGCTTTAGTAAACCCATTGGCAACTTGATCCTTGGAGTGAATGAACCGAATATCAAGTTGTTTTCTTGCAACTCTTTCTCTGACAAAGTGAAAATCTATCTCTATGTGCTTTGTCCTGGCATGAAAAACTGGATTTGCAGATAAGTAGGTAGCACCAAGATTATCACACCATAAGCATGGAGCTTGAGAACTTTTTATACCAAGTTCTCTTAGCATTGATTGAACCCATATGATTTCAGCTGTAGCATTTGCCAATGCCTTGTACTCTGCCTCTGTGCTAGATCTAGACACTGTGGCATGTTTTCTTGCACACCATGAAATCAAGTTTGGTCCAAAAAATATTGCAAACCCACCAGTAGAGCGTCTATCATCGAGACAGTGTGCCCAATCAGAATCAGAGAAAGCACTAACAAGAGTTGAGGATGACTTGCTGAAGTTGAGACCAATGTTCAAAGTATGTTTGACATATCTGACAATACGTTTTGCAGCAGTCCAATGAACAGTGGTGGGTGCATGCAGAAACTGACATACCTTGTTGACAGCTAAAGAGATATCAGGCCTTGTTAATGTCAAGTACTGTAAAGCACCTACCAAACTTCTGTACTTTGTACTATCTTCTTGAGTCAAGAGTTGCCCTTCTGTGAGAGATAGCTTTTCTGAGCTAGATAATGGAGTGAAGGATGGTTTACAACCTTGCAAGCCTGCCTTTCTTACCAAATCGGTTGCATACTTTTCTTGAGAGAGATGAAGTCCATCCTTGTGTTTCTTCACCTCAATCCCAAGGAAAAATTGCAAATCTCCAAGATCCTTGAGAGCAAATTCTGCACTTAAATCCTTCAACAATGATGCAATGGCCTCACTAGATGAGCTTGTAATAATAATATCATCAACATAGATGAGAGCAAAGATGCATGTATTGAGCTTATTGTAAATAAATAGTGAGGTGTCTGACTTGGAAGGAACAAAACCAAGTGATTGCATCTTGTGACAGAGACGGGAGTACCATGCCCTTGGAGCCTGCTTCAAGCCATAAAGTGCTTTATTAAGCTTGCAAACAAACGAGGGATTAGACTTGCTCTCAAACCCAGGAGGTTGTTTCATATACACCTCTTCTTCCAGAACACCATGAAGAAACGCGTTCTGTACATCTAGCTGTCTGAGACTCCATCCTCTGGACACAGCAATAGACAGAACAAGGCGAATGGTAGCAGATTTTACAACGGGACTAAATGTATCCTCATAGTCAATACCATATCTTTGCTTAAAACCTTTAGCAACAAGCCTAGCCTTGTATCTATCAAGAGTTCCATCAGATTTCCTTTTAACTCTGAACACCCACTTGCAATCTATAAGATTTTTACCTCTCTGTGGGGGAACTAAATGCCATGTTTCATTTTTCGTCAGTGCCACATATTCTTCCATCATTGCCTTTCTCCACTTATCATCTCCAAGTTCCTCATCCAAGTTTCTTGGTTCGACATGTTCATCTGTAGAACAAAAAAGGCCATATTTGCTTAAATTTTTGTAATTAATGGGTTGAGTTACACCTTTTTGTAGCCGCGTGAGCCGCCTGGACTGTACTCCGGAATCAGCCGGTGCAGAAGATCCGGAGGCATGCACAGGAGTCCCTGGCACAGGCGATCCCGAGGCGGATTCAACTGACACCCGCGCCGGATCTTCTGTGGTTTGAGCATGTGATGGCGGAGTTGAATCAGCCACAGAAGATCCTGGTGCTCCTCCTGCCGCGCCAGCAGGCTCATCATGGGCCAATGATTGCATGGGGCCACGAGGATCAACGCCAACTCCCGCGCCCTCATGGCTGGTCGGGTCGGCACTGGAACCCGCGCCCACGCCCGCGCGGTCGGCCGCCTGCGCCTCGCGCCGGTCGGCTGCACCTGGGCCCGCCGCTGGTAGCAGTGCGGTTGGTCAGGGAACCGCGCGCCGCGCTCTCCACTGGGACGCCGCCGCGTGGCATCGGGGGAGCCACCAGCCGGGGGCTGGTCCACACGCGCGGAAGATTCCGTCGCAGGCCGGCCTGGCGCGCCTGTCAGCACGGATCCCGACGCAGATCTACTGGGCTGCAGCTGATTCAGCGCTGATCCCAAGGGAGATTTGCTCCCCAAATCTGGACACAGCCAATATGGCACTTGGGGGCCATTTTCTTCATGATTTTCTTCGCTGATTGTTCCTGCAACGTCACAAGAGAGCTTGGGTGCACCATTAGGAGAGTCAGTCAACATTAAATCATCACAAGTAATTCCCCCATGATCAAGGCTGGTGAGAGAAGGAGGTAGAAGTAGGATTTCTTTGCGAAGGAAGGCACCGGAGTTGGGATGAAGATCAGCGAAAGGAAACTTTTTTTCGTCAAAAACAACATCACGGGGGATGTAGACTCATCCCGTGGACACATCTAGGCACTTGACACCTTTGTGTTGGGCACTATACCCAAGAAATACACATTGCTTTGATCGAAACATAAGTTTGCGTTGATTGTATGGACGAAGATTAGGCCAACATGCACACCCAAAAACACGTAGAGACGTGTAGTCAGGTTTGGTGTGGAGCAGCCGTTCTACTGGAGTTTCATTATTGATAACGCGACTAGGAAGCATATTGATGATGTGGACAGCAGTGAGAAAAGCTTCATCCCAGAATTTTAAAGGCATGGAGGCGCCAGCTAAGAGAGCTAGGCCGACCTCAACAATGTGCCTGTGCTTGCGTTCAGCAGAGCCGTTTTGTTGGTGAGCGTGGGGGCATGACACATGGTGAGAGATTCCAAGAGTTTGGAAGAAAGAGTTTAATTTCTCATACTCCCCCCCCCCCCAGTCTGATTGGACAGCAAGTATCTTGCTTTCAAATTGACGTTCAACGAGTGCTTGAAAATTCTTAAAGACTTGAAAAACATCGAATCTTTTCTTAAGAAGATAAATCCAGGAGAATTTACTATAGTCATCAATAAAACTCACGTAGTATGTATGTCTACCTACTGAGTTGGGGGCAGGACCCCACACATCTGAAAAAATTAATTGCAATGGTTTGATCGACACACTGGTGGATATAGGATAGGGTAGCTGATGACTCTTAGCTCGTTGACAGGAATCACAAAGAGTTTCAATATTACGCTCACCAACAAACAGGAGTTTATTTTTCCTAAGTAATTTTTCAACTAAAGAAAAAGAAGCATGTCCTAAACGATCATGCCATCGTGTGGATGAAAGCTTGATAGCACCACAAACTTGTTTATTCAGTCTCCTAAGCTCTGGAATCAACGGGTAGAGTCCACGAACGCATCTACCTCGATAGAGAATTCTCCTCGTCACCTAATCCTTGATCAAAAAGAAGTAAGGGTGAAACTCAAGGAAGACATGATTATCAAGAGCAATTCTATGGACAGAGAGGAGACTTTTGTCGGCATTAGGGACATGCAAAAAGTTTCTAAGATGGATTTTACGAGAAGGGGTACTAAAACTTGAATGACCAACGTGACTGATCTTCATACCTTCACCACTAGCCGTGTGGATTTGGTCCTTGCCGCGGTATTTCTCCTTCATGGTTACCTTCTCGAGCTCGTTGGTGATGTGATTTGTGGCGCCACTGTCGACATACCAGTTAGTGTCGATGACATAGGAGCCATCTGCAGCCGCCGCCACCTTGTCATCATCTTGAGAGGAGTCGTCATCCTCGTCGTAGCGGTACCAGCAATCTTTTGTTGTGCCCCAACTTGCCACATATCTGGCAGCGAGGAGCATCAGGGCGTGCGCGAGGGTTGCCGCCACCGCGGCGAGTGCGGTTGTTGGAGGAGACACGCCCGCCGTTGCGGGAGTTGGAGCCGCCACCGTTCCCGCCTCCACTGGACCTCCCCCTACCACGGGAGAAGCCGCCGCGCCGAGAGGAGCCACCACGACCACGAGAGGCTGAGTTCGCGGAAGACTTGAAGCCGCCGCCACCGGATCCGTGGAAGTGCACCATCCTCTGATCAAAATTGGAGAGCATAGCGAACAGCTCATCGAGGGTGACAGGGGTCACGCGAGCATCCAGAGCAGAGATCCGAGGCTGGTAGTCAGCGTCGAGGCCGTGGATGATGTAGGAGATGAGCTCGTCGTCGAGGATCGCCTTGCCCGCCGCGGCCAGCTCGTCGGCGTAGCCACGCATGGTGGCGAAGTAGGAGGCGACGGAGAGGTTGCCCTTCTGCGCATTGATGAGAGAGGTCCGAATATTGTTGATGCAACTTACTGATTGTGACGAGTACATGCCGGCGAGCGTCGTCCAGAGCGCGCCCGCTGTGGTGACCGTGGTCACCGTGAGGAGCACCTCCTTTGTGAGGTTGCTCAGCAGGTAGCCAAGGACCTGCTGGTCCTCCCGGACCCAGATTGGGTGGAGAGGGTTGGGCGTTGAAGTCTGCTTGCCTTCCTTGTCGGTGGTGACGAGCAGCTTCGCCGGTTCCGGCTGGGTGCCATCGACGTAGCCGAAGACCCCGGCGCCGCGCAGTTGAGGGATCATCTGCGTGCGCCACAGCACGTAGTTCATGCGGGATAGCTTCTCGGTGACCTGGGCATTGAGATTAGCCGGGAGGGAAGCGCCGGAGGAGGAAGACATGGTGGCTTCGGCACAGATGGTTTTGGTAGCTAGATGAGTTGAAGAAGAGGGGCTCTGATTACCATGTGCGAGCGGTGAAACGTCTTACCCTGATGGGGGCGACGTGTGCATGTTATATAGGAGGGAGCCAAAACCCTAGATGGCTTTACATGATACGGTTACAAGAGGAGATAAGAGAGAATCAAGATACAACTTGGAAGAGAAGAAAAGGAGGAGATGGTTACTAGATGGCTTTACATGATGCAGTTACAAGAGGAGATAAGAGAGAATCAAGATACAACTTGGAAGAGAAGAAAAGGAGGAGATGGTTACAAGAATATCTCATACAAACTACCTCCTATACATATCTCTATATCTCCTATACATACCGCATATGTGGTGTTTAACACTTGTCAGTAATTTGTCGAATAATTAATAAAGATGGTTGTATGCATCGATTGATGCAGAGGCCAGGGGTTTAACCTCCTTTTCAAAAAAAAAGGTAAGCATCTCACCAAGTTTTTTCCTATATCATCCCCCTTTGTGCCCCTCCACCAATAAAAAGCCAATGATTTTCTTCTGTAGGCTCCGAGATTCATCAATAAAACTTGTTGTCACAGTCATATATCCATAGAGCTCTTTTACGGTGATTGGGGAGTTACGATTTATAATTTCATGTAACTCCACCTCTGATTATTTCTAGCTATTGGATCTGCGAAATCTATTTTAAGATTTATTTTTTTCTAAAAGGGTATAATAGTACTTAATCCTGGCCATCTCTGGCCGAGATGAGACGAGTGGATCGGGAGATGACATTGCCACGGGCAATTTTCTTGACGGATCTACCCTTTGAAGTAACTAACTGGCCTCACCAAAATTTTGTAACGGTCCCGCTGTTATATGTAATTTCTCGTAATTTTAGTTTTGTAACTCCTCGTAACTTCTATTTTCCTACTGTCAGATTAGGTTGGATGGACGGCTCGTAAAGTCGCCAATCACTGTAACAGTTGTAAACATGTATTACCAACTCACGCCAATGCGATGGCACTAAATTTAAAATTCACTTGTTCCCGTCTTTTAAAACTACAGTAACCATTTTAATCTTACAATATATGACCTTTTGTGTTCAGATTACACCATCTAAGATTTGTTGTGTTCATATTACGCGCGTTTCATTTGAATTATTATACATTTCAAGTACTCATTGGTTATTCAACATGTGAGGAGTGTTATATATTAAATCCAATTCTGGGTTATTATATCACTAACAGATGAAAATTCCATTCTTTGTACTTGAATCTTCCTATGAGAGGTTGAGAACATTAAGGCGACGACAAACAGAAAATAGGGTATCTGACACTTCTAGAAGCAATAGCATGTCACATGATAAGTCGCACGAAAATGACGACGTCAGGAAGAAAAGTTCTATTCATATAACAAGGAAGTCTCCCAAAAAGATCAAAAGAACTAAAAGGGTGATGCTTAACCAGGTAATGGAACTGACATTACTTGCATATGTTCTCAGTATCAACATCAATAGTTGTGAGTACACACAGCAATGCTAAAGCACGTATTATTTGTTCTCATTGCATAATACTTTGCTTGGAGATGTTGTTCAACTTAATATAACACCTATCAGATTGACAGAAGGGTTGGGTTGTTGAGCTTGGTTTCAACTCCGTTTCTTTTCTCAAGCCTATCACATGGACAAGAGGGTTGGGCTGCCTCAAGTTCTGAAAGATGAAGATCTTGAAGAAACAATTCCAACTTCGTCATGATGCAATGAATCGACCTTGTAAAAAAGAGCAACATGAACGATAAGATTAGTCCCATTTGTAGCCCAATCCCTTCCCTCTTCCTTGCCTTAGAATCTCAAGGTGACATTCCTTCGAGGGGTTTTGAAACTTTGTTGGTTTTGAAACTGCGGTCCCATTCCTCCATTGGTTTTGAAACTTTGTATGCACTCGTGAGGTTCTGTTCAAAGCCACATGCCAGGTCCTGGACTTTTTCGGGGGCCGTCCGCCATAATCCATGCATTTCCCACATTTACAGGGGATTGTGCAGGAAATTCAAGAGCGGGGCAGCGGCCACATAAATTATGGATGGAAAGGGCTGGGAGTCCCTGCCCATGGTCTTCAATCCATGCCGAGGCCCATTGCACACAACCGAGAGGGTGAGCCCGGCGGGTGGGGGCACGCCGGGCTGACGTTTAATTCCACGGAAATTCACGGGACCTGGCGTGGCGTCTTCCCATGTCCCCTGGAGGTTGTGCCAAAAATCCGAGGGCGTTTCTGATAGGCCTTCATGGAGGCTTAGTGAAAACATGACCTTGTCCGGCGAAGGATCTGTCTTTCTACCGGGGATGCGTCCGGTTTCTGAAGGGGTGCGGGGCACGTTCCTCCACTGGCCTTGAAACTTTTTCTATGCTTGCGAGGTTCCGTTCGAAGGCACGTGCCATGTCCTGGACTTTTTCGGGGGCCGTCGGCCATATTCCGTGCATCTCCCTCATTTCCACGGGTTTATTGTAGAGCGGGCTAGCGGCCTAGAGCGGGCTAGCGGCCACATGAGATCATGGACGAAAAGGGTTGGCAGTCCCTGCATGCGTTCTTCTTTCCATGCCAGGGCCCTGTGCACACAACCAAGAGGGTGGGCCCAGCGCGCAGGTGGGCGCTGCCGGCGCCCGTCTTGCTGCTATTTAAATCCTCAGAAATTTATGGGAACTGACGTTGCGTCTTCCCACTACCCCTGGAGGCCATGGTAAAAATCCGAGGCCGTTTGGAATACGCCTTCATGGAGGCTTAGTGCAAACGGGATCTTGTCCGGTGAAGAGTCTAACTTTCAAGCGGGGTTGCGTCTCGTTTGTGAAGGGGGTGCAGGGCATGTTCCTCCACTTGCCTTGAAACATTTTCTGCGCTCGTGAGGTTCCATTCGAAGGCATGTGCCAGGTCATGGGCTTTGCGGTGTCTGCCAACCATATTCCGTGCATTTCCCACATTTCCAGGGGTTTATGCGGGAAATTCAAGAGGGAAGCAGCGACCACATGAAATGATGGACAGGAAGGGCTGGGAGTCCCCGCCCGCGGTCTTCTGTCGATGCCAAGGCCCTGCCCACACTGGCACAACCAAGAGGGTGGGCATGGCATGGGTGTGGGTGCTGGCGGCTGTCTTGCTGCCGTTTAAATCCCGAATATTCACGGCAGCTCAGAAATTGATGCGACCTGGCACGGCGTCCTCCCACGGCCCCTGGAGGCCGTGCGAAAAATCCGAGGTTGTTTCGGATAAGCCTTCATGGAGGCTTGGTGCAAACAGGACCTTGTGCGGCAAAGGAACTAGTGCAAACGGAGGCTTCAATAGAAAACAGTGCCACGACAGCTTTAACTGATGCAAATAGCATGCAATTCTCATTTGATGGGACCGCATCAGAAATAAAACTAATGATAATAAATTGTATAAAAGAACGAGAAGTACACTAACAGTAAACGAGTCACGAACAATACATAGTCATAAAATTTAATGTGTTGGTCAAGTTAAACAACATAATAGCCCAAATATGTTTAGTCACGCATGCAGTAGTGACCGCTTCAATAAGCTAGTTAGGTTAGCCTCTCGTGTTTGTTTGACTCATCTTCTTCCGTGTTATTATAGAATAGGCCGAACATATTTGCCCTCCTCCCCATCCGTGCAGCTCCATTTTCTTCACAACCTATCCCCCTCCCCCACTCCTTCCAGTTCCGTGGTAAGCAACACAAGGCACCACCGTCACCATTGAACATCATGCTTCTTCATTCCGGAGAGCATGGTAGGCAGTGCGTGTGAGCAGGAAGACCCCGGAGACACGTTCGAGCGTCGCCGGCAGGAACAGGCAAAGAGTCATCCAGAGCTGAAGCTGCAAAGTGAACCGAGAAGGAGTCTAGCGTGCTCCGTGTCCAACGGGTGGGAAAAACAACAAATTTATAGGAAAACACAACGACATAAGAAAAAGACCGAACAGCCCATGACGCACCCCGACTCGGGATAACCCTGTCTCGTAAACTGGCATGAACAGAACGACGCCTAGCCGACATGCGTATCCAGCTTGTGTAGTCAGGCATCAACACTCGCACACCAAGCCGAGCGCCTGGCTCCTGCAAGCAAAGTAGCCTGGCAGGGGGCCAAGGACAATGAGAGGGTGAATTGGCCTCACCCATCATGCACAGTTAGCGCAGCGTGCACGAGGTGACACACTCGACAGGGGCCCAAGTCGCGCCCAACTATCCAACCATGGGTTTCCCTAGCATGCGCTATCCTGGCATGTGATTTCTTGTGATAATCAGATCATTTACATAAACTCCGAATAGCAGGCCCAATGAGGCTAACCTTGACATTGTACGTAACCTTTTGCCATGAGTCTTGCCTTGTACTTTACAATAGCACCCTTCGTGTCCTTCTTTAGTTTGTAAATCTGTTACAAACCTATGGCCTTATGGTTCGAAGGTCGGGTTACCAAAGATTGTGTGACATTGCTGTCAATCACCTTCATCTCCTTGTCCATGGCATGCATCTAGCTAGGAATTCTACTCGCATCTACACTCCTCAACTCCGAGCAAACATAGTCCAAAGTACTCCAGCATAACTGGCTTTGTGTACTTGTAGACTTTCTTATGGGTCTTATAGCGATGAGGCCCAAAGGAATCCGTTGTGTCTTCCGAAGGATGGGACACAAGTTCTAGTGTAACCGACATTCATGATAAACTAGCCAGAATGCATTAGAGTTCCATGATTGGGACCAACGGGTTTTAAAGAAACGTAAAAAGGCTAAAAAAATCTTAGAAGGAACTTGAAGAAGCGATGGCGGGCCCAATGAGTGATGAGAATGAGGTAAAGAGAAAGGAGTTCACGGAATTGGTTGAATACCTTTTGGAACTCGAAGAGATCTATTGTATGCATCGACAAGGGTTGATTGGTTGAAATTTGGTGATTGGAACACGACATTCTGCCAAGCCTTAGTTGTAGTGTGAAGGAAGAAAAAATATATTAAAAAATTAAAAGATGATCGTGGTGAATGGCTGGAATGTATGATTTTTTTTTTAAAATTCTCATATATAAATTTATTTTACTGACCTATTCTCTTTTGAGGTCAAACAAACATATCCTTTACTCCTCCGGAAGGTTCACGACGAATTTACTATCCAAATGAATGATATGCTCACGGCGCCTTTCTCAGCTAAAGATGTGCGTAAAGCTGTATTTAGTATTGTTGTTTGGAAAGCACCTGGGCAGACAGACTCCATCCAATATTTTTTCAACGTATTGGCACCTTCTTGGTGATGAAATTACAGCAGAAGTGCAAGCAATATATTCAAAACAAAATCCTCTATAATGGAATGATACATCCATAGTTACGATCGCGAAGGTGGACTCTCCAGGGCTAGTAAAACAATTTCGTCCCATTAGTCTCTACAATGTTCTATATAAGATTATCTCTAAGATGTCGTCGGTCCAACTCAAAATCATCCTACCAGAGATTATTTGCCCTACTAACAGTGCTTTTGTTCTAGGCAGGATGATCACAGATAATATTCTTGTGGCGTATGGGTGCATATATAAAATAAATAATACCAAGAATAGTTATACAGGTTTATGTGCAGTATAACTTGATATGGAGAAGGCATATGATTGAGTTAGCCTGCTAAAGAACATGATGGACAGGTTGGGCTTTATTGAGCAATGGATTGATCTTATGATGGATTCTGTTGGTTCAGTTAGATACATAGTGCGCTTTCATTCTCAGGAGATAGATAGATAGATAGATAGATAGATAGATAGATAGATATCTTTACCCCAACAAGGGGGGTCACACAAGGTCATCCACTTTCAACTTTTTTATTCATGATTTGCGTAGAAGGACTTTCTAGCATGCTGCAGTAGGAAGAATAAGTAGGTGGTATTGATGGGATAAGAGTAGAAAGCGCGCTCTGTGTCATACGGGTGGCATTCTTATGATGTTCTGTCATAAAGGTCTTTCAAACAGGAACATTCCGGTTAGTGGGGAATGTGCTCTGTGTCATAAGAGTCCTGAAGATGTTCGGCGTCTACTTTTTCATTGTGATTTGGTGAGAAGACTTTTGTCCGGCTTTTGCCTTGACGAACGAATTGAAGATACGCTACAAGTGGACCGATCAGGATCAATGGTCTAGGAATTCCTATTGCTCGAACCATATAGTCCATTACAAGTCATGTCGAGTCTGAATTTTAAAGATGTCATTGCACTGGGATGTTGGTATCTCTATGGTGGTTGCGGTGAAAAAATACTCATCAGGATACTTGCCCCCCTCGGTTCCGATGGGTGTCCAATTCTCGATATTGTTGGGAACTAAGGAAGTAGAGCAAAAATAGACCATACCAGAGCCGAATTTCGTGAAAGTTAATGTGGATGCCTCTTTCCATGCTGAACACCACTCAGGTGCAGTTGCAATAGTAATCAGAGATGAGAAAGGTCGGTTCATAACGACGCAATGCAAGTACATTCAATATCCTGCTGATGTGGTTACAGTGCAGGCCATGGAGATGAGGGAGGATTTAAACCAAGCCAATGCTATGGGTTTTAACAGAGTTGAAGCAGAATCAGATTCCCTGGGTGTGGTGAATTATTGCACAGGATAAACTCAATGGTAGATGCTACTGCGGGAATTATCGCAGAAGATGTAGACACGTCTACGATGATAGGAAAGGTCATCTTTAAGCATTGATTTCATGATGCTAATACCGTCGCTTATGAGATAGCTGATTCCAGTTTCTGTAATATTTGTGGAAATAGTTGGGTGGATGAACTTCCGGGTTTCTTCATTAAACCAATGAGTGGACATGTAATTTGTGTTTAAATAAATTGATGTACATATTATTAAGCTATGCAAACTTTTGTCCTAGAATTCTTATAGAATCTTCTCAGATATATATTATTATTTTTGGTAAAAAGATGACTTATATGTCAATATGGTATATGCATAATTTACTCTCACTTCAATGTGAACCTTTTATTAATATAATTTTAAGAGTACATTTTCACACAATAAAGAAATAAAACTAATGCATGAGCATCAACTAAGACTTTACCAGGTACGCATAGGCATGCCAAGCCTTAGTAAAGTACATTAGATTTTTATTAGTATTTGCTTTGCTCTTACCATATAATGTTTTGCAAAATTAGAATTAACTCATAAAATAATCATCTATTTTTATACAAGATAATGCTGGTCTATAGAATTATCAAGGTTAAATCACGATGGAGTACTTTGCAGTGCATTGATAAACTCTAACATGTGTGGTGGCCTGTGCCAATACAAAAGGGTTAGCAAGTGCTCATATTGCGGTTTTTATGATGACACTGGAAGTAAATAAAAAGAAATATCAACTACATGGAAATAACACATGCACATCTTGAGGATGCTATTTTATATCAGATCACTAAGTATTCTCTAATACGACACTATTCTACAATATCTTATCTTGAATGATAAATTCCATTAATAAAAATAATCCTTATTGTAATAAGCATGGATAATGCATTTTTCGGCAAAATACATGTAAATAGATGGGAAGTGAACTACACTGATATCATATAAACTAGATGATGCCCCGCGCGTTGCTGCGGGAAATTTGGGCAAAAAATTGCAAGAAGAACAATACCAACTATATCATATACATGTGATAACAAATATAAATGTACCAAAGCAGCAGCACTATCTATGAATTATCAGTGCATCTGACGGTGTTTCAAACATTGTGATGTCTGCTTTTTTCATTTTCTTGTTTGGACCAGGGCGACCTTCTACTCTCTTTTTTTGTGGGGGATCACCATCTAATTTTCATAGGAACAATGGCGAAATAAAATGAACAATTCTAAATAAGAAAAAGAGGGGGTATTTTTCTTCAATTGAGCAAGCTACTTGTTCATCGTTCCATGAGAAGCCATTGTACACTACTACACTCAGTTCATCGTCACATATTACTGGAACAGCAGGAACAGATAAATATGTGTGAAGTGCTTGATACAAAAATTATCTCACATCATTTGCCCATTAAGCTTTGCGAGAAATTAGAAGATGTAGGTATAGAAACATTGTACTCTCAGCGGATTGGTGAAATTTAATCGGATAGTTCCTGCATAAATGCTACTGAAAAAACTAATAAATGTAATTGGTGCAAGATAAAACAATGATTAAACCACACCATGCATTAGATGGAAATAATCTAAACATGAGCAAAACAATAAAAGTTAATCCCAAAACACACATATGTCCAGAAAGAAATAAGATTCATGGGAATTAGCAGGAATAGATATCCGGTGGTACGACAAATTAGATTGAAAACATTGCAATTTCGGGTCTATTCCAGCCTTGAAGCAAGAGGGCTCGTGGGATGAGGAAAGTGCTTGTTCATTGTTCCCTCAAAAAATAATGGGGGAATAAAAAGTAGTGGCGCTATAGCTACAGAGATTGTGACACGGGAGAGTAAATACATGTCCTGCTGCTCGTTGGCCTTCCTACAGATGGTAAAATTGATTAGGAGAGTAAATAGCCAGCCAGCTAATTGCATACCTCACCAAATTCATTCATGTAGTGATGTGGCGAAATGAAGGAGGAGGTCATTGTCGTGAAGTGGAGCGTCTCTGTGGAGTAGGAGATGGAGCGTCAAACATCAATTATTATCCAGTACCTGCAACATAGGTTGTTTTGTCACGGGGGGAGCACACTTGACTTTGACTGCAGAGGAGGTGAACTGCTGGGCTGTGTATGCTTGGTGTGCACTTTTTTTATAAGAATGAAATACTGAATCCTATATACCTAAACAAATTCAGAAGAACAAATCAACAGAAGACATACCTGAGCAGAGTACAAAACATGAACTCTAACCATACTCAGATGTTTATTGTCCTTGCCGCAAACTGATCAGGACATAACCGAGCAGGACGTCCAACCGAGATGTAGGATCCTAGCTTGCCAAAAAAAATTGATACCATTAGGACAGTAGAAGCTCCTCTCCGAATCAGTCGGCGCCACACCCGCTGGAGGTATTGGATCCGGCACTCCTACAAGCTGTCGGCGTGAACGGAAGCCATGACCTGCGTCGCCAACAGATCGACTCTTCAAAAAGAATCCCTGGCAGTGTCCTCAACAGAGCGCCCTCCCAGGCTGAAAATAAATCTAGCTCCGGACCCTAGCGTCTGGTCTGATCCAGCTAACTGAAGAGGGCCAACCTCCCAGCGATGCCGGAGCTACCTTCGCCGGCAAAACAAACAGAGAGAAGGGAGGGGAGGAGCATGGCACCACGGACACCATCTCGAGGACACATTCACCACACCGGTATGGGGAATAACCGGAGATAATCCAACCAAGAACGCCGTGGTGGCGAGCTGGAGCAGCGGTCGCGCCTGCGGAGCGCCATCACGCATACATCGGATCCCAGCCGCCAAGCTATATTGCAGACAGGGGAAAAGGAACTCGGCCGCCGCGCGGAACAGTACAACAGAAAAGAGGCTCTGTGGGTTGGAGAGAATTGAAGAGGGAGCCGCACCAGCGTTTCTGCCAGAGGCAGATGACGTCTTGGTCCCCGCGCAAGACTGTACCGAGGGGAAAGGGGGCGACGGGTTATGAGCGAGGGAAGTGCAGAGGGTGGGCACACAAACGATGGAGCAAGAAGATGTATGTGAGGAGCAGGGACTCTGAGGCGTCGCATGGTGCGCTTCAATGCCCAAGCCGTTTCACACTTGAGATAATCTCGATGTCAATAAATACAAATGGAACACATGCATGATGTGGGTGGAGAGTTGGTGACGTGACTACATTGCTGAGTTGGATGGCTTGCATGTTAAGAGAATTCACTTAGTGAGGATGAACTATTTAGGTATTATAGATATAAAGTTAGCATGATGCTCCATATGTAGATCGAGTGCTTAGTAAATTGTAAGGTCACAACTTAGGTACCAACAATGAGAACAATAAAAAATAACAACAATAGTAGACTGATGTTGCCAAATGCACCAATTATTAGAAAAATCGTAGTCATCTATGAAATATACCTTTTTACTCCGTCTCACATTTCTATTTGCTAATGTCACATTTCTCTCTACCAAATATGCATCTCAGATTGAGTCTATGGACTAAATTAAATCTTACTTAGAAAAGCATACTCTTGAAACACACTAGATAGATATCATTAGAAAAAAAATAGCACAATTAAATTAACCTTTTGTTGGCACAATCAGAACGAGGAATACTAATCTTTATGATGGGTTTCCGGATGATTGCTTCTTGTTCCTTGTGCCAAAGGCGATGCTTCCAGGCGCTGGTACAAGTGACACAATCCTGGAGAGTATGGAGCTCACGCCACAATAGGCCCCATGTGCGGGTGATTGGGTTTGACAAGTGACTATACTTCTGAATCTCTCAGCTTTGGAGAAGGAACCAGTGTTCTTTTTTGTCTATGTTTGTATTCGATTACTGAGCATTATGTTTGTATTCTTGGCAAGAAATTTGCATCAAATCATCCAGATAGAGCACAAAAATACATTGTTGAATTCGATTCTTTCAGCAAATATGCATGACATGTGCACCATGTTTTGTTTTACCAGCACTTGAACTTGTGTCAAACCGTCTTTAGGTATGATCTAGAAATATATTTGATAGCGAAAAATGCCAGAGGCTTCCCGAGTTCAAACAGTGATTACATGGCCATGTTGCAACCCTAAATCCTGCACGGCTGCAACTCAGGAGATAGCAAAAAGCACTTCCAAAAGTGAAGCAAAGGATAAGCCAAGGCGACCTAATCTTGCAGCGACATGCTTTGAAGATAATTGAATGGAAAGGTTGTAGGATGGTTAGGGAAGTTCTGATACTGGTAGGTTTAACCTAATGCGCCAGCCACTAGGTTGGTTGCTTAAAGTGAATAAAATTTTCATTCATAAAAAGGTATGTTTATTCTATGCCAATTAGATAAAGCAAAGCCAATCATGGGGGGGGTTGGAGTCATTTGCCAAATTTGACATGGGGGACTTGTCCTCGCTTGTCTGGACAGCTTCAAATCCACTATGAGCTTGGTTTGAGGGGTCGTTTAATTAGATGTTCTTAGATACTCTATAGAAAAATGCCCCTTGGATCCATATTAATAGTCACTCAAACAGTGACAAGTAATATGGATAGGAGGGAATATTTCATTGTTTTCAGTTTTTTAGATTAATCACATTTTTTAGTTCAAAACTGTTTGGGCCCTAGCATGTTGGTTGGCGTCAAGTGAGCCGAAAAACCAAGTGGGCTTCGGGTCAACCAACCTCGGTTTAAGCACCAAACATTGATGTGTGCCTACAAATTTTTTTAGAACGTTTGAACATGTATTGTTTAAAAAAAATACGTTCCCATTTTTTGGGAAAAAATCTCACCTACTAT